>JASFAT010003055.1:0-600000 GCA_031353405.1 Baronia brevicornis | reverse complement strand
GGATAAGTGACTACCCTACTTATCTGCTACTATACTACTACTATACTCTAGTATTCTCAGTACTAGCTTCTAGTAATATATGTGAACACCACTTTTTATGTAATATCCATCTAAATTAACAAAGCCAATTACAATTAGGCGAGGAAAACATAATCCTTCTCTCATTATCACCATTATCTCCATATTAACAGTCTTCTACTGGACATAAGATGAGTGCGCAGGATGACTGGCAGGAACCTTGTGAGTGTAGTGATAGAGAGGTGGAGTGATCCAACTCCTTTCTCCTTTATTTCCTTCTTCTTTTCTCATTGCTTATCTTAATTATTATAGTCGTGTCAGTGCGTGGATCTGTAGTCCCAAAGGGGCACGGTGTTAAAATGCCAACTATCCAGGTGATGCGGATGACACTGCAATTTCATATATTTCTGAACCCATCCCTCCATCCGACGTGACGTGTCAATTTTAGCGCGTTCAATTAGACCGCAGCCGCTTCGACGCTAATGGATCTAATTCCCCGAACGCCGTTCTAACCTCGCTCCTTATCTTAATTACAAGTGTGACCGTGTTCAACTCGACAAACTATATTTAATTGTACCTCGGTCGTGAAGATGTCAATTACGTGCCCGGAAGTGGTTCTGTACACCGATAAATGCAATGTTAATTAATACCAATGGTAATGGTATCATTTTATGTTTTTTTTTATGGGACAGGAGGGCAAACGAGCAAGCGTGTCGCCTGATGGAAAGCAATCAACGCCGCCCATAGACAACCGCGACAACGCAGGAGTCGCGGAAGCGTTGCCGGCCTTTTAGATATGTATAGGCTTGTTTTTGAAGGTTCCAATGTTGTATCGGTTCGGAAAGACCGCCGAGGGTAGCTGGTTCCACAAACTGGTGGTGCGTGGAAGGAAGTTACGAGAGAAACGCACCGTAGTAGATCGCCACTCATCCAGATGGTGGGGATGAAATTATGTTGACAGACATTAAGTTTACCTATCGATATGGTACTAGTATAATACAATACAATTTTATCATATAATGGTAGAATAGTATTTCTCAAAATTGGCGATAACAACCCCTTATGGGCCCCGAAGACCTAGAGAGCTAAGAGAGAAACGAGGGAAATTGAAGTTTTCGGAGAGCGATGGCTAAATTCTATTTTAAAAATTACTGTTTGTAACCGTGAATATAGACTGTGAAATAGGATGAGACTGATATGACACGCTATAATAAAATTAAAGTTATCATTGCGATGGTGATTTTTAAGATGTGGTAAATTAAACATATTGTTTGGGGGGCGCTATAATATAATGTAATGTAAGTCATTGAAATGGCAATGGACAGGACAGATAATAAGGGAAAGAGAGAAGAAATGGAAAGCCAAGGGATGGTAAAAAAAGAGCAAAAGGCGACAGACCAAAACGCTGGGAGATCGATCCTGCAAATAAAATATAACTAATTAATCTTTATTTATTTATAATATAATGGATTGTCAAATTGGGCGGTAGACAAAGAAGTTTGAGAACCACTATTGTAGAACCATGGTAGCGCGAATGGGCTGATACGGTTGGGAAAGTACCGGAACACGTACCAATGTGGTTTCACATGATATCGGCATCGAGTGGTGGCATTTTACTGCGATATCGCGTTTTGTATGGCACGTGCAAGGGTACTGAAGTAAAGGAATGGGAAAGGATTCTTTTCCCTTCCGTAATTTCTTCTTTTCCTTCCTTTCCTTCCTTCCCATTAATTCCTTCTTTCCGTACCTTTTTTCAGATCGGTGTTTGCTAACACCACCGGGTAATCCTTAAGCCATTCGCTTCCATTAAAAATACTAATATAATAGAATTAATAATAAAGGAAAAAGATGCTAAGGCGCTTGTTTTTATTAACAGT
Source organism: Baronia brevicornis (assembly GCA_031353405.1). NCBI lineage: Eukaryota > Metazoa > Arthropoda > Insecta > Lepidoptera > Papilionidae > Baronia > Baronia brevicornis. Next base: position 598,105 of record JASFAT010003055.1, on the reverse strand, counting down.
TTACCGTGGAGACAAAAAGTATGACAAAAACAGGCGTCTCGCGACAAAATCGCTTAGATGTTATATTGTTTACATAACTTACCTTTGCAGTTTTTCAGTGGTATTTGCTTTTTTTCGTTGTGAGACCATTTTCCACTAAGGGTTTTTTAATTTATTGATACCGTTTGAGATTTTATATTCATTATATAAAAATAGCTATTCATTGAGCACCAAAAAGCAAAACACCCCGTGGTCCAATTCTTTTCCCCTATCTTTATTGCTTTCTCTTGCGACGCATCTGTAGTTTGGTTGCAGATATCCATATGCGGTAGTGTATTGCCATCAAGTAACCGGCTTACCCGTTTGCCTCTCTATTACTTTAAAAATACATTTACTTGTATAATGGCAATCTATTCAAAGCCTTATAATGTTATATATTCATTATCACTGAACAAACAAACAAGAAAACATCAAAAAAAACAGCGACGTTGACATCTTCCCATCAGGCATCACGCCTGCTCGTTTGCCATTTAATCCCATAAAAAAGTATAGTTTTATAATTTCTATTGGGTGAATCATTGGAACGTAATGGGTAATCTCTTTCGAATTTACATAACAGCTTTTTCCATTTAGCGACATTAGAATTCGTATATTCTTTTTTGTTGGCTGTACCACAGAGGGTAAGATTTGATGTTCTCGAATTATATAAAATTTCCCACTCAATTCAGTTTCGCTCTGGCGAAAAGATTAAATTCTTAACGAGATCTATAATGTATAAATATGGCGTGAAGATTTTGACGAAGTCAAATGAAATGTAATGGGTTGATTTCCAAAAATATATAAAAGTGTTTTATATGTTTCGTTTAATCAACTTCTCTTGTTATGGTGTTTGTATTTGTGTTTTCCTTTAACTGTAAAAAAGAACTATACTTCATTTATAATTACAAGCACGTATGTTTATGGGATAGAAAGGAAACTTGTCGCACGATGGAAAGCACACAAAGCGAAATAGATGTCTATTGGGGCGTTAAGTGCTTTCCATCGATTGCATCTATTGAGTGCATTCCAACACACGAATTATTGCAAAAACGTTGCCAGTCTTTGGGAAATGTGTAAGCTTGATTTGTGGGTTCCAGTATCGTATGGGTTCGGAAATACCGATGAAGTTAGCTAGTTCACTAGAGTGGTGGTGGTGGGATGAAAAATCTTTTTCCAGATAACAATGACAGTAATCACTCTTCTGTTTTTTGCTCATATCATCTTAAATATTTATTCCATTTAGAACCATCCACATCTGATTTTTTGGGTATATCCTTTCTAATGGCATGTTGAATTTTTTATAAAGCGCTGCAATGTGAAGGAGATTAGGCGACGAGGTCTGGTATCTCTCTTGAGTATCTCTCTGACAGGGGAAGAAAAAGGCGGCTGCCTCGGTGCCTTTTCCTACCTTCGCGGCACTCTGCCGCTCTCGCATCGGTTTATGTATCTTTAAAACACATTTCCTAAAAGACCGACATCGCTTCCGTGACTCCTGTGGTGTCGCGTATGTCTGTGGACGGCGTTGATTGCTTTCCATCCGGGGGCACGCTTGCTCGTTTGCCTTCCAATCCCATAAAAAAAAACTGTTACTTTGTGAATCATCTGTAATAGACACAAAGGCCAAAGCAAGCAAAGCAGTATAAACAATCGGTACTTAAGCAAAGATTCCTTAAATGTTTATAATTAATATTGATATTATTAAGTGCAAACTATTAATTGTAAAAATTATAATTTATTTATTATTGAGTTTTTTTATCTGCAATGCCCTAAGCCAGTGTAAATGCGTTGCCGGCTTTTGAGATAAGAGTAGGCTTGTTTTTTAGGTTTTGATTTTGTATCGAGTCAGAAATACCGCTGAAGGTAGCTGGTTCCGTAGAGTGTTGGTGCGTGGAATGAATACAGACTTAGAAGTCTTACGGTTACTATAATAGATAGAGGTTATAGATTGATGTTACGTTCTCAGTCAATTGGTTAGTCGAAGCCACATTACAGGAATGAGTTGCATAATTTAAGTTCTATTAAAACGATCGATTGTGTAATGAAGGGGGAAAAGAAGTCTGGCACAGAAATGCGGGGCCCCTCCCTAACTGCGAGGGCTGCGTCACCCCTCGGAGTTACCCAAACAAAACTCAGACAGCCCCCGTGCTATTCTCAGACTATCTTGAGGCCAGTTAAGTATTGACGACGTCAGATTTTCGATTCGCTAAGCTTATTTTGACGGCATAAGGGCCGATGCACGCGAACACTTTATCGATTTCTCGAAGACGCATCACGTTAATGGACTTCCTTGACGATATAACTAATACGGACAACTTCACCATACACCTTCATCATATTGGAGCTTGGAGCTGCATTGTTATATTGCCGATTCCTATACTTATTTCAGGGAAACAAATCAAAGCATCAAACAAATCAAAAAAAAATATTTTACATTCTTCTTAAATTGAGTATGAGTTGCAAATCGAAATGAAAGTTTGCTATGCTTGTTAACCTCTTGTTGATAATAAACATCGTGAAAAAAATTAACTCTAAACAAACCGTATGATTACACATAGACGTTTTTCGTTCATATTTTCGAAACATTGACGTCAAATGAATTACACAATTGCTATGACGTGGAATAAAGTTCTAAAATAATCCATAAAATTGTAACGCTTCGTTTCTTATAAGTGGTTTATGTTACCAAATACTTCGATACGTAAATAAACGTTGGTTATTGGATGGAAGCAACCCTAGCTTAGCCGGAGGTTGTATAGAGCGATGTGGGCGGGGTGGGGGAGGTGCGGGGTGCGTGCGCGCGCATGCCGGCGCGGCGCGCGCCGAGCGCGGCACGGCAGTCGCCCGCACAGCTCGCCCCGGTCCCGGCGCCGCCGGCTCCCGCTCGGATGCCGCTGCCGGCAGCCACCTGCGATGGTCCACGCCGGGCCGGCCGCGCGCGCGATGTTCGCCGCCGCTGAGGCCAAGCCGCGTCGCGCCGTATCGCCCCTCGGTATACCCAAATCGCCGTCGTTCCACTCGGGCCTGGACTTGGTCGCGAGCCAGGCCACCAAGCGTTCCGAAAGTGTGTCTGACGTAGCCCGCGCGTTCCGGTTCGCGCTACTCGGCGACATGGAGGGCCAGGGACAGCAGAAGGCGCCGTCGCTGCCTGACGCCCGCTCGCCCCCGCCCCCCGCCGCCACCGCCTCCGTCTCCCCCGAGCGGCCACAGCCAGCCGACGACAAGGAGAGCCTCATGATCCAGCTGCCGCTGCTCAAAGGTTCTTTAAATCCAATCAAATAGAATGCGATCGAAAAACATCACCTGTTTGCAACTGAGTTCACCTTTAGATATCCGCCCGTGAGACGGCCACATCTATTTCTATCGGCATTCGGTAAATAGTGCAGATCTCCGTGACGTACTTATCGTACTGCCTACGCAGCGTCATTAACAATCCGGTGGCACACACATACGTTGAGAGACCAACACTCGTAACGAGTGACCAACGTTTCGCCCATCACACCGTCCGTGTCACGGGACAAACGGCGAGAACGCCGCAGAAATATATCGACCCACCGCCATGGACGAGCGCTGACCGGGGCGACACTGGAGTGCGACGTCATTTTGTCGCGTATAGATTTCCCCGTTGACATCACAACATGGCTTCTATTAACCCCTTGCCGTACCATTCAGCTCGACGAAACTCAGGCCCAAGTGCTACGCGTCAACGCGTGGTAAACACGTCGTACCTTCCCTTCTTCACTACTATCTTCTATAATCATACACTATTAAATTTCAATATATAAACTACTTTGTAACAGCAATTATGAGACTCGTGACTAACTCTGGTGGCGTACTGATAGAAACTAACATTCAATCACGACCCAGGCTCGTGATTTTTATGTTTGATCCGACTATCTATTCACGAGCTTGACTCGTCATATTCATGTTTGGGCCAAAATTTTCATCACGAGTCAGACTCGTTAAAGTACGGCAAGGGGTTAATATCTAGTTTTATAAATATATACGATAATATCATTTTTAGGCGAAATGTAAGCTGCCGTGTGGTTATTTCAAATTCTCTGTCCGGACAGAGCTCGTAACCTTTTAGCTCTTGTCTGTTTATCATCACGGTGTGAGCACGGATTAGTTTACACCGGTTTAATCTGAAAAGTATTAGTGCAAGGTGGAACCTGGACAACATAATATAACAAGTAATATAAAAAAAATTTAGTCAATTCCTACTTTTATATCCTGCTAAATATCTTATATAAGAGATATTTTTCTCTCCCATATCAACCTAAAATTAATAAATTAAATGTAATTAATGAATTTATATTTGAAAAAACTGAATTAACATCCAGTGTAATCCACTACAAGTTTAAAAAAATGTATTTGAACTTGAGTGGATGAATAATAAAGTATTTTATTGGCAATTGAAAATCCGAGCAATATATATAAATATATTATATATAGTGTGAGTGTGAACCTATAATAGGAATTGAAAAAGAATCAACCGCAATAAAAAGGCTTCTTTTTAAATTTAAAATAAAAAAGATAATTAAGATAATTACAGGACTTCATGACCACAGAATCAGCCTTCACGTCATTACTAGCCGGAGAAAATTTAGGGATTGGTTTTTTGAAATAGCTATGTCACCATCGTTCTATCCTCAGAACATCGTTTGTTTAACAGCTAGCGTGCGTGTTAGTTAGGTTTTTTAACCAGAGGAAATGTCGTACGAGCCTGCGGATTACTCTATTAACAAGTAAACACCTTCGCCTTCGGACATTTGTTATACCAAGGGCACAGCACACCCACGGCATATTCCATGTCACGGGTGTGAATAATGGGCGTGGGTGGGGAGGAAGTGAATGAAAGGGAAGGAAGGTAGGCTCTGGCGATCTCTGCACTCTCCGTAGAAAACGCATTAACTCGGAAACATGCTACCACTTTACACTAATATTCTCTGAGGGTCTGTGTGGACACGAATGGGTCGATTTGAGCGGGGCTCTACCACTATTTAAAAATTTATTACTGAAGTAGACGTTTTTATCCATATACAGGTATTTATTTGATCTTATTATAGTAATAAGTGATTGCCACTTTGGATTTTTAAAGGAATAAGAAATGTGTATTTCGGCGACGACGGTGGGAGTTAGAATGAATGAATAAAATAAAATGAAGTGTAAGTGTTAGTACCGTAGGTGGATCCGAATGATGCCGTTTTGTCATTCAAATCCTATAGCACGTTTCGCGGACGTCGTCTTTTCGGGTCCGCGTTTAAATGGGGAGGTCTGCGATTTAATCGGGAAATCCGCGTTTAAATCGGGATGAATCTAACCCCGATTTTATTTTTACCCATAATCGAGAACACAGGTAATAAATGTCGAGCAAAGAATCAAAAATAGATTTGCTTCAGCATAACAACAATATATTTTTTAACAAACAAATGAAAGTACTACAAAACAATTTTTAAAATACAGTTCAATATTGAAAACAAATATCTATACGTATGTTACATAATTCTAAATAATTTATATAATTTATATTATTTAATATAAACCAACATTATTCGTACACAATCTGCCAACAAATGGGGCCACATTACATATAACATCAGTTTTATCTCATAAAATATTTCAATAATGATATTAATTCTAATAAACCGACTTGTACAATTCCTTTGTTGTCTTAAGGAAAATCTATGATTTTAGTTTTCTTTATACTTCAATCGTCGACGTAGTTGCTAAGATCCAAATCGAGTACCTCATTAACCTCTATCTCATAAAACCTACTTCTACATTTTGTCCCACCTCAATGACTCACTCCTTACATCCACCGCTCGCTTCTGTATTGACTAATGAATTGGATACTCTGTTCAGTCAGCTTGCATGTTCACTCAATTGAATCTGATTCATATTGTAATGGAATAGAGTTGTTAACTTTGTTGTACTCGTGTTTTCGAGCGTGGGGTTGGTGAGTTGCCCTACACGTGGTATAACTGAATCAAGGATATCGAGCAGAAGATGCAAGTCTGATGAAGGTTTTACAAATCAATCTAGTATATAAAAATCTCATGTCACGGTGTTTGTTATCGAACTCCTCTGAAACGGGTGACCGATTTTTATGAATTTTTTTTTGGATATTTGGAAGATCTGAGAATAGGTCGGTGAACTATTTTTTATAACTATACCTAGGCGGGTCATTTGATCGGTCAGCTTGTACTTCTACAGCTTGATCTTCGAAAAGTGTTTGTTTTCAAGTACAGTAAAGTGGAGGAAGTTAACAACTACACTGTATAATATAGGTCTTTCACCTGGTTTCCTTTGAGACTGCTGACGTGAAAATCTTAAATGTTAAGTGGCAAAGTTACAGCCTTCAAAGTTAATTGCAAGTTCAGTTCAGTCACTGCTTTATGATAAATATATTACTACAAGTATTTATTTCAAATCTGTATGTCCTGCCAATTCCCTTGGACATAGCCAGAAAATTTATGCTTTTTGCAGTCCATATGGGCAATATAAATGCATAGTTTATATATATTACTCCTCGTCTAAGGCAAACATAATTAGCACCAGCTCAGTCTCTAATAGTGTATTGTATAACTTCAAAAAACAAGCCTACACATACCTAAAAGGTCGGCAACGCTTCCATGACTGCTGCGGTGTCGCGGTTTTCTATGGGCGGCGTTGATTGCTTTCCATCAGGCGGCACGCTTGGTCATTTGCCCTCCTATCCCATAAAACAAAATTGCTGGAGAGGGGTAAACAAATCGACTTTAAAAAGAGTGGAAGTTGCTCAAAGAACAATACTTAAAGTATTCACTTTAAAAGCATTCTTCTACGATAAATATAACTTTTGTGAAGTCCGCACAGTTCGGCAGTTATTTCTAATTTACATAATTTAAAAACAACAATCCATGCTATTCCCAGATTTCATATTAGTTAATCAACGAAGAAAATGTATTAAAATCTTTAGTCGTAAATTCCGAACTAAATTTTCTCAACTTTTTTTCATTTTTAGGCCCCTACATGTATAAAATAGTCAATACTAAATTAAATATAATTTTTGTAAATCAATTTTCATATATTCTTAGGTGTACAATATCTTGTTTATAATTTAAGTTACATTTAATGTGTATGTCGTCTAAATTTTAAATATTATATATTATATTTTATGTTTTATGTTCAACAAATAATATACAGAGAATGGCACTTGTTTTGCTCATGGCACTACCCACAAGATGGCAACAAGTCATCGATCAAAACGGCATATACATATTATAAATAAATAAAAAATTATACCTAAAAAAAATATTTTCCTCTGTATGAACAATACGAAAATACTTTTGCCCCGACCTAATATTATGTTCTAAGTTACACAAATAATATATAGAGAATGGCACTTGTTTTGCTCATGGCACTACCCACAAGATGGCAACAAGTCATCGATCAAAACGGCATATACATGTTATAAATAAATAAAAAATAATACCTAAAAAAAATATTTTCCTTTGTATGAACAATACGAAAATACTTTTGCCCCGACCTAATATTATGTTCTATGTTACACAAATAATATATAGAGAATGCCATTTGTTTTGCTGTAATAAAGACTAAGACCCAGCACAGCCACAGCGACAGCGACTAATATAAGTAGCAAATTTAATAAATAAATAAAACATTAGTAGATAAAAGTTTTATATGTCGTTAGTAGAATGGCCCCTTGCGCGCCACTGTGACGTACATACACCGTAATCATTTAAATCGCTGACAGATAATTTATACTGGCAACCCGACGCTTCGTATCAAAAGATAGAATCAAACTTTACGAGAAAAAATCGCCCGATTGCGTGTTGTGCACGAATTAACTTGATTTCCGTAATTCTATGGAAAAATTTATTCTAAACATTACACTTGTTGATATGTATTCTATAACTAATAGGGCGTAAGTGGCGCATTAGCAGCTTATTTGTACAAACCGTTGACCACACCTATTCCTGACTGACTACTCTACGATATAAGAGGTAGAGCCGTACGATTTAAGTGGTAGAGCCACGCTGCAGACGAATACTTTGTCAAGAATGGCATATTATTTGTCTGTAGCATGAATGGGCCGGCTCGCCCGGGGAAGTACCACACTCCCGCAGAAAACCGGTGTCTGAGTGATAGCTTAGCTACCGCGCTTCGTACGGTGAGCGGTCTGAGTTCCGGAGGCGCAACACCCTCCCCTCCCACTCCCCTCCCCCAATGCCCTTCTCCCTCCCACTCCATTTCCCCCTCTCACTCCCATAATGACACTTTCCTTAAAGGTCGGCAACGCTTCCGCACTGCCTATGGGGCTGCGGATGTCTACAGGCGGCGCTGATTGCTTTCCATCAGGTGACACGCCTGCTTGTTTGCCCTCCATCCCATAAAAAAAAACCTTAAAAAATACACACAAAGGCCTCTTCCAACTGTTTCTATTCTACTCTATTATTTGCCTTTCTATACCAGATTGTGCCTCCAACCATCACGCGGTTGCCACTCCGTTATAATTTTCGTCCTTATAATTTGATCTAATGTCTTCTGCCCTTTTACGGTCTTTTAGCGTAAAGCCTTATATAATGACGACCAATTGGTTCAGTTGCGGGGCCCTCCGCCCGCAGAGTCAATATTCGCGGGTTCGATCCCCGCATCGGAATAAATATATGTATGGATTACAATCGTTTATTCCGAGCCTGGTAGCCCCGCCAATTCGCATTAGACGAGCGTGGTGGATTAACGTCCGGTCCTCCAGAAAAGGATTCGTGCTCAGCAGTGGGACATATATGAGCTGATATATATATATATATATATATATATATATATATATATATATATATATATATATATATGAGGATAAATCCTCTCTACTTGGGCGAGGTTTATGTCTATCATTATACTAATGGCTCCATTTCTCTGTTCACAAATTATTAAATAAATACAATGAGAGTGTACGTATTTCTTAATATTACTTCATATTCTTTCACGGAATCATTTAAATTCGCAATATGTTCCACCTCAAATTGTTATTTGACGAACAATACATTTCCGTAGCGACATTTCGTATTATTTTTAATAAGCTGCGCCTTTTAACTTCACAGCCTTTTGAGATCGCATTGCGAAGTCGCGTTGTCTTGGCTGAAATTAATTTTCCTATTTGTATCTGTCAGGTGTAGTGTCTGGCAGTTCTTTGTCATTTTTTACTGACTGCTATGAAATTCTTTACCTTGTTATCTTCACTGTCGCGTCTTAATCTTAACCAAAAAAATAATAATAATTAACTCCACAGACGTTCGCTCCTAAATTAGGGTATTTTTTAACTTTACCAGGTCGTTATGGGATTACACGCCGCTGTTTTCTTTTGTTTATATCGTTATGGTTTTCCACGTAATACGCCTTTCGTATAAAATTCTTATATGATTTTGTGGCACGGTGGTGCGACGCTAAACCATAACTATAAATACCACATTTTTTGATAATGATGATATTTGACATGTACTTCTTTATATTTTTATAAATTTGTTATTTTTAAAGAGGTTACTGTACAAACTACAAAATATGTGGCTCCAATAAGATGCGGTTGCAGTTTCTTCAAAACACATTGGACATTTAAAAGTCACACCCAAAAACGCGAAAATTTAATTTTTGTTTTGTGTAAACAAATATCTATTTTCGACCGGGATTTGAAGCTAAAAGACTTGAATCAAAAGTCAGATACCACTGTCCCAAGCGTTCGCATTATCTTAGTGATATATGTACAGTAAATGGCAGCTGATCGACCCACTAAGTGCCTTGAAGTGTTAGATTTAGATATGCTGACATTGGAAACAAATTCACACCTACTTATAGAGATATGAATAGAATTCATTGTACAAATTTAACATGGTTTTGTTCGAACAAATGTGTTTTACCTAGTTAGGTGATTCATATATGATTTAACATTGTATATGTGTATGAAAATCCCTGCGGGCCGTAGATCCCTTTATAAATTGGAACTCAAACGGGACTGATCTAAAATCACCTAAACACGTGAATGTTTTAATTAAGGTCTTATATCAGAATAAATCAGTAGTAATCTCTAATAATAATGATTCTTCTTCTAAAAGTGCCTCACCGACTAGCGAAGGTTGACAGCCAATTCAGCACAACTCTCATCCTCTTTCGCAAGGTGCAGCAGTTCTGGAGCACTCGCTATCGCTGTCCACACCCTGATATTACGTAGCTAAGACTACCGTCGCCAACCAACTTGTCTTTTGCTTACAACTTACTTAAACTTACTTTAACTGACTAAAGAAACTGAAACTGATCTTATATTGCCGAAAAACTAAAGTCACCGTCGTATCTTTTCGAGTTAACAAACTAAACCTGGTCATATCTGTCGGAGAACCGACAACGCAGCTCGGGCTCTCTTGGTGAACTGTGTCGGTAATTTAGGTTCTCCGGCGGATTTCTTCATTTCGAATAACTTACTAACATATCTTTCACAGAATAAGCAGTAATAGCTTAGTGTGTAAGCCTCGGCCTTACAATCTGAACTTCTATTGATGTGAACCATATCTTAGACCAAGCATTACAAACTTAGTTGGAATGTTTAACAATAATTATAACTAACTTTGTTGGCGCAGCGACCCAAAATGGATCTTGGGTCCTGTGCCACCTCCTGCCAGATGCAGACTTGAAGGTTGCACAAGGCCTCCTCGATTAGGTCTCTCCAACAGTACCTGGGACGCCCCACAGGACGTCGTCCAGTTGGGCGACCCACATACTACTCTCTTGACGGCGCGATCCTCCCCCATCGTCTCAACGTGGCCCAGCCGACGAAGTTGGTGAGCCGTAGTCACTCCTATTACATTGGGTTGGGCTACCAGATGCTCGATTTCGGCAATTTTTTCGTTTTTGCCAACAGCCATCATCACTTTTGTTTGGGCCCAGGATCTTTCGGAAGACTCTTCGTTCTGCAAGTTTCTTCTCTTCCTTTACCGTTAGTATCCAAGCCTCACAGCCATATGTTAGAATAGGCCGAATACATACATACATACATATCGTCACGCCTGTCTCCCATAGGGGGTAGGCAGAGACCACTGATCTCCATCTGCTACGATCTCGGCATACTTCCCTTGCTTCCTCCACACTCATTATTCTCCTCATGCAAGCCCGCCGGTTGAGGGTACTCTTGACCTGGCCTTTCTTAAAAAATTCAGCAATTTGGTCAAGGTACGTTTTTCGTGGTCTTCCTCTTCCGGCCGAATAATCGTATTATTAAAGTAAAATAATTCTAGTAATATTAAATTAACATGACACTGGCTAGTCTTCTTTAAACAAATATATCTTTCACAGACGCACCGGCGGCGGATCGCGAACAGCTGTTCGTGCAGAAGCTACGGCAGTGTTGCCTGTTGTTCGACTTTGCGGACGAGCCGTTGTCGGACCTGAAATGGAAGGAAGTGAAGCGCGCGGCTCTGCTCGAGATGGTCGAGTACGTCACCTCGCAGCGCGGTGTTATCACCGAAGCCATATACCCGGAGGCGGTCAACATGGTAATTACCCATACATTATGTTTATTCCGACTTATAAGCCGGAGATTCATTCGTCATAGATATATCTATCTATGACGAATGAAAGAGAGAGAGAATATATCTCAGAAGTGTCAACTGTATATTGCTTATCTTCGTACCACAATACATTTATTTAATTTTTATTTTCATTTTATTTATATTTTGTTTATGTGTATGTGTAAATTTGTATTATGTATACAGGTTCACTGATGGGGAATACCCAGAGGCATTTGTATTTAGCATGAAGGGGCCGGTTCGCCCGGGAAAGTACCACACTCCCGCAGAAAATCGACGTCTAAGTGGTAGCTTAGCTACTACGCCTCAACCCCTTCATCCCGATAATGACCTTTCCTTAAAGACCGGTAATGCTTCTGCACTTCCCATAGGACTGCGGATATTGATGGGCGGTTATGATTGCTTTCCATTAGGCGACACGCCTGCTCGTTTGCCTTCCTATACCATAAAACAAAATCTCGGGTATCGCATATTATTTTCAATATTACTAGAAATCTTGTTAACCATTCCAACTAAGCTTATAATGCGTCTTCTAGGATATGGTTCACATCAATAATCTAGTGCAAGATACGAACTCACGACGTTCAAATAGTAAGGCCGATGCTAACCGATTGTGTTATTGCCGCTAAATAAATCTGTATAAATTGTCGTCGGCAGAAAACATCATTTAAGTGACAGGTTTTGTTTTTAGTTTGATGAAATGCCAATACAATTTTATATTTTATGAATAGTGTGACGTCATGCTCAAAACTGGTTTTTCCGGTGCCGGTCTTATATTTTTATCGAGGAATGACTTTTGTATATGTCCTATACAAATGTTATTAATGCATGTATGAAGACCGTCAGTGCGTTGTTTAAAATGTATAATAATTATATAGGATGTCTCAGAACTCAACGTCAAGCCGAAACGGGGTGATAGGATTGATTGTAACCATCATGAGAAAAATCAGGAAAAAATCTATCCCATGCAATTTGAAAATTATGGGCATTTAAGAAAAACCTAGAAATTTGGTCAAACTGTAACCATTTTTCGGTTATTGTGGTTAATTTTTATTATTTTTGTTCATTTAAACTTTGGAACCTTAACCCTAAATAAAATTTTTAGAATCACAGTAAAAAAATAATGACACAATTGCCCCAAGTTTCCTAGAATTAAGACTATTTGTTAAACTAAGAATTTAAAATTTTCAAAATTTGTCGACTTTGAAAGGCCCCTCCTTTAAAAAAAAAGTACTTGAGTGCCTTGTCAAGTGAAATTCAAAGTTGGCGCATTTAATCACGATTGTAAAATGGTAAAATACTTGTTAGTTTCATACTAAAAAAAGGAGTAAAAAAATAAAAACCTTAAGTAACCCGATTTTTGCTAACCCATTTTACTCAGTTAAAATGTTTTTTATTCGCACAAGCTCTTGGTAGGTTCTTAATTTTAAGATCTTCAGATAGATTTTTGTTTCTGATTTTTCTCATGATGGTTACAATCAATCCTGTTACCCCGTTTCGGCTTGACGTTGAGTTCTGGGACACCACCTCTATATATAATAATTATATAAAGTATGCTTTCTAGAGTAGCAGTTATTTCTCTATTGACACAAACAAAATGTAACATAACAAGATATGTCTAAATCGTTACAAATCCAATAATGTATGTGCTGATCAATAAACAAGTAAAATTAGAGGACTTGTCCATGGTTACTGCGTAATGTAGCAGGTAACTAGCTCTAACCGGCCTCTATAAATTCATGTTTAGGCTTGTCATCGATCGCTTAAGTACACATCCTCACAAAATATCGCCGTAAAGTGGTAGCACTTTTCTGCGTTACCGCATTTCTTTGTACGGTGAGGGTAGGAATCCTATGGCCCTCCTTTCCCTTTACTTTCCTTTCCTCTTCCTCTCCCATTATTCACATTTACGATCAATTGGCTCAGGGCGGTGACTCCGCCCACGGAGGATGTATGGCCTACTGATATTTATTCCGAGTCGAGCGTGGTGGGGGTTAATATATATTCTTCCAAAAATGGCGAGGCCCGTGCTCAGCAGTGGGACATATGTAGGTTGTGAAAAAAAAACAGAAGTGGAAGGGGTTGATTATTTACCATCACGTGACCCGTTTGCTCGTTTGGCCAATAACAAAATAACGCGATATACGTATTTCTCAAATAAAAACATTGTTTTCCAGTTCGCAATCAATTTGTTTCGGACTTTACCGCCTTCGTCAAATCCAAATGGTGCGGAATTCGATCCAGAAGAGGACGAGCCCACGCTAGAGGCCGCTTGGCCTCACCTACAGTTGGTCTACGAGTTGTTCCTAAGGCTGCTCGAGTCTCCGGACTTCCAGCCCAACATAGCCAAGAAGTACATTGATCAGAAGTTTGTATTGCAGGTAAAATACGTTTTAAAATTATGCATATACTAAATTTTGAGAAAAATCATTTTTTTTCTATTAGAAGTTATTAATGGCCTATTAACTTTAACAACTTTATCGAATACTGCGCTTGCGGGGTCGAAGCCCGCGGGCAACTAATAAAATATATTTCGTAAATCGCAGATTCTATCAGCTCAACGCCGGTAGTAGGAGGTACATATGTGCGTGTGCCGATTTTAAGTTCACAACGCTACGTTAAACGTGTAGGGGAGGATTGCACCTAAGTGGCTATAGTCCCTATTAGAATCCTAGGCCTTAAGTTCTAGGGGGTGAGAACTGACAGGGAACGTGAGAGAATCTCATGTAATTTCCGGTGTAGAAGTGTTCTTCTACAAGAACTTACACGAGATTCTCAGTATACGAGATTACAGTAGGGAACACCCTATTCTACGTGCTCCCAAAATTCTAAATTGTTCCAGCAATGTTTAGTCTTTTCTAGACATCGTCCGCTCGCAGCTATTTTCTATTAACCGTGATGTACTGTAGTGTAGTGGCTTGCTAATCAGGATTTTGAGGTTTTAATCGTTTCATAAAAAAAATATTCTCCGCAACAGCATTTTAAACCCCATTACCAACCAGTAGGTTTCAGTTTAGAAGATTCTACGAGAACGTGAAATCATTATTACGAAACTTTCACAGAAGATCGTGGTCCCTAAGTGAAAATATTTTACGTCGTTTAATTAATAACAGCCCCCTTGGTTGTTCCTGAGAACGTAACGTAGAACAAAGTAGGGAGTTAGTGATAAAACCCCACCGTTCTACTTACGACGCAGTCATATATGGCCCCGAGTATCCACTAGGGAGCAATTGGATAGATTAAACACGTGGAATGTATTATACATATGTACGTACACAAGGTGACCTGTCTTCGTGTAAGCGTTCGCAAAAGGTACGCACAAGCCCAAACTTACCGTATTTTTCGGATTACAAGACGCAACTCAAATTTATAAGATGATTTGTTGGAAAAACATCTTTCAATGTTACTATCCGACGCACTTTAAAATCCATTTCCCATGTAAAAAGGTGTATCTTATAGTGATGGAACTTTTATACGTCCTTTTTCATCTTGTTATATCTCACATTATACAAATAAAGAATTATTATTATTATTAATGACATTTGTTGTGGATCTGAGTGTTAGTAGAGTAGTGTGACTATGTGATTTTTTTGGTGTAGTAGCGACCATAAAAGACCGTCCTAACTTAATAATATCGGCATAATGTTTCCTTTTATTTTGTGTATTTTGTTTTTATTGTATGTTATTATTGTATTTTGTTATTATTTATATATTTTCTTCTATTTCAGTTGTTAGACTTATTTGACACAGAGGACCCTCGTGAGCGTGACTTCCTGAAGACAACGCTTCACAGAATATACGGAAAATTTTTAGTTCTACGCGCCTATATAAGGAAACAAATCAATAATGTATTCTATAGGTAACCTATTTGTATTACTTCAATTTTATTTTTTATTTAATAAAAATATCACTATTAGCATATTATATGTAAACACTTGTACAAATTTAGAAAACTTCTGGAGCCAATTATGGATATACATTTTAATTTATATTTATATATTAAAAATCTGTGGTCTCTACCTACCCCTACGGGAGACAGGCTTGCCGATATGTATGTATGTATGTATTAAAATATATACAGATTCGTTAGTCACTACTAATCAAAATAATTTTGTCTATATGTAATATGTTGTGTGTGTATGTGTGATAGGCATTAGTGTTTATTTAATAATAATATTATCAGAATAATAATTAAATCACAAATATTACAATATCAACACCAAATACACGACATCACTTTCTTCGGGTGAAGACTAATCTTTGGCGATGTCTGAGGAGCACTATTTTTGTATATAGTATGCATTTATTTATTTACTATACACAACATTGTTGTATACTATGCATTTTTCATCGCCAGTGATCATATTCTGAAGAAATGGTACTCCCTGGTTCTTTTTAATGGGCTCATTCAAATCATGCGGAACCAACACATCAGCACGATTGACATAGCCTTCAGCGTGGAGATGTCTTTGAACGGTACTATGCAACACATTCACGACGTCCTCTATCCCACGCAGTGTAAAATGTAGATTTTCGTCCACCACAGACAATATTGTGGCCCTGTTAGTTGTTACAGGCCATCCGGAGCGCTCGCAATCTTTAAGGCAGAATTCTCCACTTCTGAACCTGGCATACCACTTTTGTACAACGCGATCGTTAACTGCAGATTACCCCCCGTAGACATTGTATATTTTTTTCGCTGCTTGCGTTGCGTTTTTTCCCTTTTCGAAAATAATACTACATAATATGCCGAAAATGCTCATTTTGCTCTTCCATTTTATACTATACACACACGAAGTCACAAACTATACTGTCTACTGCCTGTTATTCGTGTCCCATCCGTCCGACCGATGTAACAATGTACAAGTGTTTATTATTTTCAGTGTTCCTATTTAAATTTTATTTTGAAGCAATAAAAAGTATTAAAATTTTCGGATAACGTTTGAATCTTTAGGGACTTTTGTGTTATATGTATTTTTTTAATATTTTTACAATTTTTAAAATCATTAAATTAAGAAAATAATATGTTCGTCATTGCAAAGTTATGTCGATCAGAAAAATTTACATCTGTCAAAAAGATCAAGCTAACTTGTACAGGGTATAAGTAGCAAAGTTAAAAAAAATACACTAAAATATAGCCACTAATGTACACTACAATTGACGTTACGAAAATATCCCCTCCACTAAATACTTTCCGTCCAATAGCAGTCAATATCTACCAAAATACAAACGAACTTACATATGTGAGAACCCAATTATATTAATAATGATATATTTGTCCCGCAGGTTTATATATGAGACAGAGCACCACAACGGTATCGCGGAACTGCTGGAGATACTCGGTTCTATCATCAACGGGTTCGCGTTGCCGCTGAAGGAGGAACACAAGCTTTTCTTACTCAGGGTCTGTTCTTTTCAACTTCTTTTAACCTAGAAAATGCATGATTGCTGCTTTTGAGAATGTACATTAATGTTGTTCTAAAACAAAATTAAACCTTTCGCTACGGAGCGCTTTCGTCAAAATGTGATCGGTGTGAACGGATCGCATTACCGAGTAGTTGATACTGAAGTACGAAATGCTACGAAGTAATTACAAGTCGGAGTAGGCAGAGACCACAGATCTCCATCTGCTACGATCTCGGCATACTTCCCTTGCTTCCTTGACACTCATTATTCTCCTCATGTAAGCGCGCTGGTTAAGGGCACTCTTGACCTGGCCTTTCTTAAAAACTTCAGCAATTTCGTTAAGATATGTTTTCCGTGGTCTTCAATTCTTTTGCCAGTCGTATTTCATTCATCTTCTGTATATGTCCAAACCATCTAAGCATCCCTTTCTCAACTTTAATATTATATTATAATGTCCATATAATATTTTTTGATACAACGAAGATATTAAAGTATTTAAAGCCGAACGTAATGTTGATAATCAACTTTGCTGTAATAAACTTGAAAGCATGGAACCACACATAACCCAGCATCACATTGTGAACTTATTGAAAACAGTACTGTAGTGATACACTGATAAATGTATCATTGTCACACAATATCTTAATATAATATACAATATCTTACAGCAGCGTCCAGGAAATTCCGTCAAGTCTTATCGTCGCCCATACCACAAAGTCTGAAGACAAAAGTCTTCAACCAGTGCGTCCTGCCCGTACTCTCTTACGGTGCCGAGACATGGACACTGACAGTCCGTCTTCTCGCCAAGCTCAAAGTCACTCAGAGGGCTATGGAGAGAGCTATGCTCGGGGTTTTTCTGGTGGACAGAATTCGAAATGAAGCAATTCCCCGGAGAACCAAAGTCACCGACATAGCTCTTCAAGTTAGCAGACTGAAGAGGCAATGGGATGGACACGTTTGTCGAAGAACCGACAATCGTTGGAGTAGACGTGTGCTGGAGTGGAGACCGCGACTCGGCAAACGTAGTGTGGGACGCCCTCCTGCTAGATGGAGCGACGATCTGCGCAAGGCGGCTGGCAGAGACTGGATGCGTTTAGCCGAAGATCGGGCTAGGTGGCGCGCCTTGGGTGAGGCCTATGTCCAGCAGTGGACTGCCGCGAGCTGATATTGATATTGAATATACAATATCTAAGTTTATAATCTAGTTAAGTTGCATTTAATTTGTATGCCATCGAAATTTGTATATTCTAGTAGTACATAAACAATATATAGGGAACGGCAATGTTTTGCTGTAATACACGCTAAGGCCTAGCACAGAGACAGCAGCTAATAGAAGTACCAAATTTATTACTTTGTAAAATGAATAAATAAATAAATAAACAGCTTCGTAGCTGCCATTTTAATTTGTTTTTATTGTTTAATAATTAAATTAAAATAGTCTATAAAAAATGGTAGGTATTTTCAAATTTGTTTACAGGTGCTACTTCCACTGCACAAAGCGAAATCGCTTTCGGTTTACCATCCGCAGCTCGCTTACTGTGTTGTTCAGTTCCTAGAAAAGGACCCGTCTTTGACGCAACCTGTTGTCAGGTATGTGTCTATTCCACACGACAAAAAAAAATTATCGTCATGAGTTACAACTGTAACAGTCTACTGGGTGAAGATCGGACTCCCTCAAAGTTGAGGGGTGTTATCGTAATACCTACGCTTGGCGAAATATAAGATAGTAAAATAGTTTTTATTACTTAGACCTTAGGTTTCCAACAAGGGCTGTACTGTCCCCTAATAGACGCTGGAGCTTTTTATAGGGGCGGTAGCGGGTCCAAAGTCTTTTTTCATAAAAAAATCCAGCCGTCTAAAATGTTTATCTCATTATTATGGCGTAATTTTTTCTTATAAATGGGTTGGTGGTCCATAAAAGGTTGGGAACCTATGGGTTAGACGCTACCGTCCATGTATTGATCTTTCTATAGTCGTCTCGTAAAATAAAAACTAAATGTAGTGACGTATAGAGAATTAACGGACGTCTATTTTTTATATACTATACTGCAAGGCTACTACTAGGGTGGGAAAAACTCGATATTGCTTCATCTACTTGCTTATTCAACTAAGGTATTATATGATTCTAACACATAAGTCGCCTTATCACGACATCAACGGGAAGAATTGATATGACCCTATTTTATGCCGTTTATTTTAAAGCAAAATATGTTGAATATAACATTAACAATATTTTTAAATTGATACATGGCTCCATAGTTATATCAATGCAAAAACGTATAATTGTAAACTGCAAAATAAAAACTTGCCAGGCTTAAAAAACTTAAGATTTCTAAAGAAATTATATCTTATCACTCAATAACAGTCAGTTTCAATGTTGTACAATTTTTTTTATTGACCGTAGAGCTACTCAGACCATTCGATGCAGTAATTTTTCTGATCCGAATATGCAATATAAATTTTTGGCATTAGTTTTCGCTAGTTATCAAACTGGATGCGTGTAGCCGAAGATCGGGCTAGGTGGCGCGCCTTGGGTGAGGCCTATGTCCAGCAGTGGACTGCCGCAGGCTGATATTGAGTTATCAAAGTCATAAAAGTTTTCGCTTTTCTGGGTCGATACATATTGAAACTATAAATAGCATTTTAGAAAATATTGTCACTATGTTCCCCAATCCCAAGTATATATATTACGGCAACACCTGACAACATTCAAGGACGCCAATGTTTATATATACGAATATAATGAATGGGCTTTGAAGGGCAGCCGCAGGCGGTCCCCGAAAAGCTTGTTTAGTCATATAAAATCAGTATTTTGTGGGTCAACGCTTTGCCTTAATTACTGCAGAAATTCTTTTTGGTAGAGAGCTAACAAGCTTTCTACAGTCTTCAGGATATATTGCGTTCCATTCTTGTCGTGCTTTAATAAATCGTAATGTTCTATGGGGTTCAGGTTCGGAGTCTGGACAGGCCACTGGAGAAGCTCAATGGAGTTTTCTCTGAACCTGTATTTGCTATGGCACTTCATTTTTAACCATTGTTAACATTGTAGGGCGTTATTAAAATACTGGCCGAAGACACATTCACCCAAGGAGGTGATGTTCCTCAACGAAATGGAGGAGATATTGGACGTGATAGAACCGGCGGAGTTCCAAAAGATCATGGATCCTTTGTTCCGACAGCTGGCCAAGTGTGTCTCCAGTCCACATTTCCAGGTGTGTACCGTTTACCTTCTTTAATCTGTGGGGTGTTTTGGCTTTCTAATTTCCCATAACCACTATGAAACTTTAAAACATTGAGAACAATACATAAGAATTCATGTCAAAATAAATATTGATAAGTATTATAAATAATTATTTGATTTTTTTTTACTTCTACTTTAATCATGGTAATAAATGCGGCGGCGATTACTTACCATAAGATGATCCGCTTCCCTGTTTGCCTGTTCTGCTATAAAAATAATCCATTTCAGGTCGCCGAGCGCGCACTGTATTACTGGAACAACGAATACATAATGTCGCTGATCTCCGACAACGCGACCCACATACTGCCCATAATGTTCCCATCGTTGTACCGCAACACCAAGAGCCACTGGAACAAGACCATACACGGTCTCGTCTACAACGCGCTCAAGCTCTTCATGGAGATGAACCAGAAACTGTTCGACGAGTGTACACAACAATATAAGCAGGAGAAACAAAAGTTAGTTCGCTTTATTAAACTTAGTTCCATTGCTGCTCCAACAAAGTTAACTTCATTTTCGCTGTATAATTAATTCTCTGCAATGTTTGCGACGAGATATGAAACGGCAAAATGCAGCTATAAAACCCGAACTGGTCAAATCGCTCACAACTTTAAGATTGAATCGCTTTTGTTTGCATGCAGATAAATATACAGATATATAACCCTTATAAGATTTTTGTGCTCGGCCCTTAGAGACACGCATCTGTAATGGACCTGTTAAATCTACTCCGCTTACTTCAAATTGTCTACCGGGGCTAATCCGTATATTTGTTGCTGCTTTTTGAACAACCTCAAAAAATATTTACTCTCCTTTTGTTATTTGTATCGGTGTTCTTTTTCTCATATGAAAAACAAAACATTAATAAAGTTCGAGTTATAAGAAACAACTTTCGTTCTGCAACTACTATATAAGATTTTTTTATAAATGAAAATTTTTTCCATTAAAATAAATGTGTGACAACGTTGTACTTGCATTTGACAAAGTAAATGGATCAATGCACTATTTAAAAGTAAAGGGATCAATGACCTCTTTAAAAGTAAAGGGATCAATGACCTCTTTAAAAGTAAAGGGATCAATAACCTCTGTAAAATAGCGGCGCAGAAAGGTTTCTCTTTTTATGCATATTTCAATTGCATAAAGAGAAAGAAGGTCATTTACATACCGAAACGAACGAATCTATTTCTTTATGTTTTCTCATTGACTTTATTGTTCGCTAAAACTATATATACAAATATATATCGTGAAAAATGTGCGACCCTGAAAAGAGCCTTTTTTATTGTTATATGTAGTTATTATATGCGAAGATACACTTATGCGCGTTCACCACGAATCCTTCGCGCGAGCTGTATGTCCTTAGGCATAATAGTTACACGCTTGGCGTGGATCGCGCACAAGTTAGTGTCTTCGAAGAGTCCAATGAAATAGGCCTCGCTAGCCTCTTGGAGTGCCATCACGTCGGAGCTCTGAAAACGTAGATCGGTCTTGAAGTCCTGTGCGATTTCACGGACCAAACGTTGAAATGGCAATTTGCGGATGAGTAACCGCATTCATTGACACGTGTCACAGATTGTCCACACGTTTCTAACTGTATGGAGCATACTTATGTAAAATTATATCTCAACTGTCAGTGTCAGATTTTGACTAAATATTTATTACTTTGTACACGTTCTGCAGGGAGCGCGAGCGGTTAATGCTGCGCGAGGAGATGTGGCAGCGGCTGGAGGCGCGCGCGGCGAACAACCCGGCGAGTGCGCTGCTCGGCGAGCAGCTCGCCGCACCGCCGCCCCCCGCCCCGCCGCGCGCGCACCCCGACGCCCCCGACGCCGAGCCCGCGCACCTCGTCCCACTGGAGCCCGCGCGCACCAACGAGGTATCACATTATCTTTAAAGGCGGATTTAATCCAAACGAAAATAGAGCTACAGCTAGAACAAAAGCATTCATTCTCGATCTTTTTAGTGTTTTTTATTATGGAATAGAAAGGCAAACAAGCAAGCGTATTAACCTGATGGAAAGTAATCCACGCTGTCCATAGAAATCTGCATCACCAGAGGCATCACGGTTGCGTTGCCGGCCTTTAAGAAATGAAAACGCTTTTTTTGAAGGTTTCAATTTCGTATCGTAATTTAGAATTTAATTTGGAATTTAATTTGGAACGTAATTTGGAAATACCGCCGAAGGCGATCTTAAAACTACAAAAATGACGTAATACACTTTGATTGGCGTTTGACCAGGGTGATATGATTTGACATTTTAATTATTACATAAAAAAATTGTATTTTTTAGAACTTCTATCAAGTGTTTATAGTGGTAGAGCCACGCTGCAGACGAATACTTTATCAAGAATAGCATAATATTTGTCTGTAACATGAATGGGCCGGCTCGTCCAGGGAAGTACCACACTCCTCCAGAAAACCGGCGTTTGAGTTGTAGCTTTACTACCGCGCTTCGTACGGTGAGGGGCTGCGTTCCGGAGGCCCAACACCCTCCCCCTGCCTCTCCCACTCCTATAATTACACTTCTTAAAGTTCGACAACGCTTCTGCACTTCCGCACTGCCTACTACTGCTGCGCTGCGGATGTCTATGGGCGGCGTTGATTGCTTTCCATGAGGTGATACGCCTGCTCATTTGCCTTCCTATCCTATAAAAAAAAGTAAACTACCGCTTTTCAGCAAAATTTATTCGAACGCAGCTAACATCTATTATTTGAATGCAGTCAATATCTATTGAGTTATTACCGCTGTTCACGTATTATCAGTTTATTTAAAGCACTGAACTTCTATTTGTTTGTTTTTCAGACAAGGATGCAAGGCTACAACAATGCAAGCAAACCGCTCCTGCGCAAGAAGTCCGACCTGCCGGCGGACACTACCACCGTAAAGGCGCTAATCGACCACAAGCGCGCCGACCCCTACCTGGCCACTCCGCCTGACGCCGACCGCTGCTAGCAGGCAAATATCACCGCTTAGTCATTAGCAATACGGTCTACTTTCGCTGACAACCAAGTCGACCGGTGAAACAGTAGTGCACAAGCAAAACTGACACTTAGTGTTACGACACACGTCACAGATTTGTCCAGTGGTCGAGTATGGAGTTCAAGGAATTGTAAACCGTCTTATCTTAGGTATGGTTTTAAAAAAGTTCTCGACTGAATTACTTTTACGGGCAGCACACGTGTAAAATTTAATTAGTAAACCAATTTTATATTTTTTTTCAATGTGGGTTTTTTATTTTTGTTCAGCTTGATTTATTTTTATTTGTATTCTATAATATATTCTCTTTTATAATTTCTTCGGAATAACAAATTCAAATAGTTTTTTAGAATTGTTAAATTTCATTAAAAGTTCTATAAATTCTATTTATTTACTTTAATAAAATAAAGAAATAAAATTATTTTTTACCTTTAAAATTTATTTTTAAAATGTCGGTCCCCACACTGTCGCCTCAAAGTAACACACTGGGCTCAGTCTTAAACAATGTACATAGCATAAATAAATGATTACAGTGCTTTTAAATAAAAGAGACAACATTACACCAAACTGAAATAATTAAAAAGTCTTTTGTTGGGGTCTATCCATATATTACGTCACTCGTTAAGAGGTTTAAAGTAACATTTTGTCAACCCCCTAAAAAAATGTTACTTTGAAAGAGTAACATTTTGATCACCCCCTTAACGTGTGACATAAAATATGGATGGACCCTAATAAAAGATTTTTTAATTATTTTAGTTTAAACAAATGTTTGCAGAAACACCACATGCATAAATTAAAAGATTTTACACTAAACTTCAACTCCACGTGTGACAAAGACGAGGCTCCGAAATTATGAAATTAACGTGACATAATTTATGGATGACCCCTTGTGGTTCTATTTCGCTTCTTTTATTATTCTTTTCTATTTTATAATATATTTTATTTTTATACAATTTGTTCTGAATGATGAATTTAAATATTTTAAATGTAAAACACTTTAATTTATGATTTAAAATACCAAAAGGACCGGCATGTTGACATTTAAATGTAGTGTAATGAAACGTCACAGACATTATACGAAAATGATAGAACCTCTTTCATTATGCTATAACATTTGTCTCTGCTCTTACATTAAACCGTCAGTACTAAATCGGATTAACACCTAACAAAATCCAATATTTTGCATTCACCGGATGTCTCTAGTCTGTAACTAATCTATATATACAATCTTTATATAAAGTTTATGAAATCTTAACACAATTTTATATTTATTAT
Organism: Baronia brevicornis; assembly: GCA_031353405.1. Taxonomy (NCBI): domain Eukaryota; kingdom Metazoa; phylum Arthropoda; class Insecta; order Lepidoptera; family Papilionidae; genus Baronia; species Baronia brevicornis. Next base: position 573,621 of record JASFAT010003055.1, on the reverse strand, counting down.
AAAATTTTTCATAGTCTATATATTACATGTCCCACTGCTGGGCACTACTCTTCTCTAAGAGCTGATTGGCGGGGTACCCAAATTCGAGTAGTCGACTCGGTCGCAGGTTAATTCCCACATCGGGATAAATAGGTGTGTCCTAATATATATTTATTCCTATTCTGGATGCATTGCCAATGCATCTTGGACAAACATGGTGGATTAATGTCTATTCCCATAGAAATAGGGAAACCACGTGCCCATTAGTGGGTTATAATTGTGGGATATTTTTAGATCTTCAATCAGTGTCGGATTTGTAGAGCTTTGTCTCTCTCAAAGGGATGAGTGGCAGAAAAGAGTACTACAAAGACGATAGCCGATCGTAATTTCGTATAATGCTTGTGCCTATTTTTGTTAATCGTTTTATATTCATTCCTTTTTCTATCATTCATTCATTTCATTCCTTTTTTAATTAATTTTAGGTCCAGATTCATGTATAGTTTTAAAATACCGTGACAAGAATGCAATTCGTAAACCATATAGAATGGATTTCGTATAATTAATTCAAAGTATTCGTAAATATTATAGTATTTTGTTCAATGTAATATTAACGTTGTTTGAGAGGTTTACGTACGTTAGCTTATATCATTCGACAACGGCGACATCTAATGAGAAATCTCGAACCTCGATACGCATGATATTTATGTATTTTAAATGTGTGTTAAATTTAAACAAGATGTGATACGATTGGAAAATAATTCAGATGCACTATTAAAGAAATAATTATGTTTTTCAAGGTACATCTGGGCCTCCCCCCTTTCCTCTTCGTAAATACATTTGTGACTGCTTCTTATTTTTTTATATTTTTGGGTATACATTGCGTTGTTAGACAATCAGAATAGTCGTTATAAATTGTAATAATATACCAAATCTTGTAAGCACGGCCTTTGTCTTTAACAATTAGATACGATAACATTGTGTACACTATGATATGACTATACATTTGCATTTAAAGTACTATAGTTATTAATAGAGTTGCAACTAAAAATGTATTCGGATCGAATATTTATGACTCTGGTTGGTATGGTCGAATATTGTGCTAACTTGTCCAATCGCGATGATCTTACTCCCTTAAGACACATCACCACCCTAAGGTCTACCGTATCCTCGCTCCACTTGATCATGTTTGCTCCAAATGCGGTCTCCACTGCAACGCTCATTTACTCCAACGGCTGTGCGTTTCTCTGTTCGCGAATTTCATGATTTTCGTCCCGTCCCCCCTCCCCCGTCCTTATCATTCCTTATATTGTGTGACTACCCCCCATTATGACGTCACATTTTTGCAGGATTTTACAAAAATGATTTGTGTATTTTCTTAAATATTGACGGAATTGTCAGTTTCCCAGTAGATTTCTTCGTTTCTAAGTCTTTGAGCTTTTGAAACAAACTGACTGCCCGGCGGCACGAAGAGTAAGGAAGTTCATGCAGGATGTCAAAAGGCAACAGAATATTCTCGAGAGTAAGAGTTGCAACTCTGGTTTTGTCGAATTATTGTAATTATAATTCAATCAGTATTTGTATGGTACAAGTCTCACTGACGATTACACAGTTAACCAATATTGTTAAATAGAATAAAAATGAAGAAATAAACTAAATAAAGAGCAATAAATATTACAATTTTTAAAATCAAGACTTGCGTATATGAGTTTGAATGAATTGACTGAATCGGCAGCAGACAAAGCCTTATAAGATATATTTAAGTCTTGAATATTTGAAAGTTTACTCACGTTTACCTGAGTGGTGTGTGAAAATCTGATCGGCGTAATTCCTTTTTCGTATTACGTGAAGATCTTTGACTCTATCTATGTTATATGTCAAAGATTTCGCGTATCAGTGGTAGACATCACCAAAATTAGGTACAAAATGTTTGTTATACCGTGTTGTTCGCTGTTAATTTATTTTTTACAGTTGTTTATACTGAGTTAAACCCTTTTGTGGACACCGACATAGGAATATAATAGGAATGAATATCTTGTAATAATTAATAATAATAAATTATAATAATGAAACAGACACTCAGATTGCGTTTTAAGTTCTGTTATCTTTATTTTAAATTTTTATATATATATATATCTTTTTTATTTGAGCCTGTTTAGTTTGCCAAAAGATGTACGTCATGTAATCGTATGTCATCTTGTAATTGTATGTCATCTTTCCTCTCTTATTTTTATACTATTTTATCGACATGGACGTAAAAACACTAGTATGGCTCTGTATGGTTGGGTGCACCTGTTTATATTTATTTGACTTTCTATTTATTTTTACACTTCATTATATGTCTGTCTGTGTATATACGTAAAACTATTGTCTCTACTTGGCTTGGTTTAGAGACACTTCCGGAAGTATGTCGGGTATGATTCTGGCAACGTGGACTCCATTGTTCACATTTTTTAAAGGCGCAGCTATCCTCCTGCTTTGTATAACAGCAATTTCATTGAATTTTAAACAGTTGTATGAATTTTTATACATCATTCTATATGTGACTTGCCACGACTGACTAATAAGGCCCGTTTTAACAATCTGGAAGTGTTATTCTATATATATACTATATGTAACGTAACTTTATATGGCAAGTGACTGTACAAGATTTCTATCACAAAATAAATAGGCACAGAAAGCCTTCATACAAAGATCTCAAACATGTGTACGAAGATACGAGCGTTACGTTCAGACACATAAATCTAACTGGTCGACTGAATGAATGAACACTTGAATGATATGTTACCGAAAGTGTTATTTGTGTTCCATTGTGGTAGTTATATATATTTGGTTGTTTTAATGAGGTATGAAATAGTGAGTTGAACTTTTAACCTTTTCGCGACTTGCTATTTTCCTATTAAGACGGGCAGTTTTCTAGGTTTGCGGAAACGTACGGTCTCTACAAGGATATTGTACTAAATTAAAAATATAAATTTGGTAATTATATACTTGTAAAAAAATACATATACATACGGGAATATACAGTCGCGAAAAGGTTAAAGATTAGCAAAATCATCATAATGATCTATTGGATTTTTGTCATTAAATTTTCAACGTATTCTACTTATGTAGTCGTAGTGATAATAAAAGAAAAAAGATTCATTCGTAATTTGTTAATGAAACACGTTTCGTTGGATGGATTGTCATGACACTCACTAAGCTTTGTCTGCGATTTCGTCTAAATTGTAGTTTTTCCTATAGGCATATGAATGATGCTTTTGCCACAAGAAAAGTGAATGATACATTTTTCGGTTTTTTTTTTGCTATATTTTTATAATACACCAATCAATCTATAAACGTTGTTTTTACAGTTACATTAAATGACAGTCATGGTTAGTAGTAGTGGGTTATATTCAAAGATAGCCGGAGCAGACCTTCTGTACCTATTTATTTTGTGTCATTATAAACTAAATTTAAATGTAAATTATGACATAATCTGTGTATATGAAATTAATATATGTTGCGGTAAGCTTCGGGTTAGCGAATGAATGCACTTTTTTATATAATACAGTAAGTCAACATGGTCATAGCGAGTCTGGGAAAACCTATATATAATATTTTGGTACTATTTATATGATTAAAACAGAAGCAAATTTTTTTATACAACAAATGCTATTTAAATATGTTTTAGTTACCTTCGTTGAAAAAGTGAACATGTTACCAACAATCTAATGAAGAGTTTGAAGTCTTTCGTCGTTTGCTAGTTTGTTTATAAAAGACAATTTTGTGATCGAATTAATAAATTGAATTTTTGGTGAAAAGAATGTTAGGTACATTCTTTTCTTTTCTTTCTTAGGAAATACATTTTCCGTTACATTTCTAGAGCCAGATTTGTAAGTCTCAAGCCAAAAATTACTTATGTACCTACGTAAGAATTATTTGATTCAAAAACTAAACTAAGGATTCTCATTCCTCGCTAAGACGATGAAAAAGATCGTGTGTCTTGAACAGTCGCTTGCTAACGTCTAGATGTAGGTCTCGGCGGGGTGTGGTGTGGCGAATAATTTGCAAAGCTGTTCGACAAATTGATAAATTTTGTATAAATGTTTATAACGATAATGTAACTGTTGAATACAAATATTGTAACAGATGACATATTATAAGGTGCTTATGATTATCGTTATAATACAAAGTTGTGCATATAATTTGGTCGTTTCATTTTTGTAATGTCCCACAATATATCCCGACATTAGAATAAGGCTTCTCTATTTTTCCAACGGATATTGTACGCGGCGACTATGAGAGCAAATATGAGCAGATAAGCAGGACGACATTCGTCCCTACAAACAAAATATAAAATTTAAGTCATATTGTTATTATTCTTACCCTCTATATTATATTAATCAAAATTCACTCAAATAAAAATATTTCTTTTTCTATACGGTTTAGAAATATTTAACAGCTGCTCTTCGTCTAAAAAATAGCTGGATCTGGTGGGACGTAATACTTCCGTACCGTTAAGCATTAAAAACTGATTCTCACTTACCGTCACACTTAACAGTTTTACGCCGATAGCGCTGCTACTCATCTTCGTAGAGCTGTCTGAGCTACGACATGAGAGGTGGAAGGAAAAAAATCCCGTTACATTACGCCACTGATTCTTTTTATGACATAGGAAAGTAAAAGAGCAAGTGTGTCACCTGATAGAAAGCAATCAACGACGCCCACAAAGATTCGCAACGCCATAGGCATTGCAGAAGCGTTGCCGCCCTTTAAGAAATGAGTAAGTTTGTTTTTTGAAGATTTCAATGTCGTATCGGATCGGAAACATCGATTCCACAGGGTAGTGGTGCATGAAAGTTTCTGGAAATACCGTACTGGATGGCTATTTCATTCATTCAGTTGGTGAGGATGATAAAAAATGAAACGTTTAAATAACCTTTATATTCGATTTGCTTAGTAGTTCAGAGATACTAGATTCCGTAGATATTTTTCTGTAGAATGTTATATATATATAGATACTGACTGGTTACATTTTAAGGGATTTACATATATTAATTGTATTTTACTTGACACTAGCATAATAGTTATAACTGATTGGCATCAAAAAAGAGAAAAGATCATCATTTGTGATCTTAATTAATACACCAAAATATTATTATATATAGAGATAAAAACAACTGATGTACATATTTAAAACTATTTATTTATAAATATTTCACTTTCGTCCACGGTTACTAAAATTAATATTTACATTTTCATATATACTTAAGTTTGCTTACAAAAAAAAGCAATATACAGAATAATTTTCCATTTCGGGTGTCAAAAAATACAATATATTTAAAAAATAGTTAATTTGCTAAAAATTAAGGAATTTTTAGGGTTGCAAGCATCCTAACATTTGATTTGCCTACCTTATCTTTTTAAACAGTATTTCAGGCCAAGATATTCAAATGCTATATAGTAGTTTTTATAACCCCGTGCATACTGTTTAATATAAATAAAGCATTTTGCTAATCCGGCTATAAAGACCAAATATATTAATTTTGCCAACATTAAGAACCTGTACAAGTTGAGAACACATATTTTTAGCATTTTTAGGGAGTCGTCAGTATTCTAATAAAACAAGCCATTTCGTGTTTTAACTGTCAATAAAAACTCCCTTTCTAAAGAATGTTTTAAAATTACTAACAATATTTTTATTCCTTCACGGCGTATTGTTGTATATTTATAATAATATGTAATCGCCTGTGGCGTTACTAGAAAATATTATAAATAAAAAAAAGATAAGAATATCGTAAATTAAAACGCTGCATAAAATCCAGTTCTACAATATTATATCATATAATATAAAATGCCAATTTGTAGTTCAATAGTTAGTTGTGTTGTTTTCTTAATGTCACATATTTTCGTTACTGACATAGACTAAAATAAGGACATTTGTCCTTATTTTATATAAGGATGTTTGTCCATAAATAAAGAAGTTATACACAGAAAATACTAATTCTATTAAGAATATAATGTACAATATTTTTACAAATGTAAATAGCAGATATGAACAATATATCTTAATGACTATTTGGACATTATAACAGTGACATACAAAATTTATGAAAAATATATGAGATGTCCAATATGTTACACCATTTTGTCGATCAAGATACAAGGACGAGGGGAAAAATTTATTTATAAATTGTAACTATACAAATTATTATATTTATAGTATTATACTTTTTACTAATTTATAAGAGTCACTAGCGAATTCGTGCTCACATTAGCTAATGTTTTTATACATTGAACACATATCGTCATCCTAATTATCAGTGTTCCTAAGTCCACGTGAGTAAATTTATAGAAAATCTCAATAAAGTTTATACAAAAACTCCTGACTCCCGCGAGGGAAGAGGGCCAGCGACGAACCCAACGTAGGAATAGATTTAGCCATATCTCGACGACGCGAAGTCGTTAAAGGACGCCCAAAAGCCGCTAGGAATAGCGGCACCTAGGACCGGGGGGCGGTTGCCCCATTGAGTTGCTGTACGAGCAGTGGGGTCCCCGAGGCTCGATCTCACACCTCTGCGCGGGATGTGGACGTCCCCGATTGATTAATTCTGATAATTAGGCCAACAATATTGGAATTTCCGCTGCAGCACTCAATTCATACGCTGTCTTTGTAGTGATGCACCCATTACTTATTTGATCGACACGATTCACATTGCCTTTATGTGCATAAATTGCGGGTAAGGATCGTTAAAAAAAATCACAGAAGTGTTTGGAGACAGTCATGATTATCAGCGGTAACATTTCACTGACCTCCCTAAAAATTGTTTGCACGTGCTTGGAAGGCGGAATGACGCCACGAAACTTATGACTTGCCCCCACCACATTTTGTTAATAAGGGGAGGGCCCTTTAATTTGTGACGTAATTTATGAGTCGACTCTTGAATAACCTTTTGTTATTATTATATTTACATATTAAACAATAAATTCTGATATCCAAATTATTTTACATAGACTATACTTTTAAAAAAATCATCCATTTTATTGCTTATAAAGTTCGCATCGATGTAAAACATCAATCTGACTTAAACACATTTTTAATCATTTTCTTTAAAATTTTTATTATTGTAACTGTTTTAGCAGGTATATTGCACTATTGGAAATCATTCCCAGGAATGTATCTAGTCCAAGACTTGTTAAATATCCAATAATCTCTCCACCTGAAAATATATTATATATAAATATCATCAATGGATATATAGCCACATCAGTTTAGAGCAGATCATTGTAGCTCACAGACCTTTTGCAAAAAGGAACGTTTTTCCTATGTCACCACCCTGTATGGCCAAGTACATTGGTGTATAAAACTGGCCAATTATCTACTTACTCATAAAATTGCTAGAGTTTGAGATTTATGTTATGTAATCCCGCTGTTCCTGAAAGAAAGGACCCTGATCCACTACGCTTGTCATGAATATGGAACATCTAGACTCAGAATAAATATAGGGATAAATATATATGACATATAGAGGCCATATATATTTATCCCAATGTGTGAATCGAACCCATTGGCTTGGCTTGGCTTGGCTCAGACAGCGGACACATCTTCATGCCTCCATTTGGATAGTCCATGTAGTGATAATATTACATAAAGTATGAGCCGATGCACATACCATATCGTGTTTTGCCTGCGCCTGCTACTTCCTGCGCGTGGAGAGCTGGTGCTTCAGCATCTGTATCTGATCGTATTGACTCGAGAGCTGTTCGTTGAGACCGGCGACATGCTCAGAAAGCACGCTCATCTGCTGTTCGTAGTTGTGGGAAGTCGAGTGGAGTTCTTCCTCCTAGCGTTAATTAAACAAATAGATAGATAGATTCATTTATTTTCCTCAGCAGCTAAATTATTACATAATCAACAGTACATACGAGTACAGATGGAAATGGGCGATGGCTCAGTCGAAACCTCCACGCATTGAGCGGAGAAACTGATTTTTTGCCACCGCCCGATCCTCACGGAGATACAGTGCAGCGCAACTTGAGAAACATGAGTCCCATATACATACTTATTATCAATCCCACATAAACCTATGTATACTCAATTATTCAAACCTTATAATACTCAATAATTCAAACCTTATATAATACAGAAGAATAAAACAATACCAATAGTGCTGAAATATGACTTGACTATGAGCCTTATACATTTTTTTTAATAATGTTTCTCCATTGGTTTTAGAAATTAAACCTGGGTAGCCCTACTAGCGAATGATTTAAAAAAAAATTAATTTGCCAGCAGGGATACTAGAATGTTATTTTTTTAAAAACTGGCAACACTTTCTGAAATAAAAATATTCGGTAGATTTATCTATGTAGAATGGGTTGACTCATCTAGGGAAATATAACATTTTTACAGACGGACATAAATATTTTTTAGTGTTTTTTGCAAATGATATATAAAAATAAAGTTTTAAACTCATATTCATGCTTGATGTCTTCGAACATTCCAATCAAAGTATAAACAAATAAAATAATAAAACGTTAGTTTTCTAGACTCTTAGACTAATAATACGAAGATTAACCAATGAAATTATTAGTTTTGAATAGAAATAACCAATAATAAACCATTATGCATGTCCATCCACCGTGTCATCTCACTCTTTCGATTACATAATCATATAAAATTCGATTACTTTCGCATATTGCACTAACCAGTCGACTGATAGTGTTGTGTTTCTCGTCTATTGTATGCGCATCCGTCTCTTTCTGCCGCTCTGACTCCTCGAAACGCAGTCGAAGCATTTCACACTAAAAACAATGATACTATATTAAAATTCACATTATCAGCTTTTCAAACAAACATCAATAATGATGTTATTAGTAAGAAGCCTATAAACATATATTCGTTGTATTAAAAAATTCAAGTATTTATATTTCTTTGCCACCCCCACATTTTATTTCGTGCTGTCCTTTGAATCGCCTTTTACAATAAAATTGTATGGCTGTGTAATAAAGGGTTTTCCAATGAGCAGTGGCCGATTTTGACAGAATGCAGCGGCCATGTTTGTTTCGGTGGCGTCTGTCAAACCTTTTGTTTATTATTCAGCACCTGTCCCCGGTTTGGTACGTTGAGAACAAAACGAATTTTCTGGAACGCCTCCACCTTTTGTGAGCCATTTCAATTTCTCAATGTTTCAGTTACTAGTTCAGGTATTTTCAACTATGGTAAAGAAAACAATTTGTCTCTTATAGAATGCAAAGCTTCACTATTGAACGCACTAATACAGATAGGTGAACGTAATAAAAAACGAGATAGAACCTGATTGAATTTCTGAAACATCTTAAAACTCGAAAAGCAAGTTCAAAGTTATTTCTGAAAGTAGACTAGACTCTATAGGACACTATCCTTTTTAAAAGGAGCATAAAAACCCCCACGATGTCACGATAAAAATTGTACGAGACGAACTGTCTATATATGTGAGAAATGTAAAGATCACGCATGCCCTGAGTGTATGAAATCTTTTCATTCATAGATGGACTGTACGCTAAATGGCCACACATGTGGACATAATTTTTTTAATGTATATTCACTACTTTTGTTATTTTTTTTATTTGTTGAAATGTTTTCAGTATAAAATGAACATTACTGTGGACGTGGGCATAATTTTTTTAATGTATATTCAGTATTTTTGTTAATTTTTTTACTTTGAAATGTTTTCAATATAAAACGAACAAATCGCAATAAAAAATAAAGTCATGCTTTTTGTACTTTAAAATTCGTCCCTGAATAGGTTAATATAAAAATACTACACACACACAGTTACAGAAAGTTAGATTAGATGGAAAATCAAGAATTCGAAATATACATAAAAAAATAATATAACGTGTTTATAAACCAGCTTATAAGCTGGTTTGGCAAACAAATTCTACTATAAGTTCTTCTTAAAAAACGGCTATTTAGAAATTAGTTATCCACCGTCACAAAATTCGAAAAATAATTAAAACTCACTAACTATTACAAAATAAAGAATTTATTTTTAACATAATTCAGTTGGAGTTTTAAAGTCGCAATGGTAAACATTAAAAGTACTGACCTCTTTCACATAGTGTTCAGTCTTGCCTTTCAACTCCTCGTGTTCCACTTTGAGATCACTAATCTTATTTCTAAAATATTTCTTAATTCTATCCTCCCGCAACTGAATTTCATGATTGACGAGAAAAGGCACCTGCAAAACAATGATATTTTTTAAACCAGATGATTTTTTCTTATATAATAAAAACAATACATAAGTTTTGTTCTAGGTAAAAGAAACAGTATTTGTTCTAAAATTTTATTATTTACTTATAAAAATGTCGTTTATAATGAAATAAATAATTTGTTTAAATAAAATTTCATTCATAAAAATAAAGGTTGACTCAAACATTTTAAACTAACAACAACAAGGGATTAAAGACCTCTTTTAAAGTAAAGGGATTAATGCTCTCTACACAACAGCAGCATGCTGAGGTTGAATGACACTTGTCACATGATACACTTATAATTAATCAATTATATAGAACAGCTATACTCAACGTGCACCGGGATATTGTAGTTGGCCCATCTGGTGTTATTTTATTTTAAAACCATTTTGATTTTCACGCCCATACGAAAAATTGAGTACAGTACAACAGATCACAGTGCAGTATACAGTATACAAATATATGTTATCCCTGTACAAGGTGACTCATTCATATTGTAGATAAAAGTTCTATAAAGTAGAGGTTCTGTAGCACAATAAAAATTAAACCATTGTAAGAAACAAAATCTAATACTGAGACTAGATCTAAATTTATTTTCAAGATGCCATTATAAATAATATACACCTATTCTCCTATTTACACAATACCTGTTTTACACAATGTCTTTTACTTGGTTTACATGTTTTATAAATCAACTACATTTTAAATTAACTTTAATTAAATATATGGTTGGATATTCTCTTAAAATATTTTTAAAGATATGTATATGCATATCCTTAAAAATATTTTAGAGTTTCATTTATTTTACTCAGTTTTGATGGGAATCTATCCGCAGTGCAAATCAGGGAATAGGTGTAATTAAGTAGTAGTAATTTTTACATACCTCTAAACTACCAAGTAGTCCTGTTACTTTGCCCTCTGAGTCTACAGAGGTTTCGTTAAAATTATTGAATTCCCCAGAATCATGCCCCTCCCCTTTTCTCCGCTGAGAGGCAGATATATACTTTGCTAATTCTAATTTAAGGCTTTCATTCTCCATTTGAAGTATCTCAAACTCCATCCTTTGTTTTTGATTTTCCTGTGAACATGTCACATTTATATAATACTAGCTTGACCTAGCAAACATTGTCTTGCTATATAAATTATTTCCACCTATAGGTATAAAAAATAGATCACGACCGATTCTCAGACCTACCGCATATACAAAAAGATTTCATAAAAATCAGTCAAGTCGTTTCGGAGGAGTTCTATAACAAACACTGACATGAGATTTTTAATATATTAATACTAGACTATTATTTTAAATCTTCAAATAATATTTTTTCTATCCTAAGACAGGCAAATTAAAAGTGGGTGTGTGGTGTGCTGTGGTCAAATTAGTGTGTTACAAACTAATATCTCTATGATGTAGGCAGTTTTATTTAATTTATCAAATTAAATCAACAAGAACAGTTGGATTTTAAATTTTCTTCTGCAGTTTCAACACTTTGTTTTTCAAGAAATAGATATTTGACAAATAAAACTTAAATTTCCTTTGAAATGTAAATAAAATTTTGAATATAGTTTCAAATATTTCTTTGTTACCTTTTCAAGTATGTGTGTTTTCGTAGTCAGCTGTTCATTTATGTTTAACTCATCTACTGAACTTAGAGCATCTTCACTTCCAATCTGTAAGTTGCCAATCTAAATTAGATTCATCGTTTTTGCTGTATAATTACCTCATATGTCGGGGAACTTTTTAAAATTTTGAATTAAACTTTTTAAAAATTTCGAAATTTTAATCATCATCATCATCATCAGCCTATGAAATAACGAAACTCACGCTGTTGCCTACGCTTACTGCTGGACATAGGCCTCCCCATAGCACGGCACACGGCCTGATGATTGGTACTACCCATCCAGTTTCGGGACCAACGCCTGTTGTCCTGTGTGGATCACTCCTGTTGGGCTTGCATGTGCCAGAACAAAGTGGCCTATGTCCAGCAACACATGATTAATGACTAATGATAATAAAAATGAAGACTGATAGAAAGGTGGTACAATTATATTAAAAATGTAATTATCATTTTTTGAAAATCAGTAGTTGGTATTATTTTCATCACTAGCTTTTAATAGTCAACTGCTGATAAAGATAAAACTTGGTAGGAAAAGAGTCTTGGCTGTGTAATATCAGAGAGCAAAATGAGATAGCAAGTACTATCAAACTATTCTAATAAACATGGGGTTAGTTTTGCTGAATTGATTGCCAACCTTTGATAGTCAGGGAAGCAGTTAAAGAAGAAGAATTATATAAAAAGAAAAAAAAATATGTATTACCAAACTACCAGCCTCTGAGAGAAAATCACCATTAAAACTTGCAGCTTGACTACCAGTCGCTGCTATCCCTTTATTTACTGTGCTACATAATCTATCCTTTTGTAACTCTTCTAAAGAGAATTGTAATTCTTGGTTCTTATTCTTCAATTTAGCTATCTCACATTTATATTTGCTTTCACTCTCGATCATATGCCTTTGGTAGTCATCAAGGGAAGCTTGTAGCTGTGCCACTTCAAAAGTTTTATCTGAAAGCTGAAAATAATAATCACCATGTTTTAAAAATATCCTTGGTAAATAACCTTATAGTTTATAGCAATTCTCATGTTATTTTTTTCTGCTTCAAGATTATTTAGTAGGCAACAAAATTATTTATATAAAGTTATATCTGGTGGGTCCAATTCCTGCATCTACGTCTTTGTTCTAAGTTTAGGTGCATTTACCCACAGAAAACACAGAAATCTTGATTTCAAAATAAGTTTGAAGTGTTTTTTAAAAGAAATACATCAGTGTTGTATACATGAAAAGTTTTTTTTTAAGAACATTGTGCACAGGAAGGAGTATGAGATTTGATAAAGTTCATATGGAGGAGTGCAAATATAATAAAAATATATTGACAATTTAATGAATTATGGTCAAATATAATTTTTTATGGAACTGTTTTTAAATGTTTCCTTTACCATGCAATAAAATGGATATGAGAACAGTGGGTTAATTATCGACATTAAAAGTAATATAATACAAGCACCTGTGATGCATACTGTGCATTTTCAATTATTTTCTTCTGTAGTTCTTCTTGCAATAGTCCAGCATCAAGTGGTGGTATGGATGAACTTGTTGATTGCTTATCATCAACTTTATTTTTAGCTTTTTTATTTAACTTAATCTGTAATAAAAACATGTATGTATATAAATTATTAATGTCAGTACAGTCAAACTTGAAACAAAAATTATAAAATTTAACATGTTATCAGTTTAACTATCAGAAATTTATATAAAACCATTTGTCCTTTAGGTATAAAAAAAGATATACACTTTATGCTTTAAGAATTTATATTTGTTTAGGATATGCTTGATTTTACAATGTTTAGGTACAAATAGAGTAATTTTATGAAGCTTTATGAGTAACAGTCATCCAGTTTTGTCAGAAACAAGTGAGAAACAAAATACTGATGTTACTATCAAAGAAAAAATATTCCAGGTGGAATAACCAATGGCTTATTATAATAATAATATGCAACAACTTATGTACAAATTTCTCACTACACGTCCGTCTTGTGGATTTTATTTATAACACAAATTCTTTTTATAACCTACCACCCTTTTTGTAAAATATATGATATTTTTTTTTGAAAAAAACCGCGTTCTTTACACAAGCCACAATATAGTTTTTTTGAAGAGTGGAATGGGTCAATTAAGCACAAAACAGTAGTGGAATCTAAGATAAAATTCTTCTAACAGTTCTTTAGATAGCTTTAAATTGAGTAAAGAAACCATCGTTTTACGTGTACTGACCTGTAACGCATCTAGTTCATCTTGAAGGACGGATACACGTCGCGTTAACTGCTGATTTCTGAATGTTAGCGAATCTATTTCCAATTCACCTTTCCTTAGTGATTTCTCTCTTTCTTTTAATGTTTCCCGTAGTTCATTAGATTTAGCTTGTTCATCTAGAACGCCTTTCTTTAACACCTTTACATGCACTCTCAACTGTAAGCGGAAATAACAAATTTATATAATTAGGGGGCGCAATCACCCGCTTTGTGCCCGAACAAATCCACCAAGAATGTACCTTTGAATACTCAGCGGCTAATTTTTGATACTTTGCTTGGATATCTCCCGAAGGTAAGCCCTCCATGACTAAGTTTTAAAATTTCATAACTATTTCTTGGGATGGTAATTATCTTTATTTTTTAATAAAATATTTTACTAACACCCACTTTCATGAAAATGACATTTTGATTTTGACATTCGACAACATTTGATGAATTTGACAGCTCACCGGCTTAAGATATTTTTTTTAAATTTGTGACAATAATAAAAAAATCTCAAACTTCATTACTTACTTGCAAATTATGTGACTTAAGCCATTAGACTTTTTAAATTTTACCTAGTTTGTTTATTTTCGACATGGAGAAAATAATTGCACAAACGCAATAGAAGCCATCAACGAAAAGAATATAAACACGTAGCTAAAATCATTATGCAATTTCACTTATAAACTACGAAGGATTTTATTCTTAAATAAAAGTTAAGGTACAATATAAACATATGAAAACCAAATTAATAATTATAATATATATGAAGGTTTCTTCTTTGTTATTTAATTAAAATCCCGTTACTTGTTACTTTATCTGTGTCACAATTTTTTTCTGGTAACATCGTCTCTGTTGATGTGTCGTGATTGTCCAATATAAAATATCAATATTTTTGATTTTATGAAATAAAAACAAAAATTTTGAACTTAGTTTTAACGTTATATACAACTGCAAATATTCCATCTTTCAATGAAGTATTTATGGACCTTAGGTAAGTCGGTAACAAGTAGAACATCTTAGTATCGCAACAGGTAAAATTAAGTGAGAACAAAGTGAATTTAATGAAAACTTAATCTTTCACCCACAGAATTATGGAATCCAGCAGTTCAAGTTTTTACAACCAGTCTCTCATCACCAGTGAGCACCCAAAAACGATTATACACATCGACGTAGACTGTTTTTATGCTCAAGTGGAGATGATTCGAAACCCCGAACTTCGCTCCCAACCACTCGGTATTCAACAAAAAAATATCGTTGTAACTAGTAATTATGAGGCCAGAAAATACGGTATTAAAAAGTGTATGCTTGTTACTGAGGCTCTGAAAGTTTGTCCCAGTTTAAAGTTAATAAATGGTGAGGACTTACACGACTATAGAGCCGCTTCTAACAACATTTTCGCTGCATTGCAACATTGGAAGTGTCCAGTTGAAAAATTAGGTATGGATGAAAACTTTGTTGATGTCACAAATTTAGTACAGGAAAAAGTAAAAAATGTTAACAGCTTCACACTTATTGGGCACATTTACAGTGAACCTTCCATGGATTGTCCTTGTGGCTGTCATCCACGTTTGAAAATAGCATCACAAATTGCCAGTGAAATGAGGAAGAAATTATTTAATGAATTAGGATTTACAACGTGTGCTGGTATTGCACATAATAAATTATTGGCAAAACTAATCTGTCCACTACATAAGCCTAATGATCAAACAGTTATATATCCAGAACATGGAGCCACCTTTATGTCCACTTTGCAAAGTGTACGTTCCATTCCAAGTATTGGCTCAAAAACTACCGAAGTTCTCATTTCACAAAAAATCATAACTGTAAGTGATCTGCAACAGGTGTCTCTTGATGTATTGAAAAAACATTTCAGTAGTGATATGGCTGTTAGACTTAAGAATCTAAGTTTAGGAGAAGATAATACTCCAGTAAAACAAACAGGCAAACCCCAAAGCATTGGTTTGGAAGATAGCTTCAAGACTGTCAGTGTAAAGAGTGAAGTGGAAGAGAGATTTTCAGCTTTATTACAACGATTGTTAGTATTAGTTCGAGAAGATGGACGTATTCCAGTTTCATTAAGAGTCACATTACGAAAGAAAGATGTCAAAAGGCTCTGTAGTCATAGAGAATCAAGGCAGTGCCAAGTTTCCTCTTCCATATTTACAATAAACAATGGTACTCCTACAGTAACAGAAGCAGGACAGCAGAAATTGATGACCTTAATAATGAGATTATTCAACAAACTTATTGACCTAAGTAAACCATTCCATTTAACTTTAGTGGGTTTGGCATTCACTAAGTTTCAAGAGAGAATGACTGGAAGAGGTTCTATTGTGAACTTTTTAATGAATGACATCTCAGTACAGTCTGTGCTCAATATAACAAATGACTGTGATACATCAGCTTCATCCATGGATTACTCAGCAGTTTCTCCCAGTAGTAGCACCACAACAGATCTTTCTGATGGAGAAGTTGAACCTTCACCTAAAAAGCCTAAAAAAGTTAATTGGATAGCTAAAAGAAGATGTTTGTCTAAGGAGGAGGTAGCATCTCCAAGTAAACTTAAAGTAAGTGAGCTAAGATTAAATTCAAGAGAGTTAGAAAAAGTTTCAGAGCTCAGATTAAATTCTCGAGACAGATCTTTAACCCCAAGGGCGAGTCCTGCTAAGGACAATCTTTCTGACACTTCAGACACAATGAAAGATTGCAGTGAGGCTGGGAATTGTGAAGATTGTCCAAGTTATGTTGATAAAGAGGTTTTTAATGCCCTTCCCGATGAAATGCAACAAGAACTCAAGGCAATGTGGAAAAATCCCTCAAGCTCCGAATTACCCAGGAGTAGCCCTAGAAATATAAATAAAGCTAAACCGAACACAATCTTGAAATATTTTGTTCCACACAAATAGTATTAGTAATAATCTTGTTAATTATTTTAAGAGATAAGTGAATGGTTTCTATTTTTTCAAATCACAGTTTTTATTCAGCTGATCAAATACATGTTTATGTTATTAAAAAAAATTGTTTGGTATTTAAATTGGTCTTCCCTTAGGAAAATAACAAACCATTAAACTACATAACTGAATATATTATTTAATATCTATATTTTTTACAGATTCTGTAACCATACTTGATAGTTCTGTGAGCTTGTACACTTTATGAATATCTACTTGTAGGGATTCTGCCAACTTGATATATGATACAACATCAACATTGAGCTGAAGTCTAATTTTATCACCATCTGTGACACCCACACTGTCATTGCTTTGTTGTGATGTCTTCTCACGAATTTGCTTCAGTCTTCTTAACGACTCTTCAGTTTTTTGAACAGAAGTCAGCACATCTTCCACATATTTGAAGTACCTAAAAAGTGTGACATGCCTCATATAGATTTCTGTGTGTAACATATGAATGTATCATCAACAATTGATATACTTACGAAACTGTCATTACATTGAATAATGATTCCAAAATTTCAATTAAAAATGTATTATCTACCCTTTTCTTAGCACTTTCATCAAATTTTTTTAATACGTTGGACACCACATCAACATATGTACATGGTTTTGTGGGAACGCTTCTGTTTGTTTTCCTGTACAATCTAGGTATATCACTTACTAGTTTTAATTGAATATTAAAACATTCATAAAATTCTTTAACAATAGATTCTTTTATTTTCATTGATGTACTTTTTAATACTTCTTCTGAAGATTGTAAGCTCAACCTTAATAAATTTCTACTTTTGTCTATAGAAATTCTGCTTCTTACAAGTTCTGAGAAGCTTGGTAGCCTTTGTAGAAGTTTCTGGGTGTCTATATAAATGTTAATACAATTGTCAATTATATTTATATTTACATTTGTTGACTCAAATTTTGTGGTGGAATTATTCTGAAATAAAAACAAATAAAACTCAAATTGCTCTAAATAATGAAAAGACTTAAAAGAAAATCATATTTTATCTAGAATACTAGTGTTATCATTTTTTTAATATTTTGAATAACATAAATAAATATATAAAACATTTAATAATGCTTCTAATTTAAATTTTAGTGAGTCAACAATACTAATCTAATCATCAGTTGGTAAATAATTACATAATTTGTATTGCTATTTTTATCTAAATATGTTAAATTACTTCTATTTATAATTGTTCTTGAATGATTTGTGGAATGTTTTTATTCAAACTTGCCAACATACATAGATGATTGAAAAAAGTTCTAGATACCTGCATGCAAAATGTTGTAGTCCAAGTGGCATATCTAGACAGTAATTGCAATGAAAGTTTCCAAAATTTATGAGCCAAAGCCTCTATATAAATTCCATCTGACCAACATTCATTTAGAGCAATCCAGCATTTGTATGTTTCTGCTAAAACAAATCCATCGTGATCCTCCAATGTGGGGCCTTTTCTTAAAGAGGCTTCAAAACTTCCTAGAATATATGTTTCATAGATTTAATAATAAAAAGTTAAATTTGGACATAAGTAGATATATATACTATCATTCAACACTTTGAAAATGCTGCAGTAATTTTAATAAAAACTCAGAATGAGATAAAGTTGTAATTTACTCATATTGCTCTTAAATACAATAAGAATTAGATAAAAAAGCTGAGTAATCAAACAATTATATACATTTTATCTTCCAGTTAATCTCTTCAATATTGTTTACTCTTACTAATAATAAATAACTTACAAATTTTATTTATTATTTTACTGAAGTACAGAGTTTTCATTAACTTTGTAAATATGAGCTGTGTTACAACCATTCTTAGTTTCTATTATGTTCATCTCGTACAAATTTGATAGAGACATCAAGTAACTGTAATAGTCATTTCATAATTGCAAAATTTCTACATTTGCACTTGACAACACTTGAGAACTCCTGATATAATGTGAATTCAAGTTTTCAATCATTTCCTTAAATTTTGGAAGATAGTGTATATTCAACTATTAAAATTAAAAATTTTCTACTATCATCCTACAACTAACATGATATCTAGAACAAATAAACATTTATTCTAGTTATCATGACTAGATAGATAGACCTTCACTCACTAACAAGTGCTGGTAAAGAACTTTGTGATGCAATATGATAAATATAATGAGCATAATTAATAATACCTGCTATTTCTTGAAACCGTATCTGAAAATATACTGGCAAGTTCCATCTTTTTTGAAAGCTTCTAAATTCAACAGTTTCATGTAACCGCTTCACAGTTTCTTCAACACAACAAAACTCCTTTAATTTATTAATAAATTGCACACTTTCACTGTACCTCCTATAAAACAACTGTGGATTTCCAGGTGCAAAAATAGATGATAAGTTCACCTCTAATCTACTCTCCACTTCACACCAAAAACAGTTTATTAGAAAACTATATTTTTTTGCAGCAAAGGACAATTTGGAATGTTGCATGACCTCCAAGAGCATTTTTAACTTTGTGTCTAATAACAATAAAATTCTGTCATAAACACCCTTTAAACCATCTTTACTTTTCTGCAATGCAGGTTCATTGATGATGTCCACAAGAAGTGGTGCAACAGCTTGTTTTCTTATCAATGTTTCCGTTTCAGAAACTCTATCTAATGATGTCAGGATTATTAAAGTTTTTAAAAGATTGTCTTCATCATGTTCATTCCAGAAGTAGAAGAGCAGCTCATTCAAGACTTGTATTAATTTAGAGCCAATGTCATTGAACAACACTCTCTGTTCTGGTTTTAATAGATTTTCACACTGCGAAAAGGAGAATTTCATTTGATTGTACTGCATTGCTGCACGCTCAGCTATGATGATTTGCTCGAACCTTTTTCTATCTAATATATCCTTCAGAATGGAGTCCAACACCTTTAGACAATTCAAAGTTTGACTGTAGTATTTGAGGAGCTGCTTCTTTTTTAATAAGCCATGCCTTTGGTTTAACCAAATAGATAATTCTTTCATAGCATCGTCCAGACATTGTTTTACACCCTACAAGAAGAGTTAAATTTAAAATGAGTACTTAATATTAAATGCAAGTTTATTTTATTATCCCCTAAGACATGATCTCTCTTTTATATAATTAATTTCCAATTTTTATAATGTATTTCAAAAATAAAACATTAATATAATGTGTTGTCTAATATTTGGTAATAAGAAGTCCCTCTCTAATATACAATGAGAAATAATAAAATAGTCTAGAATACTAACACAGTACAACAAAAGTAGCTTTAAAAACAATAAACTTACAACAACTTCTTCATTTAACTGTCCCAATGGCACTTGAATTTTTACTATCGCCTTATCAAACCCGATTAGTGTTGCACAAAGATTAACGAAATTAGCGTAATCTTTGTTAATTAGCTCTATCATAGCTAGCCTTAGAACTTTTAAATACACCCCTAAGTCATCGCGCATTGTCTCCAAAGACGACACATTTTGATGGTCTGCCAAGAACTTATCCACGGAAAAATTTGCCTGTAAATATTTTATATTAGTGATACATATTAAACATGAGTAAAAAAAGCTATATTACCAACAATCTAATGATATTAGTGACTAATACCTTGACAAAATCATTTCGATCAAAACATAAGCCTCGCGGGGCTGGTGGTAATGTAAATTCTATATTATCCTTGTCCATACTTAAGTGGTAAAACTATTAACTTTATGAAGGCACCATTATTTTGGATTTCTAAAAAATGTTTACTTTAAATTGCTCTCGGAATCGGCTATCATTTTGACATCTATATTAATTGACGTAAGCTTGACACATCACAGGTCACATTTATTTGGATGCACTTCCAACATTTATTATTTTGGTACAATAGCTATTTAATTTTTAAATTAATATGAAATAAACCACACAATTTGTGAAGCCAGCGTGATTTTCTGAGATTGGAATAAATTAGGTGGCACAAGTATTGAAATAAAAATTTTGAATGTGGCCAAGACTCTTCATTTTTCAGGATTGAGGTGTCGATATAGTAACTAATGAGGCGGACCTTGTTCATTTGATCAGGAGTGCAAGAAATATCGTTTCCATAAATACTACGCAGTATGTCATTAACTCTTTGAAAATGTGTAACGTACCATATTTTTCGGACTATAACACGCACCTCAAATTTATATGATTTTTAGAAAAATATATTTTATTGTTTTCGGACCATAAGACTCACTTTAAATTTGAGTTCATTTTAAATGTAAAAGAACTGCATCTTATAGTCCGAAAAATAAGGCAAAATTTAAATTTTTACCTTATTTTTCTTTAATATTTACCTTATATCTCTATATTTTAAATAAAAGTAATTTAAATGAATCCCACAAAAGCGCACACGATTACAGGCCAAGCCTTATATTTCTGTTTAATAGTAATAAAACACATTTCTTAAAGTTTATCAATTTGTATTCGTTCTTTACTACAGACGCTAATCAAGAACTAATAAAATGACGATAGGAATATTTGACAAATAATAAACAAAAAAAGTACACTATTTTAGTCTTTCTATTCTATAATTTCTATTTGCTGATGTTGTTTATAAAAGTGTTATGAGATTGACTCTATTATACGAATTTATACTTAGTGAGTTTGATTTAATACAGCGAAGTAAGAGTAAGAAGAGCGCAAAATCTGCAAAAGAAAAATAACATTTTAAATTCAATCAGTCCTTTTTTAACTGTTATAAGAAAAAGTAGTGGTAGTAAAAAAATCTAACTACCGTATATATTTATATCGTACGAAACACAGTTGCAAAGCTACTAGATTCTATTAATAGGTCGATCTTATGCTAATGCTTTCTGTCTAATATTCTCAAAAGAATGCAAAACGCGTAAGTTTGATGTTTGCAATTCCTTTAACTTTATTCCTCTATTAATTTAACGCTTTATATAACGAACCGAAACGAAGGTAGGCCTTGATAGCGGAATATAGTGACCAGCTTTAAAGATGATTGGCTTTTTCATAAGCTCCATAGTTATGAAAAGTGATTTCTTGAATTTGACATCTTGTTCATACCAAGGACACTGATACAACCAATCGCGCAGCTCTTGACTCTAAAAGAATGAAAATAGTTGACAGCTTAAATTACATACCTTTTTTTAATTATATGTTAAACTAAGATGCAAATTCTGTTCATTATAATAAATATTTTTACACAAGTATTATAATTTTAAGTGAAGACATTGAACACCGAAACATAGGTTTCGGTTTTAGGAACTTCCATATTTATCTTAATTAACCTAAACATTGTATATTATGACAAAATTTAGTACTCTGTTTTTCATGAAAAATAATAATTAAAATATGAAATATGATTATTATGAAATTCGATTCGCAAAACTAATTAACAGAATTTCTACACTATCACTTATTAAAATTTCCCTATTCTCCAATATTCATATAGAAACAATTGAAAAATAGAAATAAACAGACGAATTATAAATAATTCCATCTGCCTGGAACAATTGTAGTGGATTGGTGTCCATTTGTTACAAAAATTAGGAGGCCTGTGCCTGACAGCGCGACATAACGATTGTAAATAAAAATTATATAGGATTTTAATAATTTTCATCTTTACTTTCGTGGTTAGTTCGTTGCCACACCAGCAGTACAAGAAGAGCTGCGACAGCATGGTTACCATATAATTAAGCATCGAGTAGAACTGTACGCTGCTCGGCTCCGACTGCGAATTAAGAATCACTCGATAAATAAAGTGCAGATCTTTTTTTATAAATTTATATAGAAAAAATTTCAGGCATTATGATTGTTAGTTATAAGAAGTTTTATGAATAAGTATTGGAAATGTTAAAAAATAATCTTGGAATAAGGCTTAGTAAAAGCATCAAGGTTTCCTAAAATAAAATATTTTTGTGGTCTGCTTATAATGATCTGCCACAGATGATGGTATTATATATATTATTATTAAAAACTTCGTATTTATGTCTAAGTTCGAATACATCCTTGATTATGTCTTTTATGGCATGTGTCGACATATATCTTACCTAGTTAAATCGTATAACTAATGATGTTATTATAGAACAAACATTATTTTAGCCAACCATCATTACCCTCTTATCTTTGTTTTTAGCGGGGTAATACCGCAAGCGTTTTTAGCATCCATCAACCATCATCACCCTCTTGTCTTTGTGTTTAGCGGGCTATCTACACTTACGCGGTACATTTTTTTACAAAATACACTGCGTACACATATAACAGTTTCTTTTAGATGACATTTTATAGACACATGAAATGCTTATATCACTCTAACAATATTATTAAAAACATGAAGTAAATATTTAAGTAGCTACCATGGTAATGCGAAGCCCAATAATGCAGATTATAGCCACTGTTCCACTCAACTGGAAAAATATGTTCGCATGATACGTATTCTCCACAACTTCAATAAATCTGCAAGATTAATGATTTTGATGGAAGTAACGAACCTTATATGTATATAAAACAGTTTGATTTTTTAAAAAAATTGTTTAAAAGTAAAAAAAACTGGTAGATTATTTTCTACCATCTTTTGATACCAAAAAGTGGAACTAACCAATTCGGTGAAGTATCAAAAGTATCAAAGTTTATACTGCTTTGCTACTTCGCTTAGGTAGGTTAGTGATGAGAACCAGAGGTTCAATTCTTATATTCTTTTCTCCCAATCCCCACTTTGTCGTATTAATTCCCTCTACTCATTTATTCATTTTTTCTAAAGAGAGGCAATCCATTTGCAATGACATAGTATTGCATTTGTCCATAGACGACGGTCGTTTTTTGTCATTAACGATGTAATTTAAAAATTCACACCGTTAAGCAAAACAACTAGTTCTGAAACTGCATGTAATAATTTCACAGTACCTATTATGTACGTACATTATAACTGATTGATGGTGGCAAATGCATTCCACGAGTAATTCATTGTTGGCAGTATTCCTTTTATGTCGTTCTTCTTTCTTTAATTTTGCAGACAGCGGCAATTCTTGAATCTGATATACAGAAACAGATACATTAAATGCAAATGTGATACATTTTCCGTAAATCAACGAATTCGTGGATAAATATATACATATAATTATTTGAAATCTTACTTTTTAGTAGAATTTTATTTTCATATGTTTTAATTTTTTTTAACACACGATTAGATATCAGATAGAGATCATCATTATTCTAAATATTATAATTATATTTAAAGGTTAGTTTGTAACCTCTTTACTAAATTGTAAATTGATATGGCATTATCAAATGGTAATTTTTCAGAAATGATAATAGTAATATAGTAGTTGTTAATATACCTTCTGTAACTTGTCTATAATAATCTCTAGCTGAGCACATCCGAATATGATCATAGACAATGTAACACTGTCCACAGCGAAAAAAAGAAACGCGCTTATGTAGATGCTTGCCATTTGATAGATGTATCCTATTTCATACTGCGGAGACTTTTCAGGACCGAAAGGCATCCTGCAAAATTAGTTTGAAATAAACTTCCACATTTATGAAGAAATAACGACTTTTCATAGATATTGATATTGTTATTTATTTATGAGCAATCCTCTAAAATTGTGAAATTCTAAGAGTTCTTTAATTAATATGTTATCGGAAATACCAAAACATTGCCACGAATTAAATTTAAATACCAAATTTATTTCTTCATTTAATTTCAGGGAAAGCTAGTATGTCACAAATTGATATTCAAAATAGTAGCTTCGTAGGCTCAACTTACCATATTTTAAATGGAAAGAATCTGTCACCGTCCTTGTCCAGTAATGGCATCAAAGCCCACAACGTACAGGTTAATACGGCGCTTGTCAGAAAAAACAAGCAAAGCTTCTTTATTTTATTAGAAGATTTACTCATAATCCTAAAATGCAGTTTTATTTTTATATTTAGCACAATAGAACTTACAAATAATTCAGATGATTATTTAATCGTATATTTCAAGCTCCTTTCACCATCATCACCAGACTACGGTAAACCATTGCTAGACCGAGGCTTACCTCAGGCGCAACGCATAATTCTATCTTTGGCTTCACGCATCTGTAAGTGCTCTAAGCTCACGCAAATCGTTTCTAACTGAGATTGTCATCTGACTAGGAAGTATTTCCTTTAGTATTCTCCCCGAACTCAATTGCGAAGTGCGGTAGCTAAGGTACCACTCAGACGCCGGTTTCCTGCAAGTTATTCTATCTGCAGTCTAGATGGTTCTAATATTTCAAAAGCCAGTTACAATAGGACATGATGCTTATAACTTTCAAATATTTAAGGCTAACAAATTAATTTAATAAAATGATTTTCTCCACGCACATGTGATTTCCATATTTTATTTATCTATAATGCTATCTTGAATCTTTACCCTGCTGGACTACGCTCTATACGCAATCGTATGTAAATAAGAAAAAGAAGCAGTAAAAATAATAAGCAGTGGAACTTTATTTTTTCAATTCCTGATATTATTAATGGAGTCAGGCGTTACTTTGCGGAAATCCATCACTATATGGACAGTCAAAAGTTTTACTTAGCTAAGATCCGCGACAAACAAAACAATAACAGAAAATTAATAATGTGTTTTTCCGTTGGGTCTAGTGGATTATTTGGAACTTTAAACCAAATCCAAATAATCCACTAGACCCAACGGAAAAACACACATTATTAATTTTCTGTTATTGTTTTGTTTGTCGCGGATCTTAGCTAAGTAAAACTTTTGACTGTCCATTCCTGATATTAGTTAATACTCTTCCTATATATCTCGTATATGTATTTATATACCTTGTTCAAAATTTCAATTTTTAATAAAATATTTTTTATTCATCCAATTAACTTCAAATACATCTTTTAAACTTGTAATGAATGACACTTCATGATAATACATTTTTTTTATTTTCAAATATTAATTCATTACATTTAATTAATTTTAGTTTTATATGGTATAACAAAATCTCTTACATAAGATATTTAGCAAGATATAAATATAGGAATTGATTTATTTTATATTACTTGTTAATTAATAAATTGTGACTAGCACATAAATATATTCTCTTAGCTTAGTCTTTTATACTTACTCTTCGTGTCGTTTTGTTTGCATCGCGAAAGTGTGTCCTTCCATTAAATCCATTAATATTTTTAAATTATTTTTATTGACTAGAAATACGGTCACCTTGTAACATACCGAGGCTTGTGTGAAAAGCAGATAAGAAGCCTCTGACATGGAGTCTATATCTCCCCACACTCCCGCTATATAGATGAACTCGAATAATATAAACGTGTATTGGGTTAACATTATTACTAATGTATAACATTTATGCAAAGTTTGATGTTTCTTTGGAGGCAGCCATATTCCAAGGGCTTTTAATACCTGTCGTGGTCGATTCAAGAACATATCTATGCTATTGCCCACCATTGTTATGGATAAACAGTTTGCTTCTCTTTACGAATAGCTTTTAAATTGAAATCCACAACATAATTGTAGTGTAACTTCATTTAAATTTATCTATAGGTTGATGCTAAAGTAAGACGGTCTTCTTAGCTCAGTGGCGATGCTACCGTTCTCAGAGTAAACGCTCGCTAGGATTCACGAATTGCAATAAATATATATCTTCGTTAAATAAAATACACCACATATTCTTAATTATTTAATTGTTGCTAGAAATTATTTTTTGATTTACGTTGCATTTTTAATTTTAAAATAGTAGTGTAACTACAACTGTAGTGTGACGACCAATTGGCTCAGTGGCGGGTTCCCCCGCCCACGGAGTTAATGGTCGCGGGTTCGATCTATATTTTAAATATATGTATGGCCTACAGATTTTTTCCGAGTCTAGTTACTCTGCCAATTCGCATTGGACAAGCGTGGTGGGTTAATTTCCATTTCCAATGGAGAGTCCTATATCTATATAAGAGAGTGACATATCTATATGGGCCGCAGAAAGAGTGTAAACGCTGACATAGAATGTGGTGGATGAAAATTCTCATGTTGACGTAGAACATTTTCACCTCCATTGACATCCAAAAAAGAACACGCTGTATTACAAGTAATTGTATAATAATTAATAGAGACGATTATAATTGCCTTTGTTTACAAAGTTCTCGATGGTGCGAATTAGCAAACAAATTTAATTAAAACTTCTATAAAGTTTCAACACATTGTAGGGTTGAATTGTAGCAAATACGACTTAAATTGCTATTGTTGTTTTGTTACTTTTAAAGCAATTAACTACACGTGTATAACAACACAAGTAAATTGATAAAAGATTTATTCTATGACAATATTTGAAAATGCTTTTTCTTTATTAAAAACAAAGTGACCGATTTAATGCCTTGGCTGCATTTTCTGTTAGCCAACTGAGAGTGTAGAGAAAATATATTGGCGAGTATAAATTTAGATACTTATTAGCTCTATATGTAAAGCAATAAAATAAATATTGAATGCAATATATAAAAAACAGGCAGCGGCGTAAACTTGAATAATAAAACTCAATTTGCGATCCCAATGCGACAAGCGTGGGGATTAGGGCCGTTCCCTGCAATTTTTAGGGAGGCCAATTCCAAAGCAGCGATGGAATGTTACGATATGGATAATAGGATAGTCAAAGGGATATAACAAATTCTAAACTATTATATTGCATTTTTCAGTATGTTTTACAAGGAAATAAAACAAAAGTCACAAACTAACCGTTTATTCATAGATAAACCAGTTATCACATATGAGTAGTGTACATTCACGACATTTTAGGCAAAAGTGTGCTTAGTTTATGAAAATTATCAAAATATTTTAGTTTCTCAACAACACTTAACTAACACAAAAACTTAGTTAAGTTAATAAATTCGTGCGTTAAAATCAAAACTTAATTAGCTTAAAGGCAAGCATGTAAAATGGATTACAACCATATTTTAGAATATTTCGTCGATAATCTACATTTAAGAAACATTTTTACAATAAGATTAAAAACGTGACAGCCAAAATAACATTAACCACAAACAGAAATTTGCACGTCAATCCAACTAACTACCTTTAAGAAATATCTAAATGCGCTATTTATTATGTATTGCACTAGCTTGTCATCATTATATACGTCCTTCATACATCTAAATAAAATAACAATAGTTTCATAAAACTTAATTCGCTTACAAATTTAGAGGTTTACAAAGGCCTTTAAATGATTTATACTCTCTGATTTCAGTTTATTTTATAATTTGATTGAAAATTTTCAGCATATTTCTACTTCTCGCAAGACAAAAACTATATAACAGATTCAAAGCGTTTAAAAAAATACTGGATGACTGAAACAACACAACGTTCAAATATATAAAAACAAAACCCAACATTACTTAAAAACAGACTCGTCAATTTTCCCGCTAAGTTTAAACAAATAATTATGTCACTTTTTTTATTTCAATGACTAATGGGTATTAATATTTGATCGTAACATAGGTCTCACAAAAAAGTAATAAATTACGTACAGTTGAGTTGGTATAAATATGTTTTAAAAGTAGTTCATTTGCTTTATCTATTTTCACAGATTTAAAATATCAATTATAATAGAAACACTTAATTGACGATATGGTTTTTTCGAATATAACGATGAAATACAAAATATTGTTCTCACGATAAAGGCTTAATGTTAGGGTACATTTGTTTCGAAATACACATATCATGATTCAAAATTGTGATTATTGAACTTTATATAATAATCTTTCCCTGCATGAACATTTAAAAAAGTACAAAAACAATCAGTCATACTTTTTAATTGATCAACGTTAAGCTTGAACTGTGAATCTAAAAATTCCGCCAATAACATTAACTTATCTTAATCTTACAACAAAAAATATTTTGTAATTGCAATAAACTCGAAGTAATAACAAGCATGGAGAAGGTATACTTCTCTAAAGTGTCAATGTGATATCGCATTTTTTTATTGCTGAAAAGTACAGCAATATCACTGTTGCAAATATAACATATAATGGTGTCCAAATCAATAAGTTGCCATCGTGTTAGATATTATTCCCAGGCTATAAAAAAAACAAACAATTGCATATGTGTAGCGTCATCAATATTTTTAATCTGTGCTAATAAAAAATATTCATATTTTAAAATGCGACGTTATTTCTTATTATGTATAATGATATATGTTGAAAAGTATTTTAGGTAAAAACTAAACAGGAAAGATGAAAAGTGATATTAATTTTTATATCTTAAGCGGTGCGCCATTAACAACAGCCCTGTATGAAATTTTCAGTGAAAGATCATTAAGGTATACATAATCCTCGACTGTTGTATATAAATGACGCTAGATGGCAGTGACATGATTGTAAAAATGTGGCGCTGGTTGAATAAAGAACTTTCTTAAGGTGAAAATAATCAACAAAATATATTATGAGGATAATTTTGTAAAATTTATTCTATACAAAAAGGGTTACTGACATCAGAATACAATCTACCTACAAGTCATCAGAGAATCAGTAGAGAAAGAACTATTACTATAGAAAGAATAATAAGTATTACTATATAATACTTACTATTCTTTGGTGAAGTATTTAATATTGTTTATGGTCGTGTTTGTGGCTCTTGTCAAATGACATGATACGTAATTTAAACTGAAAATTCTGATCTAAGGCAAATCTAAAATGTACAAAAATTTCAGAAGCATTTTATTTGTGAGAGTTAATAATGCGGACCCTTTAGCCATCCGATTATTAAATTTATTTCAGATATTTCAATAAATACAATTCTTCTTAATTCAACTTTCAAGAAATTTTATTAATTCCGTCATTCTAAGAGTACAATAATACAAATAAAACAACAATACTGAGCAATTTCAATTAAATGAACGAATAAAAAATATTTAATATCAAATAATTTATAATTACTTGTATAAGCAAGCCGGATCAATTTTGATGAACGCAAAGCATAAAATAACAAAAAAATCTTTGACATATGATAAATATTTTTTTTCTTAAGAAAAAGCTTTGTTAGTTGAATAAAATAAAATATACATATAGGTAGGTACAATTTTTAAAGCAGTCTTAATTTAATTTGATATATTAAATCTCACAAGCTTACACACATAACACCGCTTTTTTACCAATAGGAGATCAATAAAACTCAAAGTTTAGTAAGAATTCAATATTCTATAACAAAGAATTATAATGTCACAAAATTCATTATATCACGTAGATAACACGAAAAAATTTAGAAAAAACACAACCAAATTACGTTGAAAGTCACAAAATATACAATTATTAATTGTATTTTATATTTTTTCAGGGCACACTAAAATTTAAAATACAGAAGTAACCCTCATTAGTTGATATTATATTATATAATAATAATACACATTCTGTGCGCAAACATTCAGAATTATAGTCTGGGCGATATTATCTGTCCGTAGGTTCTTAAAAGGAAAATGTATATATTTCCTTTTTTTAATTCTGTAATTTGTTCTAAAAAAAATTGAGACCACTTTTAATTGGTAGAGTATGCAGCACGTCTATAAAATAGATGATGAAATGATATTTAAGATCAATTTGAATTTTCTTTAAAACATAATGAGTGACGAAAGTAAAATCATATAAAAGTAAAATCACCTTATGAAAAAGGATTTTAAAACATATGCAATGCCTGTGGCACTGCGGATGT
Source organism: Baronia brevicornis (assembly GCA_031353405.1). Lineage (NCBI taxonomy): Eukaryota > Metazoa > Arthropoda > Insecta > Lepidoptera > Papilionidae > Baronia > Baronia brevicornis. The sequence goes on along the minus strand of JASFAT010003055.1, from coordinate 542,973 downwards.
CTATGGGTGGCGTTGATTGCTTTGATATGCCTGCTCTTTTGCCTTCTATCACATTAAAAAAAAACCATATATTTCAAATCTCTAGTTGCCTACTTTTAGTAAGTATTCAAGCAAATATTGGCAGGATTTGCCATATCTTGCCAATATTTGCGTACAATCCAATTCTTTTAGATGTTCTCCATTATTTTTCTCTGAATACCTTTGTGGTAGAGAATACGGAGTTCTCGAACTAAAGAAGAAATGAGCTTATCTTGTAAAACTCAATTAAATTGAAAAATTTAAATATTCTTAAATTGAACAAATTAAATATGTATTAATTTAAATATTCTTAAATTGAACAAATTAAATATGTATTAATTTAAATATTCTTAAATTGAACAAATTAAATATGTATTAATTTAAATATTCTTAAATTGAATAATTTAAATTAACGTTCTTAGCTAAACGCTCGTAGCCATGTGGTCCCTTTAAGAAAACGTGCCCACACGCATAGGGATGTTACATATCACAATTGGGAATCGTTGATATAAAAATGCGATCCATATTTTTACATACATATTGATTAAAGAAAGCCAAACACAATTTTAAGATTACTGAAAAAATTATATCTGTTCACTCAACAACCATAAGTTGTAGGTAGAGCTGTGAGACTCAGACCATTCGACGCAGTATTTTTTTTTGATCCGAATATGCAATACATTTTTTAACATCTTTGTGATTTACAGCTTTTTCGCTTTTAGCTTCGACATATACATATAATCACGTCTGTTTCCTGTAGGGGTACGCAGATACCACAGACCTCCACCTACTAAGATTCCGGCACACGTTTTGCTTCATTAACACCCAAGTGACTGCATGTTCTACTGATTAAAATATGATTCATAAAAAATCAGAAAGTTAATAATACATTTCAATAAGTTATAGTATAATAATAAGCAAAATTGTGCCCAAGTTCAGAATGCTACTGGAGAAATGATACCGCTAATCGAAAATGTTAACTTATCTAAGCTAGTATGAATCTATGTAATTTGTAAGCAAAACACTATTTTACATCTAATAATAAATGTGCATAAAGTTGCTATTTGTATGTGCTTTCAAAGTATGCTAAGAGGCTAAAAAACGTCTAAGCCAGTAAGATACATTTCTGCTAAAGACCGCTCCACATTCTGTAAGTGCTTTACAATAATATAGCCTAGAGCTTTTTATGCTTATTCGTTCGGGAAAAGCGAACTATTATATTATAGTATTTTTCCAAATAATAACCTGTTAGTTCATTTGGTTAATAGGTAACTCAACGACTTGTAAACACATTTTACAACTACATTCTATTTTTATGTAGGATACAATTAAAGAAAATATTATATTTGCCTACACGAAACGTATTTTTAGCATAAATATTAACAGTAGCAGACAGATCAGAATGTAGAACGGTTTACAGATTTTGCAGGTCTATCTAGTCTATTAACTGCACTATTCGATTTAAGTCGCTGTCTTGTTAGGAAATCCGTTTACTTTGTTTATAAAAAAAATACTATTATTTATGATTACAAAACACAACTACGGCTTTGATACTAAAGACTAAATAATAACTACTAACACAACTACACCACTATGAACATAAATGATCGCTAACATCATCGATAATACAAGACACACAAGTGTCTAAATTACGCGCAATCGCACAGCAGTGGTGACGGGTAAATTCGTCTGAATTCCCTCTTATTTGATGTAGAGAAGATGAAATCCCGGGCTATATATAATACCCATTGAGATTATCTAACGGAACCGATTATCTTTGGTACTTACGTATTGCTTACAAAGGGGTCGTTCACAAAATACAAATTATCGCTTGTAACAAAGTATGTAAAGACGGATGCTTGTTATCAGCTGGACTCAAAGGGTGGCCCAAGAGGAGGTTCTTCGCTAAGTCAAGCAAAAACCTGAACTTTTGCAGACCGTCAAAGGTAGAAAAGTTGCTTACCTGGGTCATATCATGAGACATGACAGGTACAAATTGCTGCAACTGATCATGATGGGAAAAATCGCGGACAAAACACAAGTTGGTCGAAAAAGAAATTCTTGGCTACGTAATATCAGGGAGTGGACCGGGATAGCGAGTGATCCAGAACTGCTGCACCTCGCGAAGGAGGAGGAAAGTTATGCTGAATTGACTGTCAACCATCGCAAGTCGGAGAGGCACTCTTAGAAGAAGAACAAAATATGACAAGAGGAGGCCGGGGATTGGCTAAAGAAATGTAACGTTACTGGTAACTTCATCTTAAATTATTTAGTTATTTAATGGTTATTTTAGATATTCATTGATCTATTGAAATTTAATTTTAAAAAGTATTATATCGATATTTCTGTTCTATTAATTTATGTACAGATGGGGGGGGGGGGAGCAGCTCGTTCTTTCTTTCGTGACGCGATATTTATAAGAAAAAAGAGTTACAGAAAGTGTAACGCAACGTGACGAAGGGAAAGAGGGGTCCAAAAAGCGTGACTTATGAACACCATCAAACTAAGGATTCCGTTCGAAAATCAAACATCGAATATCGACCGAGTAGCTAGCTTCTTAAGCAGTAGATCGACTCGATGAGTAGAATATAGTCTCAAAAAGAAGGTTCGGAATCCAGAGGAGCATGATCTGAAAAAATTATTTTTATCCGGGATCTCATCGGAATAACCATGGTTTAAAAGTGCTACTTATTTAACGTTTTGTTCACAATATACGTGTTTCTAACAAGTTTGTCGTTAATAAGTACAGTATTTAAATAATGCTAAACCTTTTTTACATTATTCTGCAAAAAAAATCTTCTGTTTCCATGTAACATAGGCACGACTCTGTGCACTTAAATATTTAAACTTTAATAATATATATTAATTGGCCAGTTCAAAGCCTTAATAATCGATATATGAATATGAACTCCGTGTACGTATGTATGTACATGTATAGTTGCAGAATGAAAAGGTCGATTGTTGCTTGCAAGCAGCAAACTATAAAACTTTTTATTCTTCACATAACCTGTTTTTCCTTTACATAATATTAGAAGCTTACCAGTTTAATTTTAAGCTTATTTTTTGACGAACTTATCAACCTCTTCATAGTGACTATACTTACGTAAAGAAGAGCTGTGATCCCAAATAGCTTCATTTAATATCAAATAGTATATAGATTAGAATCTAAAAATATTCGTTGAGAATCCTTCACAACTTTATGTTCCGCAGTCTTTTTAAGATTTATTTTATAAAAAGAAATTAGAAAACTAAGAGAAAATTGTAATACGACATGCATTTTTATTATTGGTGTAAAAATAACGCTATCTCGTAAGAGCTAAACAAAAACGTAAGGCAGATGCCATTTCTATTGCCTTATTACTACGTATTGTGTTGTTTAGCTTTGGCAATTTATTTGATATAAATTGTAACAATGTGTAAATACCTTAGGTTTGTGATTATCCACGAATATTGTGCTTATATATATAACATTTAATTTACATATCAACCACGTAGTATCAAAAGCGTGTATAACATTTATATATTATATTGGAAATATATCATATTGTTTGTGTATATTGTTATTATTTAGTCTTTTAGTAAAAAATGTAGACGTTGGTAACAATCGATGAATATAATCTTAATTAAGAGCAAGGTTTTAACATTCGCAGAATTATAAAACATATAGAAATAGGGTTGCCATAAACATATTTAGATCCGAATAATTAAAAGATATATATTTTTTTTTACAATGGCGATGCGATCGAATAAATCGATTATCCGACTTAAAGGAAACAATTATATTTATAATACATATATAACATTATATATGATACATATATAACAAGATTTTTAAATGTATTTTATGACAAGCCTCGTCTAAATATGTGTATAACAACCCAAGACATTACTATTAGGAACCTATGTAAACCTTTCCCAATACTATAAGATCACAGTCGAACTACATATAGCATCTCTTTCGAAGTTGTTGCAAATGTTTTACATTAAAAATTGTGGATAGTCAGAATTTTTGCTTGGCTAAGATCCGCGATTTTACGGAAGACTACCATTAAGTAGTCTTAACCACGGTCTTATACACAGATCTTGCATCAACAGTAGTGGGGCTTCGTCGGCTTGATAGTTACGTATTTTTTCAATTTACGGCCGCCAGAGGCATGACGATATAGATGGGTGTTCTGTGCAACGAAGACAGAATTACCGACAGAGAGAAGGCATTCTGTCTCTTTTGTGCCTTTTTATATAACCAATTATAATGAAACGTATAAAGCGATTTAACCAATCGAACAAGCCGCTTACTGTCCCTTGTGACTCAACCGGCGTGCACCCGTCGATAGCAGCGACGTACAGCGACGTTGACGAGAAAGAAAATGTATGACTCGATCGTATTAATCTCTCATCACCGAAATTGAGCTTTGTTTCAAGACCTTTGTATAAGACCGTTGTCTTAACGTTAGTCTTCTGTAGAGTCTATTATACCTGACGATGTCACGTGTTGAGCCGAAACTCGTGTCGTGTACATTGTAGAAAAGTGATCGTGTTGTTTCTATTGGTGATAGTGGTTGAGAGGTGCTGATGGCCGATTTTCGGTAACATTTAGATTAAATTCTCTGTAAATCCATTTCCTCCAGTAAAAACACACACATTATTATTTTTTCGCTTTGTTTGCTTATTGCGGATCTAGACCAAGTAAACATTTGGAGTGTTCACATAATTATGGATTTCCGCAAGGTAACAACACCTGACTCTAATAATCATGTTAACTGCTGTGACACATTTTAATTCCTCGGTGGTTTCCAACCATGTAGAAAATGGTTTACAAACAAATCTCGTTTCACCGACGCTAGTTGGCGACCAACCTCTCGTCAAGGTGACCACTGTGGAACGCTGGCAGCGTGTAGCAGTGTCATAGTTATTTCAGGGTCAAAGCCAAGTGATAATCATTACGGGTTGTCACTTGGTAAATAACAAAAACGATTGAAACTTATTCTGTTTGAGATGTATACGCATTATCATTAATTATCGATATTTATCTCGATTCACACACATTGTAGTTTGAATCGCAACAGGCCGATCGACTCGCACCGAGGGATATAGCCGTATTCGGGTTATGAGTCATTATTCCACGTTTTTTGTTAGCTCTAAGAAATTGATTATGTTAGATTGTGAATATAGTACGGTATTAAGGAAAAGTTTACATGTAATAGAAAGATGAAACAGTGACCATTTACGAATCTACAAAATCTTTAAGCTTAAAAAGCTTTTTTGGAAATGTCATATTCAATGTGTTAATCGTTTTATTGACTTAACTATCATTTTAACATACAGATCTAAATGTTACATTTTATTCGATATATTGAATACTTAAATGATTAAAGCAATATCTGTGATTGAAAATTGAAAATAAAACATACATAATATCTTAAATCTTAGTCTCTCTCTTCCTTCATCACTATCAGAATATTTCCTATGGTCTATCAAGGTTTTTGTGAGTCACAGGTCAAGAAATTTTATTCTTAAGTTGGCTGTAACATTAGCCATTGCGTCTCAGGTAAGACAATTTTTTTCATGATATTTTCAAAAATAAATTTTTAACGATGGCTGTCACATTTCTGTCAATTATTTTCTGTAATATACAAGAAAAGGATATTTCTGTCTGTTTTTTTATATTTAGTTTAAAACGTGAATATACGTCTGTATAAAACGCAAATCATTTCGAAGAGCGAATTTGAAAATTAAAAAAAAGTCGTCGCATAAAAAAATTGCTGTAAAATAACTTGAACTGCAACTCGATAAATATCAAACATCCTCATGGCACACTACATACAATCTACATTTTTAGTAAAACGGTTACAAATCCGAAAAAATATCCGATCGTAAGACAGAGACCACTTTATAACAAACTACTAAAATATATTTAATTTTTGAAAGGCGATAATTTTGTCGACTATCTTGAGCAAATTATTCTCTTGCTTAATACGTAAAGGTACGTACGTACGCGCGTACGTAAAAGCTACGTACGTACGCGCGTACGTAAAAGCTACCCGTGGTTATGTCTTTTATATTCCAACTACTCATAAGATTCGCAGCAATGATAATATATAATATATTATTAACAATTATATTAGTACCGACGGGATAATATGTTCCTAACACTTCTAATATTAATTTTTGTGTGTAGAATGGCGTTTGCTGGTCCAAGGGGCTCTACAATGTTGCCAAGGGAGAAAGATAACGACAATATTTAGAAGACACAGGCAGTCTTCAAGCCCCACTGAAGTGATGGAACACAGATCAAAACAGCAGAGTAGCTAGAAGCGATCCAAGGACCCCTCAACATCGGCTTCTATCTATCATAGCTATGAAAGTAATACGTAACCAATATAAATAGTGGCAGGAATCTGGAGCGCTGACATTCAGTAGTGTAGTAGTAGCTTTGACATGAAATCTGTTAAATGTATGACTTTTTATATTTTCAAACGATAGTTTATAGAAATTCACCGTAAGTTTATTAGCCGCTACACCTTATGCTCCGCGCTCAAGATTGGTGCCGGCAACTATACTTACCGGTTGAACCTACATACAATGTTATCACCCGACCTATGTAGTTGCAGAAACACAGCGTCCCGTCGGTCATAGCAAAACAAACTCAACATATAATAATAAACAATAAAATAACAACAATTAGTAAACAAAATCATTCTGGAAAATAATTTTTTCTTTAAAAAAATTATCAATTATATAATAAACTGAATAAAATCGTTAAAACCGATAAGGAATATTATTCAACTAAACAACTCTAATAAATCAACTTCTTGGGAATCCAAAAAAAAAACAATCAATCGGCTCTATGGTTCAGACGGTTAAGAAATTATAATTACTTTATAGAATTTCTATTAAACATACATATAGCGTATTTAATAAATAGAAAACATTATATAACTATTATAAAAAAATCAAATTAAATAAATTAAATTAAAATATATTGATTGTTGAGCATATAAATTCGAATATCATCGAATTGCAAAATACATACCAAATTTTTAAACTATTTCATTGCAATAAAATTGTAGACGCTTTAACTCTAAACTTGTGTGACTTACGGTCGTGCAAAAAACATATAATTTAACATTAAATTCATTACGATAAAGCTAACCACAACTTATTTTATGAAATAAGAGGTACTACGTATGAAAGGTAAAAAAACATTTGTACGAAAATTTCACGTTATTTTCGACTATCGTAATATTACGTAAATGGATGTAACACCACTTTGAACTTTCTTTATTAAAACGAACGTAATTTTCTTATAACTTAGAAAAATGTAAAGTATTTTAATACCTAACTATGTAGGTACTTAATCATCTCCACGCGTGTGCAAGTGTAAAGATAAATTTCAACAAGGTTTCGCGCGACACTTATATGGTTTTAGTTTGACGCTGGTTATCATCCCACGTTTGACATGCATCTGTCAGTGGGAAATCAACTTTTATTTACCTAATAATTAAAAAAATTACTATGACCATAATTATGCTAATGTGATGTATACCAACAATAATTTTTTACTTAAAAAAAAATATAGCTCTTATTTCGTAATGCTACCTGACATTAGCGAATTAGTTTTTAAGAATAGAAAAGAAATCTTAATCCAATCTACAATCGAATCTAGAAATGACTCAATCGTCGAAAAACAATCGACAAATTCTTTGTTTATTTGCAAACAAAGAGTACGAATCGAGTTAGAATGATAGTACACATCTACTTGACCTACGAAATCGCGACCGAGTCGGCGAATACGAGAAAATTGGCATGTTTTATTAACCAATTATTTATCAGTTTTCATCCAACCATTTCTGGTACCTAAAAATTTGCAATGCGGATTTAATTATCAAATTATTATTATTTTTCAACATGGTGAAACAGTACCTCTGAGATTAACAGTACATAACTCTCTTTGAGATTTAAAATTGAAAAGTACACATTATTCCTAAGATAGTATCGAATCGAGAAAACAACAACATTCATTCAACGATTAGAAAATATAATTCGATATATCGAGCTAATTCATTGTTTGACGTCACAGATTATATAAGACCATAGACTAAAAAATCGTTCTAAGCGCGGTCGCATTAGTGTCTTGTCAGTGATTGAAAAGTGGTAGAAAATTAGTTGTATGTGATTTATCATCTTAAATTACTATGATTGTTTTTTCGCTACTTTAGTTTATGGCTGACGCTTTGTGGTAGTATTATTGAAACATGTTTAAATACGCGGTCAAATGCTGACTACATGACTAGACATGATCGTAAATTTCCTTACACTGCAAAATATAATACATTCAAATCAATACTCTAGTATAAAATATAACACGAAATACAGTTTTGAAATGATCATGGAATTTTGGTTTGCATGGAAAATGTATGAAAATTTGAGCGATAAACGATCTTGTGTGTTATTCCGCATTTTGAAATTTTCCACATATATTGTCTTCGTCTGGACGCCTTTGATACGATTCACGAATCCCTTATAAAAACCGACTCAACTCACTTTTATTACTACCTGGAACAAAGTAACGCTTCATTTAATTTGAATAAAAGCTTTTTTCTCCAAATTATCCTAAAATTAACCTTACTATTTCCTCCAAATGATTGGGTGAAAAATGCGAAAATTTTATTTATAAATTACAAACCTGTGTACTGTAGTGATACATTCATAAATATATATAACACTTATGCATTAAAACCTTTTATGGTATATTACATTTTTTTGACATTCGTAATATTTAAATTTAAAATGAAAAAGAAATTGTTATAAAACAAAATATTAGTTCGACTGAAGTTTTTTTAGATAGACATATCCCCGTCCGGAACATATATAAAATGTAAATTGAAAAGCGTTAATAAAATATAAAAAATAATAAATATGAATATGATATAAACGTACAATGAAACAAAAAAAATAAATTAATATCATTTTGAAGAATTTTATTTGCAGAAACGCCCATAAAGGTCACGGGTGTCGCCGTGAAGCAGTACGGCAGGCACGCCACAGTACAAATTACGTGAGTTTACATTAGGTCACTTGACAATTGCAACAGGCTGTTAACAGAGTGACCAGGCGTACACTACTAGAGATATCGACTGCATTCTACAATATAAAGATATAACTTTGCAGCGAAATGGTAGTTTTCATGATAGTAGTCCTAAAAAAAAAAATATTTTTTAGGCATTCCACTTTTATGACTTAGGCCGGGTTCAGCGTCACGTGACTTGATGAGTTACGAGGGTATAACCCCTCAAGTCATGTGATGCCAAACCTGGATTAATTCATTTCGTCCATGAATAATGTACGTGACCAGTATATGCGTTTTGAAGCGAAATTCAAAACGGACTTTAAAGTAAATACTAGCTGCATTAAAAAATTATTTTTAAATATTTTTATCTGAAGTAGGTACTAACTATTGTTCTGAATTTTAATAATTGTAAACATCCCTAGTATTAAAATGTCATTAATTTTATCTTAATTTTGTATTTTCATAGTATCCTATTTGTCAGCATGTATATAGAATTGTCCATTCCACCATAATCGGTTCAATATGAGTTCGACACTTGAGGAGCAATTTGTATCGCATCTATTATCACAACAGCTTATGAGTTAGATATGACTTCTTAGATATATCTCTCAGATGTCGGTGTCGAACCTGTTAAGTTTGTGTAATAGTGTATTATCCCGTCTGTCGGACGTTCAACTTGCCTGTATTCAAACTCCAAGCTCGCCGTACTGCACGGACCACTTCTCGTACGCGACGAGACTGTGCGGCGACACGGACGGCCGGATCCTCTTCAGTGAGTCCATGAAATCTTGGAATGTGATACTGCGGACCAGTGACAGGTCCAAACATTTCACCTCTTCTGGATCTAATTCTGTAAATAATTATTTCAGTCACAAAGATATTTTCACATAAAATGTAACCGAGGAGCGGGATGATTTACGTACAATGTAAGCAACGCACATGAAGTGTCCTTGGGGTTCAATGTCTACGAGCGACGATCAATATTTTCCACCATCAGGTGACTCGCTTGCACGTTTGCCTATGTATTCCATAAAAAATCGCTTCAATAGCTGAAATCATTTTAGTTCTCCTAATATTTTAATATGTATATTTGTTTTTTAAGTTTGATTCTAAACGCTAATACAGGTCACGTGGCTTATGAGGAAGTAGCGCATAGCGTGCTTGCCGTCATGTGGCTTGGAAATGATTCTGATTAGTAATCACTCATGTGGCGTAAGTCATCCAGCAAAATGCTTGCCCAAATAGCGAGATTATTTTATCCTCTAACACATATTTACGTTTTTACGTAGGAATTCTGTAGAACATACCGTTGACGAATATATCCGTCATGTGCACTTAAAGGTTAAATAAAAATTAAATTTCTTGAAAATAAAGTAATATATTGTTCTTCTGTCATGGAAAATACCGTTTCGAGTCAGAATTATCACATTATATTACCGTTGGGGTTAAGTGGATGAGGTGATTAATTAATGGACTATATTCTATGTGCTGATTTATTTAAATCAAGCATTTTATAAATACACTTATGTTTCGCTGATTGAGTGTGCTCCTGATAAGCTTCGTTAAATGAGTTCTATACAAGGTGGCGCTTACCTTCGCTCAGCTTACTAGGCAATGGACAGCGAACGATGGCAATGCAAGGCATATATGCCTATATGTTGATATTGACCTTCGCTTGCCAACGCTAGGTCAACATGTACTGCCGTAAATCTCTTGAAAATAAAATATTGTTCTTTACGGACTTCGATCGTGGAAATTACCGTGTCGTAGTAGAATAGTCACATTATATAATAGTCATTATCCGACATGCATGCTCACCTCTGATGGGTCCGAGCGCTGCGTCGCGGCACAGCGCGGTGAGGTCGGAGCCGGAGTAGCCGTCGGTGAGCGCGGCGAGACGAGATAACTCGTCTTCGCCGAGCGCCGCCGCGGCCGCGCCACGCGACAACACGCGGCGCAGCAGTGAGCCGCGGGTGCGCGCGTCCGGTAGAGACACGTACACGCGCTTCGGGAATCGCCTGTTTGTTTTGAGCTAATTAATGTCTCAATTGTCCGCAGTACGTATTATCATAATCATCAACAACCTTACAATAGGCTTTTTTATGAGCCTTAAGATTAGCCGTTAAAAATAGTGTGCACTTTGAAATTAATAGTTTTAATCTATTATTTGTCAAAAATATATAAATGATAAAATGTTGCTTATATTATATATAATAATTCATTCACAAACATTATTTTATACGTCTAAATAGTCTCAAAGATAACCAAGAAAAACGTTGAATTATGAAATGAAACATGGTATGGGATAAGAAGGCAAACGAGCAAGCGTATCATCTGATGGAAAGCAATCACCACTGCCCATAGACTTCCGCGACCCACAGAACAGTTGTTGGCCTTTAAGGTATGTGTAGGCTGATTTTTTGAAGGTGCCAACGTCGTATCGGTTTGGTAGTACCGCCGAAGGTAGCTTTTTCCAAAGGGTGATGGTACGCGGAAAGAAGTTTCGGGAGAAGCGCACTGAAGTGGATCGCCACTCATCCAGATGGTGGGGATGAAACTTTTTTCTCCAAAACACCCCCATCTAGGCCAATCTTTCGCTCCCACCCTAGTTTAAGTTAATCCTGCGCGGATTCCGTAATTCGTCATCCGATCGTTCCTACGTTTACCAACAGGCGAGATCCACTACAGTGGTTATCGGTTTTCCGACAAACAAGAATAATGATTACTATTTAACGAGCAAGTCTTCTGTTTCACTTCCACTCCGTGCCATTTAAGTTTGGGTTTTTATATTCCTTATTATTGGAAATGATGAATGAAAACTTAAAGTTTATGCAGTTTTTTTTTTAATTTAGAACTTGACAACATAAACTTTGCTTCACAAACAACAACAATAAAAACGAGCGAAATGCAATACACTTGCATTTTGTATCACGTAAATTACCATACAATAAAAATTGCAGAGAAACCTAAATAAATACTGTCTTAACGTGAATAAAATAATTGGGAGAATATACTCAAACTGCTAATAATTTTTCGGTATTAAGATTGGATTGACAAATAAATCTTCCGGCGGCCCCTTGAAGTAACGATTTTGGTGTCACCTGAGCGCCGCCTCGTCGAGTTCTTGGGGGCGGTTCGTGGCCGCCATGACGATAAGTCTGTCAGCGCCGGAAGCGGGCAACCCGTCGAACTCTACCAGGAATTCCGTCTTCAGCCGCCGCGACGCCTCATGCTCGCCCGTCGATCGCTCGCATAGCAGCGAATCCACTTCGTCCACGAATATTATCGAGGGCTGTTAACCGAGTAACCAGGCTTACACTTCTCGATATATCGACTGACTTCTACAATTGACTACTTCTAGATATACTATAAAGATATCATTTTGCCGCGAAAAAGGAATTACCATTTTTTTTTATTTTTTAGGCAACAAAAGTGAAATTTTTTTACGGGATAGAAAGGCAAACGAGCAGGCATGTCACCTGATGGAAAGCAATTAACGCCGCCCATAGACATCCACAGCGCCATAGGCAGTGCGGAAGCGTTGCCGACCTTTAAGGAAAGTGTCATTATGGGAGTGAGAATGGGAGGGGTGTGGGTAGAGGGAGGGGGAGGGTGATGGACCTCTGGAACTCGGCCTCTCATCGTACGAAGCGCGGTAGCTAAGCTACCACTCAGACGCCGGTTTTCTGCGGGAATGTGGTACTTCTCCGGGCGAATCGACCGCAAGACAAATATAGAGACAAATATTATGATACGTGACCAGTATATGCGTTTTATAAGATACCAAATACTAGTAAATACTAGTTGCATTAAAAAATAATTAATAAATATTTTTATCTGAATTACGTACTTAATAATTGTTCTAAACACATTCCCAATTATTGTAAACATGCCTAGTATTGAAATTTCATTAATTTTATCTTAATTATGTATTTACATAGTATCCCATTCGTCAGTATGTTTATAGAATGGTCCATTCCACCATAATCGGTTCAATAAGAGTTCGACGGATGAGGAGCAAGTTTTCCGGGGTTTCCGGGGGTTATTTGTATCGCATGTATTATGACAACAGCTTTCCATTCACAGATCTCCATTCTTCATTCTGCTTCATCCACACTCATCAATCTCTTCGTACAAGCTCTTCGGTTAAGGATACTTTTCACCTGGCCTTTAAGAACTGTTCTTTCTGGTCTTCCCCTACCGACTCTTCCATCCACATCCGCAACAACATAATATAATATTTGGTGTTGTCTACCTGCAGCTCCCTGGCGACTTGGAAAAGAGCGCGCACCATCTTCTCACCATCGCCGACATACTTGCTGGTCAAGGTGGCCGCTGATATGGAGAAGAATGTGGCTGAACACTCCGCGGCCACACAACGCGCTAGTAACGTCTTACCTGAAATATTTTTTTTGAAAATCCTCAATTCTTACCAACAGCCATTTCTTACTTCTAAATCATAACATAAAATATTATTTAAAAACTTTTACCGTTCCCAGGAGGTCCAAAAAGGAGAAGACCTTTCGCTGGTGACCGCAAGCCGGTGAAAAGTTCAGGTCTCAGAGACGGTAGCACTACCATTTCTTGTAGCGCTTGCTTGGCTGCCTGAAAAAAGGATTCGAAATTCTCATTTAAAAATAATTGGGTGCTTTTTACCTTTCTTAAAACAAATTAACATAGACGTAAGTATATAAAAAAAATAATATTTAAAATAAATTGGTTTATGTTGAAATGGGAAATCGCAGAAGGGCACAAAAAATGTGAATCAAATCTTTTCCACTTACATAAACTTATTCCAGTAACAAAGCGAATACTTACATATTAAAATAAATAAAAAAATGGAGGGGGTATTAAAATTAAAATAAAGTGCGTCACACTTTATTTTAATTTGAATACTGACAGTCTTTTTTTTCAAAGGATCCATTAAAGCAAACACTAAAATCGAATAGTATTAGGAATAGTTTCAATATATGAATTTAATCTTGAAACTATTGTCGATTTTACGGCACAGTTAGTAATTTATAAAATACAAGAGTAGGTCCAGTGGATAACGATCTTATGTCGCGAGACGAATTTAACGGAATCAATTAATTTCGACAGCTTGCCATTACGTTGCCAATTTATCTTCCTCTACTATTATATAAAGAAAACGCATCTTATTTCGCGCAATCAGTTTTTATGATTCAGTTACATTTATTTTTGATATCATATTTCAAAACAAAATAATATATTTATTTTAACTAATTCAATATATTGTTATTAAATTATTTTTATTATATGATATTAATTATTGTTATTACATTTTCATCAAAGAATACAAAAGTCAACTTCGACATTTAGGTCTTCGTCATAAAAGTATCTTAAAATTATGAAATTTCCAAAAGTAATTCGAAAGAATGACCTCCTGTCCGGCGATATCATCCCAGTGCACCTTAGGACCTCCCTCCACAATCTCGTCTAGGATCAGCTGCACGAGCTTGGGGTCGACTCCCCGCACGGTGAGAGTGGGTTGGGGCGTGCGGCTGCGCGTGGGCGTGCCCCGCTGTGACCCAGCGCGACGCACCGGCGACCCATTCACCGGCACCTGGTACGCGTTCTATGTGAGACGAGACGAGAACGACGATCATGAGCGGTGTTAGTGGATGAAGTGGACATTAAGCAGAAAGGGACATAGGTATAAACAAAAGGAAAGGGAGCAGATGATACACTCTTCCCTCTCACACATGCACACGCTCACACACTACACACACACACATATGTATATGAATAAACAACTATTTTATAGATTAACCGCAGTAACCAAAGATTTTTTATATATTTTTACTGTACGTCAACTATAATAATAATAATAATAATAAAATGTAAATCCGTTATTGGCTCCATAAGTGTTCAATTATTTATATAAATTTCAGCAATAAGATATGATGTGGATTTAATTTTAAATATAAAAACTCGGAGGCAAGAGGAGGAGAAAAGAAAGCAGACGCATGGATTAATTATTTGCAAAGCATGGTCTAAATGTGTCGACGGAAGAAGGAAATGTGATAAGTGAAATGATTGGTCTAATGAACAACGTAATAATATATAATATTTTTAACAAGCAACTTTAGATTTTAGCAATCACTTAACTCCAACAGGAACATTGCAGTGGTAGATCCATGGTAGTACGCATGGGTCGGCTAGACCGGGGAAGTTTTACACCCTCACAGAATATCAGCGTAAAGTTTATTTCTGTTTTCTACATTTTATTCTTTAAAAATTGGCGTAAATGATTTCTAGATAAAAACATAATTGTATTTGCTTGAGAATAAGGTATATAGTTTATAAAAAACATTTCCTAACTTTGCCTACTGATAGTTATTGATTAACAAATTTGTTTATCAGCAAATTTACCTTTAGTAAATTTGCTTTGACGACCAATTGGCTCAGTGGCGGGGCCCTTCGCCCACGGAGTCAATGGTCGCGGGTTCGATCCCCGCATCGAAATAAATATATGTATGGATTACAAATATTTATTCCGAGTCTGGTAACCCCACCAATCCGCATTGGACAAGCGTGGTGGGTTGACGTCCGTTCCTCCAGAAATGGAGAGGCCCGTGCTCAGCAGTGGGACACATATGGTCTGTTAAAAAAAAATGCTGATAAACAAGATTAAGACGTCATGAATTAAAAATAGAAACAATGTCTCAAAGAAACTTAGACCCAATGGTCAATCAGCCATTGGGTCTAAGATTTGGGGCAGTTCCTCACTGTGAAACCAATGTACGTTAACTTCAGATCGCACCCACTACAATTTTAATGTCCTAGTATTCTTTTATTCTAAATTCTTACATTCTTAATTTTTTTTTCTTTAGATAAAATCGTGTACATAATGTTTAACTTACCGAAAGTTGTCGTTTCACGGCCGGCGGTGTGGATGCTGGTTTCATTGGGTACCTGCTGTAACCGCCATTGGAACTGTTGGGTTGGGAAGACGAGCGTCCCATGGACCGCGGTAATGTTTGAGACTTCATCAGCGGTCCACCCGGCCCACTTGGTATTCGCCTTCCAGCCGTGTTTAGCTTTCGACCCGCGACTACACACAAATAGTTGATTAAACAATAAAACCTCTTAATATTTATTTAATTAACGTTAAATTTTTGGTTATTTACAAGTGTTATTTCATTAAGATGTAACGCATATGAGTTCTTGAATTAATTTCAATAAATCGAATGTATCGTAATTATTATCTTTGGCGAAGACTGTTCCTATTCAAACCTAGATAACGCTGAACGTACATCCTTGTTAATATTAAGTTTATTCAAATTTATGATCGAAGATTTCGTTTTGTGTCAAATAGTTATTCTTAAATGGCAAAAATCGACAAAAATAAAAGTGGCCTTTTTTTAACAGCCCATATATGTCCCACTGCTGAGCACGGACCTTCCATTTCTGGAGGAACGGACGTACCAGACTCGGAATAAATATTTGTAATCAATACATATATTTATTCCGATGCGGGGATCGAACCCGCGACCATAGTCTCCGCCCGCGGATTCGATCGATATTATATTCCAAAATGACTTAATATGGATAATTCTTAAAAATAATTTATTAACAACTCTTCTAAAACATTTAATCAATTTTCGTTTTTATAAGAATTTAACTATTCATCACAATACGAAATCTACGATTTAAGTTATTGATCTACTCAAAATAATAATTATTAAATATTTGGCAAGGATTGGCGCCCAGTGCCATATGGTTTTGTACAGACCATATATCTATAATACAAATGGTAGACCTTAAACTGTTAATGATTTTGATTGTTATTAATTCTAATAAATGTTTTGGATCAATACTAATAATTTAAAGAGAAATCGATTTACAAGATGATGAATGAACGGTGTTTTATATAGTAGTCTACAAACAAAGGCAAGGAACTTAGATTGCATGCAGACTATTAGTTACATAAATGAGACCCAATACCCAATTATCGAAAATATGAGTCGTTTTTGCAATTGGTTTAAACAGAAAAAGCGGTATTGTTACGTAAGGAAACGCGACTATGAGAGGATTATTCACATGCAAAACATTGTTTAATTCACTATGGCGTCTAAAATAAATGTAAGATGTTGAAACAAGAGTTATATGGAGTTAATCAATCACATGTATCCTACGGAAGATCGTTTCTTTGAAAACCTTTACCATTTTAGGGAGAGTATTTTCTTAAGAGCAATCAGTTTCATGTATTTTTCCAGGGGTTTTGTTGCGCCGGAGTTTAGAGTTGTAGCCTTGAATTATTAAATTTTTTTGTATTTTTCATAACTTGTTTGATTCGAAGATGTTAATTCTGGTAGCCTATTGGCTTTAACTGGGCTAATAAGTAAAATATATTTGGGAATCTGCGCAAATTGCAGATTCCATCGGCTCGACACCGTGTCGAAAGTACACATGTGTGTGCCGATTTTAATTTCGTCAAAACGCTACGTTAAACGTGTAGGGGATGATTGGACTGAAATAACTATAGTCCCTATTAGTCCCCTAGGCCCTAAGATCTAGGGGGTGAGAACCGACCGGGTACGTGAGATAATCTCGTGTAAGCGGCCGGTGTAGAAGTGTTCTTTACTCTACGTGCTCGGCTAGAGCAGGGGTGCGTGTGAGTATTGGTGTCGTGGGTGGATCCGAATGACGCCGTTTCGTCGTCCGGATCGTGTAAGACGTTACGCGGGCGTCGTCTTTTCGGGCGCGCGTTTAAATCGGGCGAATAATTGACCTATTGTACCACCAGTGAATTCGTATTTCTCGGAGTGTTTTAAAATGTTGTTTGACGCGCGACAAGTTGAGGTCGCAATGGAGGTCGATATTACGCTGGAACCACTGAGCATCGGTGGCTCGACGAATGAAGCGATTTTTTATTACTTAGATGTTTATCTATTGGAAGTTTATTAAGTTTATCTATTTGAAGTTTATCTATTATTTTCATAAGTACTTTATTGAATTTACAATTATGTTATATATAGACAAGGGTTATAGATAAAACAAAATACAATAGAAGGGAGCTTCTCTAATAATGCCACCTACCGGCCCACAATCAATTCACGACATTGTCACAGGGAAGTGGTCTCAACAAAGTTACTTCCTAAATCCCTAAGTTTAACGTGAAGGGAAATAGGGATCTATTTGGGATAATTCCACTTTTGGTATAGTCTATTTTCATTTCGATGTATCATACGATATACAATCAAGATTATGCAACATAAACAACAGTTTTGGATCTGCCGGTGTGTTAATATAGCCTACAGTTGTCTTTCACTATACCCGATATCAAACGTACTGTACTCGGACGACACCATAACATGGCATGTTTAAAGGACGAGTTTACATTTCGACAGCCCTGGCCGCAAAAAAAAATGGCGTATTAACAAGTGGACAGTTAAAACTTTTACTTAGCTAAGATCCGTGACAAGCAAACAACAATAGAAAAATAATAATGTGTGTTTTTCTACTGGATGAAGTGGATTTACAGGGAACTTAAACTAAATCTTACCGAAAAACGGCCATCAGCAAATATCCACCTACCAACCACTATACACAACACCAAATACATACTACCACTTTTCCACCTTGCAAACGACACACGTGTTTCGCCTCAACAAGGGGTATAACCAGGTAGGTGTATTAGACTCTACGGAAGACAACCGTTAAGTGACTTAGTTTTTGTTAGAGTTAAAAATCCAGTTCAATCTGCAGGAAAACACACATTATTAATTTTCTATTGTTGTTTGCTTGTCGCGGATCTTAGCTAAGTAAAAGTTTTACCTGTTCACATAGTAATGGATTTTAACGCCTGACTCCATTAATTATCGTATTGACAAGTTTTTGTAATATAAAAATTCCGTTAATAGAATTTAAACAGATGTACATTGTTTTCATTCGATCTTAATGTTTTTAATTTTATTTTATTTTTATATAGTTAATCGTCCGATCTACACCTGCAAGGTTATCGTTGGTTTTTCGGTATGCGGAAAGTCCTGTTATGGCTAATCATAATTACAAGATGGAAGGCGGCCATTTTTAAAAAAAAATATTGCATATGCGCAGATGCCAGTGCCTGCGCACTGGCATCTGCGCATGATATTTAAAAGGGGAATATGTTGTTTTTTTAAACTAGTTGGCGTACTAAAATAGTATATAAATAACATATACACATACATATCATGACGCCTGTTTCCGTAGGGGTAGGTAAAGACCACAGATCTCTATCTGCTATGATCTCGTCATACTTTCCTTACTTTCTCCACACTCATCACTCTTTTCATACGAGCTCACCGGTTAAGGGTACTTTTGACCTGGCCTTTCTTAAGAGCTTCGTCGTCTTTCATCCATCCTTTCCATGTATAAATATATAAATTACTAGAGTTTTATGTTTTCTAACGCTGCAAGAAGGAAGTTAAAAAACCATTGCCTTGTAACTTTGCTACAGTGTAGTAGTGTACTCCATTCGGAGAGAGTGCCATAGGCCAAACCCTTTCCTTCCCTTCAGCTCCTCTTCCTCTGTCACCTCTTCTTTCCATTACCATACAACTAAACCAAAGGTAAACAATCCATCTGCAGTTCTCTTAGTGTTGCAGTTGTTGACAGTCAGGTGATCCTAGCATCGGGTGATACGCATGTTCGTGTGCTTAGCTCTTTCATAAAACAATAAATAAATCATCATCATCATCTTCAATAAAACTATAACTACAAACTGATTTGGAAATTGACCTCCCTTAACACATGCTTTGCAAGCCGTGGTTGTCCGACTTGTCACTGGACTGTGCCATTTGATGTTTTGTCTTTTTATATTTTTTCATATTCAGAAGAGACAACAAAAGACACAGTATTCATTAAATAACCAATCTGTAATTAATTAGCTTGTTAAGTGTATGTACATTTTTACTATAATCGTGTACCATTTATGGTACACGTGGCCTAAAGGTCAAGTTTAACATTAACCATAAATGGTACACGTGGCGCGGAACGTGTTAAAACTGAGGGGTGGTACCGTTATTCTCACGTTTGGCATTCGAATTAAAGATCCCTGAACGATTTTTGTTCTTAAGGTAGACGCGGTTATCCATTAATGGATATTTGCTCCCATAGTCACTTCGTCACGCACGAGAGAGAACGGGAGGGCCCTATTCTATGCCAATAAATAAAACAGATGACGTTGTTACTCAAAAAAATTCCAGACAAAATGAGAATAGAAAGAAATGTGTGTTAATAAGATACCTAAAACACAATTAAACAATTATTATAGTTTAATATTATTCTTTATTTCAATTTAAATATGTCATCAATTCGAACTATCTCACCATTCAACTGTTGTATATTGAAAACAGTAGTGGGATGACTATGATATGCAAACAGAATTGTATAAAACTTTATACAATTGAAAATCATCTCACGTAACTTTCAACCTTATCGCAATGGTATACAGTTCATAAATACAGACTCTAGTTATGAATAAGTGATCTAAATCGTGGCCTAATGAACCGAATCGGCCTGATTGAGAGAACACGAGTCGAATGGAAATGCGTATTTACGCTTCACTTCTTTCTCGTGTCTCATAATATACATTTAATATTGATGACAAGTATCATTTCACCTTTCTAACAGGGTTGGTTACTAACTAGATATAATTTAGTTTTTTTTTTTTATTTAAGAAAGTATATTTTAGTTAACTAGATATAATTTGGTTCTTTTTCATTAAAAAAAATATATTATACCAGCGGTAAAAGTTCTAACCGTCTTGACGCTTCTACGTCGCGCTTCTATATTGTCTATGGGCCGCATTGGCTATTTTCCATCAAAGCGTTTGTTTATATACCTTCCTAGCCCTTAAAAAAAATTGTTTATGCGTAAGAACAGTTGACTTCATTCTTGAACTTGATTTTTGCCTTAAATTGTTTTTTTATTTTCAAGTTCATAATGTCACAATTTTTTCATCGTATTCTATTTTCTCTTTTTATTAAATTTTTATTTTGAAATAAAACTAGCAATACACGTCATGAAAGCGGAAATATATTGAAAAGTGGTTCAATTTACCGTTGTCAAATTATAAAAAAAGTCTAAAAAAATAAGTAAATGAATATGTGTCGAATATGAATCGATACAAATGTGTCGATAGGGTAAACTGGAAACTGTTATACTTAGAGAAATTTTGTACATAAAATAAATTATAATAATTAAAGATTGAAACTAGTGCTAATTATGTAATAGGTTAAAGGACTTTTCCCGCTAACTTGTATTAGTGGCGTTGTGTTTTTATTTCATTTTCATAATCTTATGTTATTATCAGTTATATTGTTTAATTGTGGTGGGTTATTATACAATATAGTTCGATTATGGCGTAAGTATAAATGGAATGATATGAAATAAATGCGTGTATAGTGACTTTTTAACTTGACTGCAAAAGTCCATAGAAGCTTTTGGTAGAATAGTCACCGTTCTATCAAGTAATGTGACAAACTAAGTTAGTATATTTCAAGATATTTGATATTATTGTATTATAATTAACACTGGTATAATAGTTATAACAAATCGCATCAAAGGTAAAAAAAAAGAAAAACCCTGCTGACAACCCTGCTAATAAATCGATCTCTAACTTTTAAAATGAAAACAAACTAAAACAATAACTAGAACAGCCGATCAGTTAGATGGACACGCTAGTACGCTCAATGCCGAGGCCTCTATGGCCTATTGATGCCGCTATAAAAGGGCCTTATAATTGAGCCTTAAATGGAGGCAACTTACGATACATAGGCAAAAATGCAGTAAGTAGATTTCAATTTTGACAGCCCTGCTAATAAATCGATCTTTAACTTTTAAATAAAAACAAACCAAGACAATAACTAGAACAGCCGATCCGTTAGATCGACACGCCAGTACTCTCAATGCCATAGCCTTTATGGCGTATTGATGCCGCTATAAAAGGACCTTAAATGGGAGCAACTTCCGATATATAGGCAAAAAATGCAGTAAGTAGGTTTCAAGCAAAAACATATATGGAACAGAGATAAGTTTATTTCTTCTTTCAGAAAAACAAGAGACGTTCAACAAATTCTCAGTATAGATAAGTGTATAAGAAACAAGTTATGAATTTCGAACTATTTTTATTTTTCCATATTATCCTTTTACTGTAATACATTTATTATGTTAGATCTTTCAATATCTTTTTATGCCTTCGAGAATATAACTTTTTTTCTTTGCCTGCGAAATGGCCGCTAACTGCCGACTTCAACGTTCGTAAGTTACCCATGCGGAAAATTTATTGTAAACCCATCGTAGTGTACCAATATAAGTTCAAGAGACATTAAAAATAAAAAATTTATAGCTCGCGGAAACCGGTCTGCTCAGGTCTGTTTCGCATTTTGTTTCTTTATATTTTTTCCCCTTCTGTATAAAGTAGATTATAATAAATATATACTGTGGAACCTTCTAAAAATAATCTGACACATTTCTCAAAGGCTGGCAACACTTCTGCAATGCCTATGAAGTTTCAGATGTGTACGGGCGGTTTTGGTTGCTTTTCATCAGGCGACACGCCTTGCGATCCCATACCCCACTTTTTTCAGTTCTTCTTGGTATTCGTAAATATTATTGACAAATAACAGATTAAAACTGTTAATTTCAAAGTGCACACCATTTTTAACGGCTAATCTTAAGGCATGAAATGAAGTTTCGAAAGTACTAATTTTATGTTACACAAAGTATTACTATGGACATTATTAGGGCTGTGCTATTTGTTAATAAAATATAGCAGCACTACCTTACTTGTCAAGACTCGGGCTTATTATTTATAAATCGTGAATTCACATCTTCGCACTATTGATATGGACAATTTTTTAGCACAAGCAAGAGCTTAGATGGAATTGTTAACATGATTTATAACATATGCAAACACATTGCCAGTCTTCTTTTTAAAGAAAAAAATAGATATTACACGAAGAATACTTTTTTAATTTTAGCTTTCTCGCCGTTAGGTACAACCCTATGTGTATGACAAAAGTCTAATTTCCTATCGCCTACTCAAAAGCGTAGCGTAGGCGGTTATAAAATTTGCATTAATGATCACAGATTGACGGGTTGACCTATTTATTATAATGTGAATTTAAAAATGATAGTTATACGTTTGTTTCTAAATGTTTATAAAAATGACCTGGTAGTGTTCTACCGCTAAATAAATATCAACAATATAACAAAAAATTAAAGTCGATTCGTAGTATAAATAAATTTAATTAATTAATTAATATTTGAATAAGCTGTAGTAACATCAAGTGTCCTCCACTACAAGTTTAAAAAAATGTATTTGAAATATATATATTATATAACAGGTTGGGGAAAGAGTTTTTTCGCATTTTATATGAAAACTCAAAAAACATTTTTAAACTTTATTTATATCCTATATATCCAAATATCGAGCTTTTTTGTATACCCAACTTTTTCCAAATGAGTCAAAACTATTTTGAAGTCAATTTCCAGTTCTTCAGCTACAACATAACTACTGATATACCGATCTTGCTCCACTTTTTCAAAAATGGCGTCCATTTTCTCCGTAACAGGGCGAGCAGAGCGAGGTGCATCTTTGACATCAAAATTCTCGTATTGAAAACGCTTAAACCAACTATGCGCTACTCTTACTGACACTGCACTAGGTCTATAAACGTCGCAGTTTTTTTCACGTTTGTGTTGCATTTTTTCCTTTATTGTAATATAGTTTTAAATTTTTTCACGAATTTCTTCATTAGATTCACTCGTTTTGACAGAAAGAAAAACAAATGAAAATAGCTGGAAATAACATTTTACTAATATATTTCTTTTTTAAAAAGTAACCTTTTTAATGGCACCAAAACCAGCCAGTTCCGTAGAGTCAGCATTCAAATTCAAGTTCAAATTTTATTGCAAGTTTATACATACTATATACGAAAAGACTTTTTCCCCCACCTAATATTTATGTATAGAGATTGCAAACTAATAGTAGGATTTGAAAAAGTTAGTTTTCCCTAGCCACCAAAAATTTGTTTAATTTGTTTTACATCATTATTAGACAAACTTGTCGATGGTGGATATAACATGGAGGTGCGATTCAGTCGCAATTTTCTACGACAAACTCTGTAACTATAGAACGATACTGCGATGTTTCCAAACAATTACCACAATGGAGTGTTCAAAAGACGGGCGTATGCGTTCACAGAAAGCCGGCAACGCATTTCGAACGCCTTTGGTGTTGCTGATGTCTATGGGCGACGATCACAGCGCACCAGATCACAGACCAGCATGCATGCAATTGTTTCATTGCTATTCAATGATTAATACTAAAAAATCAATCGCATTTAATTCTACTTATTGTCAATCCACTTGAGCTATAAATTCCAATATACGATCACCTATTTAATTATCGAGTGTGGGGTTACGATAACATCCCTCATAAATGATGATCAGGCACCAACATCCACTCGGTTATCACACACACTATCAAGACTTTGGGGTGATTAAAAGAAATTACTTTCATAAAAAGAATCGAAAATTTGACATTTGAATAAGTAGAACAGATAAAATAAAGCGTATTTACTTTTTTTTCAAATTGACGTTAAATATTAATTGCCAGTAATTGACTGTGGCATGTTCAAAACTCACATCCGCCAATGCCAACGTTAAGGCTATGCGAATTGCCTCACACGACCCACGCGCTAACCTTGGACAGCCTTACAAAATATAAATCTGCACCGGCAAACTACCAGGAGATAAGAAGATCGGAATAACATATGCCCTACTTGTTTCGATACACACTTGTAGATTTATATTGTTGTTCTAGTTCACGAAAAAGTAATTTAGGTTTCATTGTTCTGTGATCTAGATAGATAACGATACATTTTAAAGATTATTGGATCGAGAAACAAGTTATACATAAGTGTTATAGTGCAAAAGAATTTATTTTTTTATAAAAAGCGTCAATATATATTTATAAATAAAATAGAAATGTATCTCTATGCCCTTTTTAATGGTTATACGATTAAATTAAAAAAAACCGAAGAAAATTTAAACGACTCTAACATGAACATAGTGTGTTTTTTTAAACGACCCAGTAACATATTATATAACTACGAGTAAAGAGCCTTTTATCTCTAATAAATTAACTGCCGTACAATGTTGAGATATTGTGTTAACTGTACTGGGTCACGCAAACCGTCGTGCTTTTTTAATTCAAACAGTCAGTAGTTAAACACGGCTACATATATTCTGACATTTGATATATTAACAGAACTGTATAAACTGTATAAAAAACTCCAAAGAAAATCTCTAGTGTCCAAATCCGGACATTAGACCCTGCTTCGTAGCGAAATGGTTGTTAGGTAAATGAAGCCCTGCACTCCTTTATAAAAAATGAGAATGTGTCTAAAATTGCCCGACTGGCGGTTAATCAGGGGGTGCTTGTTCCAACTCTGATATACGGTAGTGAAAGTTGGGTTTGGCGGGAGAGTCATGAAAACAGAATAAATGCGGTGGAAATGAGAGCATTAAGAAGTATGTGTGGTGTAACTTTGAATGATAGAATAAGAAATGAAGATAAAAGAGAGCAATGTGGGGTAAAAGAAAGTATTGTGACAAAAGTTAAGAAAGGGATGCTTCGATGGTTTGGGCATATAGAGATGAAAGACGACTGGCAAAAGAAATTTACGTTGCGAATTTGGATAGAAGGGTCGGTAGGGGGAGACCACGGAAAACATACGTTGACCAAATTGCTGAAGTTTTTAAGAAAGGCCAGGTCAAGAGTACCCTTAACCGGCGGGCTTGTATGAGAAGAATAATGAGTGCGGAGGAAGCAAGGGAAGTATGCCGAGATCGTAGCAGATGGAGATCTGTGGTCTCTGCCTACCCCTACGGGAGACAGGCGTGACGATATGTATGTATGTATGTCATAGTGAAACGAGTCTATTTCTTATGTTTTATTTAAACAGAAGTCATTGTTTTATATATATCCTTGTATGTATCTATTATTTCTTCATTAATGGCAATGTGTTTTACATTAGAGCCTAACATTTGTTAACACTGAACTTCGTTATTTTTTCGGGAGTTATATAATTTTAAATGGCTCAGTAGGGAAGTTACCGCATTCGGAATTAATAATGGTCCCGCAATCTCCCGCATTGGGTTAAATATGTATGGCGTACAGGTATTCATTCCCAGTTTGGATGTCCCACAAATACGCTTTGAACAAGCGTGGTTCGTTAATGTCCATTTCCTCAGACGTTGGAAAAAAGATATATGGACTGAAAAAAATAATTTCAAAAGACGAACGCAGACATTTGTTTTTCTTAATAATCATGCCGGCTGTCTAATACGAATTAAGAACTTTTCCCGCCAACTTAGATAAGTAATGTTGTATTTATTTCATTTTTATAATCTTATATTATTATCAGTTATATTGTTTAATTGTTGGGCGTATTATACAATAAAGTTCTATTAAGGTGTATAAGTTATATTAAATAAATGAGTGCATCCTGACTTTTTAAGTTGACTGAAAAAGTTAATAGGTTTTGGTAAAATAGCCACGATTTTATCAAGACGTAACATGAATAGCTGACTAGTTAGTTACATTTCAAAAGATATGATATTATTGTAATTTACTTGACACTGGCATATTAGTTATAACTAATTGCCACCAAAGAAAGGAAAAGAATACGAATTAATTAAGAAACCTACACATTTTTCAAAACTTTGACAATGCTTTCGGTGTTGCAGATGTCTATGGTCGGCGTTGATTGCTTTCCTTCAGACGACCCGTTTTTCATTTACCTTCCTTTGCCATGAAAAAAATGTTTATGGGTCTTTTATATATATTTATTGTCCTTATTCCAAAAGGTTGCTAAGTTAAACATAATACGCTCACGAAGTATACGGCGTAGGCTGACGTACATATGCGGATAGAAGTTAGTATATATAAATATACCTTATGTATTTATGTAAATCTGGTCGAGATAACACGTTATGTTAGATCTTTTGTTCAAGTGATGGTCACTTTCAATGTCACATATAAATAAATAATGCAAACAAATTGTCTGTATTCAAATAAAAATATAATTTTGCCGGGAAACGGTTGTTTCTATGATAAAGATTCTAAAAAACACAATATTATTTATTTTCAAAGAATTTAATTTTTATTTTGATAATCAAAATGTCATATAACTTTCATGTAAAGGCGAACACTAATCAAAATGCATTACGTCACTTGTTCAAAAATCACGTGACCAGTATAGGGTGTTTTGGAGCGAAATTTAAAACGGCAATAGATGAATATTAAAATATTAGTTGTTATAGAAAAATTTAATTAAAATATTTTTAACTATATTAAGTACTTATTATGCATCGATTGAAGACAAAACTTTTACAAAAATGTACAATATTCACATTGATATATGATAGGACAATTGAAAAGAACTTTTTTCTTGTGACATATACCTCATATATATGTATGCGGGGAACAACGGAGGGGTTATATCAAAATCTTATCTATTACATATTCTACATAGACTACATAGTCTTCTCTTTTGCATGGAATAGATAGGCCGTGGACATCAGCGATACTAAAGCCACCGCAAGTGGCGTTGCCTACAAGAAAGTTTTACCGAAAGAGAAAAGGGGTAATGAATGAAATGAAAAGAAATGAAAAGAAATGAAAAGGAAGGAAATGAAGAAAGGGGAAAAGAATTGGGTCTCCGAACTCTAACAACCATCGTCCGACACGCGTTTACACAGTTCATAGCATTAATACATAATGCTATTTATCGCAGATATACGGTGAGAATGGGGTACTTCCCCGGTCGAACCGATCCATTCTCTTCAACCTTCATGTTGGTATGTATGAATGTTAAACAAAACTCATCACCCACATACACTGGGTTCTCTATATCGTGTGTTCCGTTATATTAACGCACAAATAGAATAAACAATCAAACTAGGAATATATAGTTGTAAGCCATAAAAACGTTTATCCCAACGCAGGAATTGAACCCACGATCTTTAACGAAAGCGATGCCGCTGAATCATTCAGAATGATGAGTAAGTTCCGTTTAAAAACAAGAGTTCAAAACATCATATCGTATGACAATGCTGGAAACATTAATCAACTTTCCAAAAACCTCATATAATTTTACACCTTGATATTATTTTGAATACAACACGACCATATAAAGTAAAAAAGTTTATATTCGACGAAGGATAGCGCAAGCCCTTTCCTTAAGACGGACCAAATGTTTCGCAACCCTGAGTCATAAATTAAAAGGTGTCTGTCTGTGCTAATAAATAAATTCGCCTACTCCTTCAGCGTGACACACGACACAGTTGCGTACTCGTAAAAAAAAAATTGCGTAACACTGAAAGCCAAAATAAAACGTTGTTAAGCACAGTGAACCCACATGCAAACTTCGTAACGACCAAACACATGCCAATTGTATAGAGGACTTCCTTTGTCGAACATTCAGGGTTAATACGGAACAGAGTTATGTGATTTGTGAGTTTCAGTTCAACTTTGCAGTAGGTTAACGTCAAACGAAGCTAAGCAAATCTCTTTGGTATTCTACCTTCGTTCGGTGGCTTCGTTTGACCACTGTTACTTTCTGTATGCGCTAGGAGCGTCGTCTTGGACTTCTCTAAAGGCCGTCTCGCCTTAAGAGGCGACTCCGTCGGCTTTTTGTCGCTCCTCTCGGAATCCGTCTCTACGCCCAACTTACTGAGGGCTACAAGGTTGGCTATTGGAGACAACATGTGTTATGGTTAAACCTTATCACAATCAAACTTTATTATTGTACAGTATTGTGTTGGATTTGTAAATAAATAGAACAAAGCATAGCATGCAGTACATCCAGCCAATTTAAAAAAGAAACGGAAACGTTTTTAACAAATAGCCGGAAATAAATATAGCAGTGAAGAACTTTCAAATGAGTTGCAATTAAAATGTAAAAATCCATTCATACCAAGGAAATGTAACCGATCCTTTGCCATGCCTAAGTTGGTTTTCATCTTATCATGTAATCTCTGGGCGCGTTGCCACGCATCGCCCCGGCCGCCCCAGCAGTCCACAGCTATCCCTCGTTCCAGCTCATATATACCTTTCTTGTATAACTCTATGGCTAGCTCTTTTTGACCTGTGTGGGTTGAGGCAGCATGTTAATACTGTTAAAGCTAATTGGTATATATATTTTCATTCAATTCTGATTATAAACTCTTCAGGCATGTCATTCGGACCTCACATTCTTCTCAAAGCTCAAGTGCTTACATATCAGACATTTAAATTCCCAGCTTAATATGAATGTATCAAAATAGTAAAGGTAACTTACAAACATCTTTTTTTTTAAATTCTCCGTGTGTTCCCAATTTCTCCCATTATTTTTTAGAATAATGGACATTATTGATATTGATTGTTTGCTTTGTAGATTAAATAAGAAGCTCAACCAAACTGTACAAAGTTTTTAGAACAATATCTAAGGTCATGTGTTATCTTTTTATCCATCTTATGGTGATGTTTTAAAAACTCAGCCCTGGAGGCCAGTTTAAAGTAACATACTATTTGATTTTAACATAATATACAATGTTTCTTACACCCTATATTATATATTCCACTACTGTGCACATGCCTTTTGCATTTCTGGAGGAATGATTATTAACTTACTATTCCTGTCCAAGATAGACTGGCAGGGCACCTACACTTGAAATAAATATTTGTATATTAGCCATATATTTATTCCAAAGCACAAACAAAACCCATGACCACTGACTTGGAAAATCATAGCTTTGCCACTGATCCAATTAAATGATCAATAACATTATTGATACTAGAATTTATCTATTAACATTTCCTATTTAAATTGGAACACCTTAATCATATGTCTGATATATAAGCACTTCTTTAGCAAACACTGTAGCTATAGCTGCAAATTTTTACTTTAAAACATAAGTATTTGCATTTTAATTATAATATAATAACTTAGACAATGTAAAAGTGAAGCTGTATACTGTATATCGAAAACAAATGCCAATAAGAATTTTATTATGCTGATTGTTTTACACATAAGCAAAATATGCAGTAAAATAAGTTTTTAAAGCAATAATGTAGTGATTTCCATATCATATAACTGATTTAATTATTATTTAAATGACCATTTGATTCAATTTTGAGTATACTTGTCTTTTTTAATTTGCTATTAATCTAGATAATGTGTTTAAGAGATTTAGTTTGAAAACAGAAACTAAATTTATCACAAATCATATCAAAACTGTATTTTATTGAATTAAGATGAGGGAAAACCTTTATATGTCTACACACTTCAGTAAAGATGTACAAATTTATTTAAAAGGTATACTTTTAAATAGGGGATCAAAATCAAAACATAATATAATATAAATAGAATAAAAAGAAACTTAAAAGTTATTTTTTAAAATAAAAGATGAATGAATTAATAGAATGAAGAATGGGTTTCGTAGTTGTATCACAAAATTTTTTAGCAAACAAAATCTATTTTATTATTAATTAAATTTAATATTTGTGGTCACAAAAGATAACTAGTGATCACTTATCCACCAATAAAATATGACCAAAAACACATATAACTTTCCAATTTAATTTTATTCATATTCAAATATTCATCTGGCAATGAAATTTATATATAAATATTTATTCCATTATGATAAAAATGAAACATATTGTTAAATAAAATACAATAATGTGTTTTGTGGACTTTTAATAAACAATGATATTTTTTTACCTTGATTTGTGTACATACTTAAGAATTCACCAAAAAAAAATTATTACAAAATTTATAATGATCCATCATCTGAACCATCACTTTCATATTTATTGGCATCACCGATTTTGAATAAAAATATTTTAAGAAATAATCACATATGAATGATATGAATATATTGAAAATGCAGCTATTCACAAAATATGTATTTATTCACAATACTAACATTATTATAAGATTCAGGTAAGGAGGTTATAAGGTATTCAAAGATATTCAAAGAAATGGGAGATATATAACAAAATAATATTGGGGTAAAGTATGATGTAGTGAAAAAAGCTGTGGATTTAGTTTAGTTAAAATAAATTATTTATGAACCCTAAAAGTTTTAATTTTACTGCTTCTAAAAATATTATCACACATTTAGTCAATTTATAGTCAAAATTCTCTGCTGCAATTAATAGTAAAAAGTGAAATAAAACTTAAATGAAAAACTAAACTATCATTTTATTTTAATGCTTGTATAATAAACAATAATATTATTAGTTTCTATCAAGTTCTTTGTTAAACATCAAATTTTTCCCATATCAAGTAAACAAAGGTCTTTGTATATGGACTGGTTGTTTCACAAAAGGAACAATAATTTATAATATTTCATATACTCACCCTCATTCTCCTCATCAATCTTCAAGGCTTTTGATATATACTCAAAAGCCTTGCGATGGTGATGTTTTTGTTTTGCCAGCAATGGGTCCCCTGGACCCACATTGTGAATGTGAGACATGTCTTCTTGAACTATTTCGGTAGATATCACACCGTTTTTCACTACAACCTCCAAATTACACTCTCCGTTCTTTTGAGGCTTGTGCATGAACCGGTGTGATGCGGAGTACAAGTACTTAAAAATTATAAACAATTGGTACAAAATAGATCTGAGAACGTTAAATAAAATAATAATCGGGTAGGAAACGAGGTAAAGATTTTTTTTATGGACAGAGGGTTGCGAGTCATGTCGCAACGCTGAACCCTTCGCTAGGTCTGCATCTGTCTTCTTCGATTTTCTGTTCGGGGACCTCGTAGTCTTTCGTGATAAACGACCACCATTGGAATCATCACCCGAAACCATCAAGAACACTAATGTTCCAATTAAATCAATAAGAAAAAAGCCATACACGATTCAACAAAGGCGGGCACGTATAATATACTACTTATTTTAAAATTAAACTAAAGTCGTGCTCGCTCTGAATGGTTATTGACAATCTTTGACATTTTCACACTGCTCAGTGTTCACAGATTAACATGATCTTTACATTGTTCAGACAATTAACAATTTAGCAGTAATCACGTTGTTTTAACAAATAAAGTCGTTAGAATAGTTTTTTTACAATCTATTATAAAAGATGTTATTTTATTAAAGATAGTAAAAAAAATTTTATTTGGTACCTTTAATATTTTGCTTATTTCTTTTCTATGCTTTATTTTTTTTTTAATTTATTACATATTTTATTATGATACTGCAATAAATGGTAGTGCTACTTTACAAATATGATGTCATTTTTATCTATTATTATTCTAATGAATAATTCACTTTTTTATGATTTGCATTAATTATTAATAAGTAAAAAGATTTTTTCACTATAGTACCCTCTGTTAAGATTATAGCTAGTGATATGCTTGCTTTCATGACGCACTCAAGGGCAGAAAGCCTAAACGGTTAGCATGGATATAGCCAAGACATTAAATAGGATAGCATGGAAATTTTGCGTTTGGTTCGCAAAACGTCCATGCTATAGGCTGCCTGAGAAATTATGCAAATAGGTGACCAGTTTTCTCACAAATTGGAGCATAAAAATCGTACTTGACGATTATTACTCACACTGAACGCTGTTTTTCCATCTATTTATCTCTCAAGACTGCGCCTTCACTTACCTTTTTCTTTTGCATATTAACAATCGCTACAAATCTATACAGTGCGTTGTTATACAGATGATAGCACCGCGGATGCCATATACTTCGGCCGTGTATATGTCTCAGGCAAATGTCGATGAGTGGCGGAACAAACATCTGTTTGAAATCCAGACTTTATGGTAATACCAAGTCTTTGGGTCAAGGATTGGAATAATCAAATCTTAGTCAAATTCAACCCCAAGAAGACCGTGAGACCGTATTTTACGACAGCTCATCCTCTTAAAGTTTATGAGCCACAAGTCCAGCCACATATGAAATACTGTTCTCATCGTTGAGACGAGACACTTCAGTATCAGCTACACCCTCTTGATCACATACAATAAAATGTCGGGTGATTCGAACCGTAGATGATAAAGATTTCTTTTAACAGCTAGATTTTTCGGTATTGCGGAGAGAAATTTCATCTCTCAGTATATTTTGTCACTTTTATCATGGTAAGTGCTCCAAGGTATTATTATTAGAATAATTCCTGTCGCTGAATTCACTATCGTACATTTCGCCAAAAAGAAAAGTTGAGTGCTTTCTTCAGGTAACATGCTTGCTCTTTTACCTCCCTACCCCATAAAAATGCAAAAATCTGGGAATTAAGATGCGTTTATACGCATGATTTTTTTATTATTTTATGTGTGTATTTATCTATGATAGTTTAATAGTATGATCTCAATCTCTCGGTTTTTTCTTATAGCATGAGATAGAGAGTGATATGGGTGAATATAGGTCGTATGCTTACGCTAGCACAGACGTGGAAATTAGCAGTAAGATGTTGTACATTTGAGATTTTTCTAGTGTTTTTCGTAGTGTTTGGGTTCTGCTGGATATACGATAACAGCTCGAGAGCTGTAAGGTCATAACGAATCTTAATTTTCTTGACAAAGTAAGAAACAAAGACGTTACAAAACAGCAATTAACGTAATAAATGTCACTGTCATGTCTGTCTTTTCTATTGACGTAGCAGTGTTGGATAAATTTATAGGTTACTTTTCAAGAAATAGTACATAATTTGCATTAGTTGTATCATAATATTTTAAGTAATAGTACAACAAGTATGATCTTATATATTAATTACTAAGGAGAAAGGTTAGATTTCACTGCATAAAATTCAGAATACTTTATTTTTGAGCTGTATACAAAACGGTTTATTCATTTATGCTTTTTTTAAAAAAAATTGTGCAGACAAGACAAGAATATGGCAGAGGAGGAGATAAAAAAATTATCTCTTACCGTAGACGAAGACGATGTTGTTGACCCATGGAATGTGTCTACTAAATCAGAGACAGGACTTGATTATGATAAATTAATAAGTAAGTAAATTTACATATTAAACTTCTTCATCAGTTAACAGTAGTACTGTTTTTTTTTTGAAGTTTCATTTAGGTTAGTGTTGAACTGAATGGTAAGATAACTAAGGATTAATCATGACAAAATAATAATAGAAAACTTCAAAATGTTAGGATAGTCCTAAACTTGATTTTGAATGCTGTGGATGTTTAGTATGGCTTTCCATAACACTTTATAGAAAGCCATACAGCAGTACATCTCCATGAAAGCCTCATCAAATTTGGTTCAAGCATGTCAAAGGAAAATGGGTTTTTAAATGTTTGTTCTATATAAATAAATAAATGAGCTTAAGATATAAAAGAGAGATTAAGATTGTGCAGTTATGTAAAAATACTGATAGACTTCAATTTTATGTATATGATTGTATTGAGGAAAATTAATTATTACAATTTCTTTCAGAAAGATTTGGCAGTCAAAAGATTGATAAAGAATTAATAGAGAAATTCGAAAGAGTTACTGGAAAAAAAGGTAAGAATATTTTTTTTTTTTTGTGTTAGGGAGCGGCAAATGAGAAAGTGTATTACCTGATGGAAAGAAATCTTTATGCAGATGGCTATGGCAGGCTTTGAGAAAGGTGTAGCTTTGTTTTTTGGAGATTCCAATCTTGCATTGATATGGTAGGTGATAATATATGTTTCACTAAATTGGTCGCATTGAGACCAGTAAGAAACCTAGCAATTACTCTTTTTAATCGGCAGAATTCAACATCATAATAATATTATGTTATTAATACAAAGCAATATGAATTAAAGTGATTATAATTTAATACATATTACATATATATTACAAAATATTCCTTTTATTTATATTACGCATTACTTCTTCTTTAATCTTTATTTTTTATCATGTTACATCATTTAACCTTCCTATACCCACGCGTTTGTCTGAGAGACCGACAGAATGATTTTTCAATTTTAAATAAAGAACGAATAATGCTAGTTTAATGAACTTGGTCACACGTCACGTCAATTTCAAGGT
The DNA here is from genome assembly GCA_031353405.1 of Baronia brevicornis. Lineage (NCBI taxonomy): Eukaryota > Metazoa > Arthropoda > Insecta > Lepidoptera > Papilionidae > Baronia > Baronia brevicornis. The sequence goes on along the minus strand of JASFAT010003055.1, from coordinate 507,840 downwards.
CAAGGTCAAGGTATCAAATTAGGCAAGTACTAGAAAGTTCATTAAACTAGCATTATTCGTTCTTTATTTAATTAAAATCGAAAAATCATTCTGTCGGTCTCTCAGACAAACGTGCAGGTATAGGAAGGTTAAAGTAAAATATATAACTTCTAATGAATATTCTAATATTTTAGCAAGTCTTTGCCCCTGTAATAGATGTCATAAATGAACTTGTAATAATTAAAATTTCAGCACACCATTTCTTAAGACGCGGAATATTTTTCTCACATAGGGACCTGCATACTATTTTGACACTTTATGAAAATGGAAAAAGATTCTATTTATACACTGGGAGAGGACCCTCATCTGAAAGTATGCATATTGGACACATGATACCCTTTATGTTTACCAAGTAAGTAAAGTAAAATGTATATATATTTGGTTGGCATTGAATTATGTTGGGAAAGCAATGACTTGGCTTAAATCTGCTCCCCTGTAAATAAGCAAATTTGTCATATGAACGAAAGCAATTGACACTGCCCATAGACAAAGAATAAAGTTTGTCACCCTTTCAGAAGTATATAGGTTTCTTTCTGGGGGTGTCATACAAAGTGTTTGGTAATAAATACCAGTGGGCATCCAATTCAACCAGGATAAAGATAACACTCCTTCATTTTGGACATCCTGCAGTGGAGGTTCAGTGTCTTACAGTAGACTATTATAGCTCTATAAATGATGATTATGATGATGAAAAACAATAACCAAAGTTTTTTATTTACAGATGGCTGCAAGATGTTTTTGATGTGCCACTAGTGATTCAGTTGACAGATGATGAAAAAGCAATGTGGCGAGACATCAAAGTAGAAGATGCACGTAAGATGGCATACAGTAATGCCAAAGATATCATAGCTGTAGGCTTTGATCCAGCTAACACATTTATATTCAATGACTTAGATTTTATAGGGTAAGTAAATTAGAAACCATATCAATTTTAACACAATTTCTTTTTTCGTAACTGTTTTATATCTTTTTATGAAAAACTCCATTCCGGCTTCCGGGTGGTGTACCTCACGAAAAAAATGAGACAAACCTCAGAGGAAAAAACAGCATGAAGAACAGACACAAAGTTTTGCTTATGTAATATATATTAATATTGACATTTATTTTGTTAATCATAGCTTCTCTTGTTATGATATATGGCATAGTAATAGCGCCATCTATTAGTTAAATTTTAACTAAATGGACAAGTTAAAAATTGTTTTTTTTTGTTTTGTTTGATGTCTTTCTTTATTTTCATGTTAAAACTTGAATTAAGTTTTTCCGTATACCATCATGATGAGGTGTTGGTGTATGTATAGTGGGTGTGTGTGCGCAAAATTGCATGTATATTGTGGGTAGTGTGTCAACCGCAACTTGCACCAGTTCTATATCTACTGTAGAAAGGTTGTGGATGTGCATGTGTATGTGTTTATATAAAGCATAGGGTGCTCAGTTTTTATTCTATTTGCATTTTTTAAATCATACACATACACATACATACAAATGTTCAGACATACACATATAAAATGTTTATCTTATTATGCATCTAGCATGGCGGGCTAGTGTCCTTTTTTCCATAAATGGAGCTGTTATGATGTTCAAAATTTTAACAATAAGAAGTATAGAAGAAAGTTAATTAAAAATGATTTGGTTTATAGACAATGTCCAGCATTCTACCAAAACATGGTGCGGATACAGAAATGCGTCACATTCAATCAGGTGAAGGGAATATTCGGATTCGGTGACTCAGATGTCATCGGTAAGATCACTTTCCCATCGATAGAAGCGGCGCCTGCCTTCTCAACCACCTTCCCATTTATATTTGGTGACAAAGTTGTAAGTATGTAAATTTTCAGAAATCCTTAAATCTGAGAATGTATTTTTATAAGAAAGTCCTGGGATGTGTGAAATTAATTTTCTGTTATATATATTGTAATGTGGATCTGTACCATATATAAACAGAAACTTAATTTTCTTATAGTGCAATGTATTGTATACTACTTAAAGTCCGTACAAAATATATTGGCATTTGGTGACTAATAATATAAACCAGGGGTTGCCAAACTTTTTTGATACGACCCCTATATCATTTTTCAAAACTCCATTGCCCCCACAAAAAAAGTAATTTTCATTTAATTAAAATAAAACTATCTATTAAGTACTGTCTTTGTCTTCTTCTTTTTCTTTGTACATTTATTTTATAATTTTAAGAATTTATTAATGTAATTTGAAATTGTTACACAAAAATCTTAATTTAAAATTGTTACAAATATCTTAATTTTAAAATTTAAATACCTTAGTATTTATTAAATAATAAGTATTATTAAATAAAGTACAACAGATTTATTACTTCATAATCAATGAGATGGGTGATACACGGTGGCAAGAAACACCAGGCTGTTTTTAGTTTCACATACCTTGAAAGTTTAAAATAAGAAGTTGTGTTAATTAATACTTGTTGTTGAAGTTGTGTTAATTAAAAGTGTGATTTTTAGACTTTGTTAACTCCCAAAATCAATCGCCCCTGGAACTGATTTCTACCCCAAGGGGCGATATTGACCACTTTAGGATTCCCTGGTATAGACACCAGGGCGTAAGTTAAGTGAGTAAAAAAGGTTTCAAGTAGTATTTTTTATTTTACTAAGAGATTTGTGTGGAATTTTACTGTGAAAAACACAACAACATTAAAGATTTATTCTTAGAACATTAAAATTATATTTTTCTTATACCTTGCCATGATCGATTGGCCATGTAGCCTCAATTGACCGGTTGCTAACCCTAGTCTAAAGTCATGAGTCTACTTTTAGGTGTGCAGATTAATAATGATGTTAATAATAGAATTAATAGTGTTAAAAGCTTTTCTACATTTTCTGAAAAATATTTAGGTACTGGAGTAAAATACTGCTGAAACTTCCATTTTACAAAAGAAACAAGAATTTATATTTTGGAGCAGGCTCTCATATATTTTTACCTGTATGGAGCTGTATATGTAGTGGAGCTCTCAGTTGACTTATCAAGTCATCTTGTGAATCCAAAAATTCTGTGAACATTACTGGGATATAAAATTTATGATGTAATCTCTTACTCAGGTTCCTTGTCTGGTGCCATGCGCGATAGATCAGGATCCATACTTCCGGATGACTCGTGATGTAGCTGCTCGCCTCAAGCTGCCCAAACCAGCACTCATACATTCTACATTCCTTCCCGCTCTTCAGGGAGCACAGCACAAAATGTCAGCAAGTGATCCCAACGCCTCTATATTCCTCAATGATACCCCTAAACAGATTAAAAATAAGGTAAGTCAAGTTTTTCTAGGCTTGCCAACTTTTTGTTCGAGAAATAAAGTATATTGAATTCGGAGAATTAGGATAAAACAATATTTTAAAAACTTTTAAAAGTAATTTTAAAAACATATTTTTAGAGCTTTTTGCACAAATTAATAAATTGTTATCATTTTTCAATTTAAATTTAAATTAAAATAAATGGGATGTATTTTTATTAAATTATTATTATGATTAACGTAACACGTAGTGGTACATTAACCAATCAAATCGATATTTCCATTCTTGCTTATGTTTGTTTCACCATAGTAAATTTAACTTTCATCCAAAGTGTTGTATAAGAATTAGGTGAATCTGATTGTATCGTCTTTACTTTCCATCGCTACATTAAAAAATGAAAACTTCACGAACTGCGTTCCGCATGCGTAACTTTGACACTTTCGTTTTGTTTGTTTTGTTTTGTTTGATGGCAATTAGTTACAACTATTATGCCAGTGTCAAGTAATATACAATAATATCCAATCTTTTGAAATGTAACAAGTCAGTTCATCACGTTACGTCTTGATAAAATGGTGGCAATTTTACCAAAAACCTTCTATGGACTTTTTCAGTCAACTTAAAAAGTTATGATACACGAGTTTATTTCATATCACTTCACTTATACACCTTAATCGAACTATATTGCATAATACGCCACCATAATTAAACAATATAACTAATAATAATATAAGATTATGAAAATGAAATAAAAACACAACGTCACTGATGTAAGTTGGCGGGAAAAGTCCACTTTCGTTTTGAAATAAGGTATAAGTACGTTTACTTTTTTATTTTATCGCTCTGGATACCTACAGGGATGAAAATAGTTTTTTGTATTGTTTTTTTTTTGAAAAATTTTGTTTTGTTATTAGTGAGCACAGCACGTGCAAGTGTAAAATTAATTTGTAAAATTTTGGTTCGCCCCTTTTATGCAGCTGCATTTTTTTCTGAAAGAACTGTAAGCAGGCAAGCGGGTAAGTAATTACCGCCGTTCGTGGACATCCTCAATAGTGAAAGCACCACAGATACCTTACCTATCTCAGGGTTAGGATGTGAATAATGGGGAAGACGAAGAAATTAATGGGAAGGGAAGAAGGAAATATAATAATAGGAAAAGAATTAACTCTGAACTCACCGTACGAAATGCGATAAAGCAGCACAATGTTTTGACTTAATGTTGATAAGTCTATGAGGGTGCGGTACTTTCTCAGACAAGCCGAATCAGTCCTCTATTAAATCATCTTCATCCCTTCTTATAAAGAAAAACCTTTTCTTTTTATATCTGCGGATCATTTCTAACTCTATCTTCTGAAAATTATAATATAAGTCTTAAATATATTAAAATTTATTTTTTACCAGATAAATAAATACGCATTTTCCGGGGGTCAAGCGACAATTGAGGAGCACCGGGAGAAAGGTGGCAACACCGAAGTAGATATTTCATTCAAGTACTTAACGTTCTTCCTAGAGGACGATGACAAGTTGGCAGAGGTAAATAAACGGATTAACTTTTATATGAATTTTATTGCGTATAGATACAATCATTATCACCCAGTTATAGTCCACTTCTGGACAAAGGTTCTTAAAAAATACACTACCAAATCCGTTCATCCATCACTAACCTAGTTGGGTGTAGTATATATAGTAACCATTACTACCTGGGTGGGCGAAGGGAACTTTGATTAAATGTACGTTCACTCGAACACTTGTTTACTCAAACGGTTGTTCGTTTTCCGACAAATGTGACTAGAGAGCTCTTTTGATGACTGCTTTTATTCGGCAGATTCTTTTCGAATCTTATTTATGTCTAATCTTATGCAACAGAGATATTCCTAATATCCTAGTTTACCATTTCTTTCGTCTAGATTTTATTATCTGTTTTCATTTTTTTTTCTATATCCACAGATAAAGAAATCTTACGAATCCGGAACTATGTTGACGGGTGAACTCAAGAAAATTGCGATCGAAACAATAACTCCTATTATTCAAGACTACCAGGCGCGGAGAGTTAAAGTAACGGATGACGTTATGCAAGAATTCTTCAAGATTAGACAAATTAATTTCTAATTTATTGCAATCACATATAAGAAGCGCTTTGTTGTTATTTATTGTTAATAAGAATACGCTTTATGTGTCTTGCAATTACATATTTATACTGTGTACATGAAAGTGCTGTGAAACGTTGCTTTTTTAATAAATTATTGTAACTGATCTTCTTGTTTTTAAAATATTACAAATCGTTAAACATGTACCTCTGTTACCAATACTGAATACTATTCATTGTAAAATAAATATATAATGTTCAGATAGAGAATCAATTACTACGTTGCTAAAATCCGCGGATAATAAATTCGAAAAATAATATTGTGTGCATACGAATCAGTACACACACAACATCACTTTTCAATAATGTACACGATATGCGTTTCGCCTCAATACGAGGTATCGTCGGGTGTAATAGACGAAAAACAACCTTTAAGAAATAATGCTAAATTCTGAATGGCAATAACAAGATTTCATAAAAGCTTTCGACGGGAATAAATTACAATGATAATTTTAAGCTCACATGTGCGATCATGGAGTGATTTCATTTTTGGTGGGTATATAAAAAAGGAATGCACAGGCCACTGCATGTCATAGAAGTGATTGGTATTCTTTTAAATATCTTTAAACAACCAAGGAAAAAGGACAAAAATAGTAATATATATAAAAAAACTAACTTTCTTGGCTCAAAGACCCAAAATGGATTTCGGCCTCCGAAATGATTTTACGCCATTTACGATTTTAGTGCCCTGTCCTGCGCCACCTTCCAGTTACTGATTTGAAGGTTAGGCAAGTCAGCTTCCACCATATCTATAGTGGTACCTGGGACGTCCCACAGGACGGCGTCTAGTTGGGCGACCCACATACGCTCTACTGCGCGATCCTCTCCCATCCTCTCAACGTGGCCTAGCCAACGAAGTTGGTGAGCCTTAGTCTCTCCGATTACATTTGGTTGGGCCACTAGGTGCTCGTTTTAGCTTTTTCCGACTTCGCCAATTGCCATCATCTCTTTTAGTTGGGCCCAGGATCTTACGGAGGACTTTCCCTATTCCTCCGTAAAACAACGAATTCATTACAGAAAGTGGTGTTTTTATTATAATTATCCTACGGCTTGTTATAAATAGTAGCACTTGCTATAAATAGTAGCAGTGTATTTAAATGTCTCGAGAATAAAATGGTACAATATAATTGTTCTAAGCCGTACAATAAACCGCTGGTACTCAATAAATGAGTTAAATTAGTTCATTGATCTTTGAATAATAAGTGAAATCAGCATATTTTATAGCAGATTTTTTAAAATAATCATTAGTATTATTGTAAGAAGAAATAAATTGAAATATCGCAACTAATACGACATACCACATTAAATTAAGATTGTCCTACTTATAAGAATAGAGTGTGATAGAGTGAGGGAGTAAATTTATAATTCTACTTCAAATATTGAGCTTAACTCACTTAAATAATGCGATAGTTCAAGCCTTGTATATAATTGCGTTAGTTTTCAGTAGTTCGCATTAGTTCATGACTTAAATCAGATATAAACAGATAATTTTATTTATAACACTAGAATAGTGACAATGAGTAAAACGGATGTAAGGTTTATGTATGTCAGGGCATTACATTACATACACAGCTCAACCATAGAAACAAAGCGCCTAAACTTCGATTGGCATTTGTTGTCCAAGTACTTGCCTAAGAAGATAGGTACTCTAATCCTGTCAAAGTATTAGAGTACCTATCTTCTGTCTAAGGCCGTCATGAAAATGTGTATTTCTTCAGGATGTATAAAAAAAGACGAAGAAGGAAAAAGCTTCCCGAAGACACATACATTAGACGTATGTGTCTTCGGGAAGCTTTTTCATATAGCAAAGCATGTGACCGCAGGCGTCACAAACGCGTTTCCGGCCTTTCGTAGAGACACACGCACGTCTCTTATGAAGTTATATTTAAATGGATGACTTGAAAAGAGGAAATGCTTTAATTCATTGAGTCAAGAATATTTAATGAAATTATATAACCCTTTCCTTGTCAACAAACTAACTTTGTTGGCGCAGCGACCCAAAATGGATCTTGGCTTCCGAACAATCGAAAATTAATTGCAAACAATTATGAATGGAGAATATTTTAGTTAAACAAAATGCAAATACATTGAATATATTGAGGAAAAAAATGAAAGACACATGTCACATGTGTATTTGCGCATCTGCGCATGTTGCAAACTATAAATAGACTTCTGAGGATACATTTGTAATTAATAAATAATTACTGCTGTAATAAAGAAATTATAAAGAAAATGAAAGTAAATCCCAGTATATATACATATTTAATAAGTGACAGAGCCATGCTACGATAAGTCAATTTACTCCCAGTACCTAAATATTTAATAAGTGACAGAGTCATGCTACGATAAGTCAATTTGCTCCCAGTACCTACATATTTAATAAGTGACAGAGTCATGCTACGATAAGTCAATTTACTCCCAGTACCTACATATTTAATAAGTAACAGAGTCATGCTACGATAAGTCAATTTACTCCCAGTACCTACATATTTAATAAGTGACAGAGTAACGGTACGATAAGTCAATTTACTCCCAGTAGTACATATTTAATAAGTAACAGAGCCATGCTACGATAAGTCAATTTACTCCCAGTACCTACATATTTAATAAGTAACAGAGTCATGCTACGATAAGTCAATTTACTTCCAGTACCTACATATTTAATAAGTGACAGAGTCATGCTCCGATAAGTCAATTTACTCCCAGTACCTACATATTTAATAAGTGACAGAGTCATGCTATGATAAGTCAATTTACTCCCAGTAGTACATATTTAATAAGTAACAGAGTCATGCTACGATAAGTCAATTTACTCCCAGGACCTACATATTTAATAAGTGAGAGAACCATGCTACGATAAGTCAATTTACTCCCAGTACCTACATATTTAATAAGTGAGAGAACCATGCTACGATAAGTCAATTTACTCCCAGTACCTACATATTTAATAAGTGAGAGAACCATGCTACGATAAGTCAATTTACTCGCAGTACCTACATATTTAATAAGTGAGAGAACCATGCTACGATAAGTCAATTTACACGCAGTACCCTACATATTTGATAAGTGAGAGCTATGCTACAATAAATAAGTACCGCGCCTTCACAGAATATTAGCGTTAGCGGTAGTATTTTACTTTTATCCTTCTTCCACTAGCCTCTTTCTTATAATTCACATCTTACCATATGGCACCGAATCTGCATTGTCGTTGGTGTTGCAAATGTCTATGGATGCAGGTGATTGCTTACCATCAAGAGACCCATTTGCTCGTTTGCCTTCATATTCCTCACATAAAAATTTGATTATATGGCACAGTGCTAATAATGACAGCTGTGCTTTCTCGCTTAAAAATTAATTTTGTCGCCTATTCTATATAAGCGAGAAATCAGAACAAAAGAAATATATAATAATTGATTAATTTATAAATAGTAAACGATAATTAAATAAATCGTATAAAATTTTCGTGGTGCGGCATTAATATTTGTGCAATATAAATATTGATATTTAAATATATAGGAAATAAAGAAAAAAAAGGAAACTTAAATTGCTACGTCAATATATAATGGAGATTTTATACGTCTTTTTTCATCTTGTTACAACTCACATTATACAAATAAAGAAATATTATTAATGAAACAACACTTATATAAAATAAGACACAGCTACAAATTAGTTATAATTATTACTTGGTATATACGTAATATGCAAATTCAAAATTTTTACATTGTATAATACATTTGCGTAAATAAATAATTTATTATGCGCTGTTTGTAATTGTGAAAACCACAGGTTTTTAAGGAAAACCGAGTATTAACATTTTACAGTTTTAGGTTTACGTTGAAACGATTATTTAAGTAAGCTATTGAAATATTATTTATATATTAGTAAATTATAACATATTCTTATGTCTATTTTATTTTATAATCATTATACATATAATATGTATATTAAATTATCTAATTGGCTATACCATATATATACTTTCTACAGTCTATAGTATTAGCACTCGTATATTTTGTCAAATTTTCGTTATTTTATACTTTTTAGAAAACTTTATTTGGTATTTAAAAAACATGTGTGCATTCCACATGTAGTAGAAGTGAAATCTTCAGTATTATATCTCATTTTCTCGCAGGCTAAATCCTATAGATTTGTTAGTTTTTAGTGTAACTTTTTCGTTTTATCGAGTTTTAAATAACAAAGGAGCTAAAGAAGTCTTCACCTCAAAAAATAAATTAAATAATTATATAGCTAAGTAATCAATATTATTGTTTGTGTTTTGTATTAATATATTAGTGGTTGTATTGTATTATATTTGTTGTTTAGTTGCAGTACACAATAGGGTCACTTCATTTTCCCGTAAGTCATACAAAGTGACTATGGGAGCAAATAAAAATCAGATACCAGCACTCTATCTAAAAATAAAAATCAACCTGCGATCGCCAATTACTCCACCAAGGGTAGGAATTTGAGCAAAACTCCTCATTTTATCACTAAAATAAATACTCTCCTTTATTAAGGTAAAGGCAATTTGCTTCGTCACATATTGCCATTTCAAAATAGTTGCATCTTTTCATACTTATGATATTAAAAAAATGTAAACTTATATTTTTAATTTATTTATATACATATATTTTTTAAAAGTATCTGATCGGGAGTTTAGTGGCGGCCTATAGTCTATACTTTTTTTTTAATATGAGAAAATGTCTGATGCACGATGAAGCCAATACAAATATGTTATTATTACACTAAAAAATAAACATTTAAATATGAATAAACGATATCAAGAAATAACAATAGATTGGAAATGAAACGCTTGAGACAAAATGTCCTTTCATAACTAAAAACTACCAAACACTTGTGTACACAACTTTGATCCAATATACATGACAATAGAACACAAATGTGGATGACACAGTCAACCGACGCTACAGGTAGTGGTAACACGGATCATAAAGCCTTTGCGACAAATTTATAACAATATATAAAATTAAAAAAAATGTACAGTCAGCCGTATGATGAAGAAGCTCCTTTACCCTTAATAGCAAACTACACAGTTGTTAAAGGTGATGAAGTGGAAAGGGCAGAGGTAGAGGATCGCGTGATATTAGAAATAGGACGGCAAGATGAGAGGCCGCGAGAGGAACATACGTTTTCACACAAAAAGTATGATAAGACAATATCCCATCACAGATCTTATGTTTTGGAGGATTACGAGGAGCCGAGGAGGATCACTTATTTCAGGCCACATGAGTTAGAAACTCTTACTCATGAAGGTAAATTTTTATTTTTATTGTAATATTCCTAAGTTAAAATTTCTTTATAAGCTATATTAAGTTTAGGCAAGCAAGCAAGCCGGTCGCCTGAGATAAGGAATCACCGCCACACGTATATAATGCAATGGCAGTATAAGACAAGACTTTCTGTAAGCATTAGATTAATGGGAGAGAAGTAGTGTATAATATCATAAAGCTACAAGAAGGAAGTAAAGGAAATTAAAAGAAACTGGAACTTCAAAACTCTGCACTTACGGTATGAAACGCGGTAACAAAGAATTAATATACTAATACAGAAATAATAATCATTCCATTTATGTATGACTGTAGCACTATTTAAAAAGAGATTCTTCATCGTAGCACCTCAACGGTAAATTTTACCAACACGTGGTATATCTTGCTTATCCAAAGAAGGAACCTTTAATTCAAAATGCAGCAGCGTTATTTATTTGCCATCTTAGAGTCTCAGAAATCTTCTTTACATGGAAGACACGTATGTGCAATGATCGATTGATAAAGGATCTTGATAATTGACGTTAATGATTCTGTTTTAGATAGTATACCCGAATTGTTCTATTACATCGAAAAGATCGTATGTACTCTTGTAAATTTGTTGTACTCAGTTGTATGTATTTTTGTAAATTTATACTTACGAAAATTTATGAGGACTTGCGTGTGCTGTTTCTTGTTAAAACTTGTTAAAATTAATTGATGCAAAGTTGCATAACAGAGACCTGTTCTCTGTCAAGAAATCCATGTATTACATACACACAAAAAACAAACAAGAGCAGACAATGTTTATAGGAAAACGTCCGTAGATTTTTGATTGCTTTTGTGAGTTACACACACACGCGAGTTGGTACGGAAACTAAAAACAAGTCATACTTTTTAAACAAAGAATTTTGGGAGACAATACTAGTAAGATGGATGTGTGGTTTTATATAAATTTTTAAAGATATAATCAAGTGATGTGGGGAGGGCTTTGAACAGAGTTTCTCTGGTGGATATAATTTGTGGTGGAAATGAAAAAAATTCTTCAGAGAACCAATCACCGACAAAGCAATGCTAGAATTAAGACATTATTACAGTTTTTATTAACGACCACAAATATATAGATACATAATGTACATCAAAATTACCTATCTTTTATAATCTCCGTTAACGTCGGGCGGTGGCATAAAATTAGTTTCTCTGCTCAATGAGTGGAGGTTTTGACTGATCTATCGCCCATTTCTATCTGTATGTACTGTGAATTAATATGTAATAAATTGGTTGTACATATGTAATAACTTGACGACCGATTGGCTCAGTGGCAGGACCCCCTGCCCACACAGTCACCGGTCGCGGGTTTGATCCCCGCATCGGAATAAACATATGTATGGCTAACAGATATTTTAATCCGAGTCTAGTAACCCCGCCAATCCGGGACAAACGTGGCGGGTAAACATCCGTTCCTACAGAAATGGACAGGCCCGTGCCCAGCAGTGGGACATATATGGGCTGTGAAAAAAAATGTAATCAATTTAAATATACTCATGTGTTACTGCAGAAGGAAATAAATTTATCTATCTATCTAACTAATAATATTCCAACCTTACCATTGGAATAGAATCGAATCTACAATGTCAAATCGTAAGGGTAACCTCTTATAGAACGAGGGACGGAGATTTAATGTTTATGTGACCTATAATTTTTTTCCTCCTCCTCAGTCGCACACTCCTGGCGGAGTAGTCGTGGTCATCGTCTAATAAGGTGATTGGATTTCGCATAATTCTCATTGGAAATTCGCATAAATCTCATGGTTGCAATGGTTTCCCTAGACAACAAGGCTAGGTACTGTAGGTATAGAGTCGCCAGTTATCTAGCAGGGAGTGTCACAGAAGTCCATTGTCGATGGGTTGATCACCTTCTCCCTTACTGCCCTATTTTTTAAAATGCTGTTAAATAAAAAGAAGAGGAATATTTATTTTTTACGATAAACTCATAGGATATTATACAATAATTAATATTATTAATGGAGTCAGGCATTACTTTGCGGAAATCCATCACTATATGGACAGTCAAAAGTTTTACTTAGCTTAGATCCGCGACAAGCAAAACAATAACAGAAAATTAATAATGTGTGTTTTTCTGTTGGGCTAAGTGGATTTATTTCACTTTTCGGTTGTCTTCCGTAGAGTCTACTATACCTGAAGATGCCTCGTGTTGGGGCGCGAAACACGTGTCGTTTACAAGATGGAAAAGTGATAATGTGTGTTTGGTGTTGTGTATAGTGGTTGGTGGGTGGAGAATTGATGGCCGACTTTCGGTAAGTTTTTAGTTTAAGTTCCAAATAAATCCACTCAACCCAACAGAAAAAACACATTATTAATTTTCTGTTATTGTTTTGCTTGTCGCGGATCTTAGCTAAGTAAAACTTTGACTGTCCATACAATAATTAATAAAAATCTATTATGGTTTTTTATTAAATAAATTAATTTTTAGCTGTGAAATATTTTATCATTTCTGCTCATTTTGAATAATCCGTGTTATCAATTAGGCCGTAAGGTAACAAATGCTGCACATTGGTGGTATATACCAGGGTTAACGGGCGAATTGGGGATTTTTTTTATTCATCTCATTTTCTAGTATTCGCTTCATATTATTCATTATCATCGCTATTATTCATTTAAGTATACTATAGTAAGTTTAAGGTACAATGAGACTGGCTTATTATTTTAGAGTATATATTCATTAATAAAGGTAATAAAAAGCTTACTTTTATATTCATCTAAAAATAATATTTTCATAGATGCCAGATATTATGAACACGAAGAATACAGAGATACAGCCTTGGTGCAGGACATCGCTAATTCTGAATCTTCATTGGACTTCTCTCACGAGTCGCAAGACAATAGTAAATACGCGGGAGACGATCCTACTCAACAGGATGTGATTACGAACTGGAAAGAGAGGGCTTTGCAACTAGAAAAAGGTATTGTTTGTATATAATATAAATAAATATACAGGTGTCCAGTAGTGAATGGATAACCTTGAAATGGGTTCAAAAAAGTATACTTTACTATACTTTTTCAATCCAGCCGTTCAAAAAAAATATCTACTTAGATATATTTAAAAGAAAGACTACATTTTTTACGTTAATTTACATTTTTTATTGTTCATTAGGCTTGCAAATGAATGAATTATTAATGCTAAGTATACAATATTATTCTACGGTTATGTGAAGATATGTGCATAGGTAGGCTGTTAATGGTACAACTAGCTCTTTGTTATTTTTTAAAAAACAAAGAATAATAATTCCGTGAAAATGTTGCAAAAAATGTTGACAGTCTAAGCTTAGGCTGCGTGTATGTAAAAAAAGTATGAAAACATGCGTGATCAATAGTATTAAAAAAATGCGTGTTTAATGTAGATTTTATGATGGTATAATTCATTATTGTACCTAATGTAATAATAAGTTATCGCTTTTAATGTACAGAAGGGGAAAATTTGGTAATTTTACGAAAGATGCAATATGGTAACATTCTTTACGAAAATTGTACTTTATCCTTACTCTTTAATAAAAAACAACATTTATTAATATTATATATACTTTTGTTTTCCATATGTTCATTAATAAGCCAACTTTCTTGCGTCAGTAAATAAGTTGTTCGATCATCTCTTGCAAGCCCTTCGGATCTGCATCAAATAATTTTATCATACTTATATATAGTATATGTCGTTGAAGTTAAAAAAATAATTGTGAATGTTTTCAGAGTACAAGAAAACGGCGTGCGATCGGGAGAGAACGCGAATGCGCGACATGAACCGTGCGTTTGACCTGTTGCGCTCCAAGCTACCGGTGACTAAGCCAACTAAAAAGAAGTATTCAAAAATTGAATGTTTGAGGTAACATTATACATAGGTATTAGGTATACCAATGTAGCGGGTTTGATCCCCGCTTCGGGATAAATATATATATATTTATTTCGAGTCAGGTTATCCTCTAATCCGCATGGATAAGCGTGGTGGGTTAATGTCCGTTCCAGAAATGGAGAGGCCCGTGCCCTGCAGTGGGACATATATGAGCAACGAAGAAAAATTAGATGTACGAGGCATTTTCTACAACATCAACCTCTTATTTCTAAAGTTTTCCATTTTTGTGAGAATTCTCAGTGTCTGGATAGAACTATCCTAAACTATTCCTTGTATATAGTCCTCAGTCTTCCAATAGACTTTCCAAACATTAGTTCAGCGATTTCCGATAATAGACTGGACCCTTGCTTGTTTTCTTTTCTTTTTTATAGAAAGAAAAATTATATCTTTTCAGAATAGCAATCTGCTATATCAGACACTTAGAGTACCTTTTGGCCGGGGGATCGCCAGAAGAAAATCCAGTTTTCTTCGATTTTCAAGCCACGGAGATAAGGAGTCGACAACAAAGATATTGAAATAATTTCAGTGTAGTAATAACAATTTAAAATTACGTAGCTATTATATTTTTATAATGTATACACTTTTGCTTTTGTAATTTAAGAGAGAACAAATTTCAACAACAAAGATATGAGATTTTTTTACGAAAGTATTCTAGGTTGTTTTTTGTTATAAGGCAAACAGTCGTTACTGGTAAATAGCGAAGAAGTCTAGCAAATGTCTCCACATGCAGCACCTAGCATAATATGTTTATTTTTTATATATTTCTTATCTATTATTTGGCAACTGTTATGCATCCGAATTTTGTAAGCTTATTAAAATGGGCGCTTGCTTTTCTGTTTACTGACAGTAGTCAGTAAATTAATAATATATTAATTTCAGTTAAATCGCGATAGACTATATTAAGACAATGTGATCCAATTGGGTTCCAAGTATCGGCATAAGATCTTAAATGTGAAACAAAATATGACATTTCTAAATGTATCTAGTACCTACATTATGCCGTTTTAAAATTCAACAATTTTGGCAATTAAAATTAACAATAAGTAAGAGCAGGTTCACATGACGAGACGCTTAACGCGCGTTTATAGCTATTTACATTTTCTTCAACCCGTACACATGCTAACGGGCGTTTTAATAAAGCGCTCGTCAACGATTTGAGATCATTGGTTTTCTATGTTACCGTTCAGTTGAGCGCGCGCTTTTGGCGCGGATTGACATAATTTTAGGGTTTGCTCAGTTCATCCAGAAATCGTCCGAAATGGAAACGGAAGCTTTTAATACCGAATTATTTAAAGATGAAATAGAGAAACGTCCTGCGATATGGAACATGACAAGTAGCATTTATTTTTTTCTACCTTCGACAAACGTAGAAGTCAAACTGAACCAGGGCGGCGGCGACAACGCGTGTTCAACGCCTGATTAGAGAGCAGCATGTGAACAACTGAACACTATACAAAAATATTTGCGGGCGTTCAACGCATGTTAAGAGCTTGTCATGTGAATTTGCCCTAAGTCATACAATTCTGGCAGGTCCAACTAATTTTAGACCTTTATAAAGTTTGTATTATTTTTAAAATACTTTCGAGCAAGGACGAGATTAATGGCAACGCACTAAATTTTCTTTCTACATAAGCATAAGCATAAACATATTTGCCAAAAGCTTCGATAGCAAACGTTATAAATTTGTGTATGAGGACAATTCTTTGTGTAATGAACGACTAAAAAAACTATTGTCAAGTTTCTCCGTCAGACGTAAAACCTTTCGATCTTTGTGTAAATTTCTGAATCTTTCAATGCCCGATAGATGGCGGTAAACCACCATAAAATAAACATCAGGTTAATTATACTCGCTAGCCAATTAGTTGCTCTGCATTCAATCCGAAAAACTTCCTAGCGATGCGTGGAAGATCAAAATGTCCTAAGATAGAAGAGGCTTAATGAAAGAAGACAAAATCCGTTGTCAGTTATATATGATATATATGCATAAGTACAAGAAGGCGTATTATACGCTTTATGATCTGAAATAATCAAAAAGTCTTCAACAATAACGGGGTATTATATTTTCAAGGAAATTATATAAAAAAGAAAAATGGTATCTCAAAAAACAATACATTGTTTATTTTAATAAATACAAAAAATAGACAAAATATTTTTATTTTATGAACAAAATCAATAACGTTTTGTAAAATTTTCGAAAATATATTTCCAATCAGAAATTTATGGTCTTTCTTTTTTGATTTTTCTCGCTTTAGCTTCTTCTGCTTCCTTTTTCTCAAGTGCTTTGATATAATCGACGTAAGCACACTTTATTACTAAAGGCACTTTGACGACACCTAAAAACATATAATATATTAAATAAATACTTTCTTAACAAAGTTAAGAAATGTCAGATATAGTTTGAAACATGAAGTATTTATTATGGTTATATAGAATAATTTTAGGATCTTGGAATATTAAAAAAATACAGTTTATGGTAGGTATGCAAAGGTGTGCAAACATATCTTGGTGCATGAACTGTCAATCTCACCAGGACGCATCCTGTCGTTTAAAAAAATCCGGTCCAAGGCATTAATGATCACAATAAGCTTAGGTTCAAAAATTATTACAAATGCGAGGTGTGTGGTTGTATAGCAACATTTCAAAACGAGAGGATTTGACTTCAATCACCCTCATGTCTTCGCCATTCTATTGCATTCTTATGTGGTCCGCACCGATTAATCGTTTTCGTGTCTACTCCATTCTACGTGACATTGGCGAAATCATTCGTGCTATTTTGGCACTATTCAACCAAATAATCAATCAGCAGTCTGCGGCAGTCCACTGCTGGACATAGGCCTCCGCCAAAAAGCGCCACCTAGCCCGATCTTCGGCTGCTCGCATCCAGTTTCTGCCAGCCGCCCTGCGCTAATTGTCGCACTATCTAGCCGGGGGGCGTCCCACACTACGTTTTCCGCAAAGCGGTCTCCTGGACTCGAGCATTCGTCTGCTCCAACGATTGTCGGATTTCCAATAATCGTTGGAGCAGCCTATTGCCACTATAGTTTGCTAATTCGAAAGACTATGTGTATGACTTTAGTTCTCTGTTATGTAGACTTATTCGTTCCGAATCATATCTACCAGTGAAACTCCGAGCATAGCTCTCTGAGCGACTATGAGCTTGTGAAGCAGACGGATTGTCAGCGTCTACTATTGAAAGCCATTAATTCAAATGAATGATTTATTTGACTGCACGAATTCAGGGAGAATTCGGGATTTTTGGAAAGATGGATTTTTGGAAAGGTAGACTGCTCTACGCTGTTGTTT
Source organism: Baronia brevicornis (assembly GCA_031353405.1). Lineage (NCBI taxonomy): Eukaryota > Metazoa > Arthropoda > Insecta > Lepidoptera > Papilionidae > Baronia > Baronia brevicornis. The sequence continues at coordinate 489,904 of JASFAT010003055.1, read as the reverse complement.
ATAAATATCAAGTAAATATCATATTATATATATTATATAGGTATTTAAATGACTGATTTAACTCACACAATCTCTGCACTGAAAGGATGAAGAACGGCTTTTGGATTTTAAAGTGAGAATTAAAATATGAAAAAGTCAACTCTCAAATCTCAATGGAGTGGATAACAGTACTTAACAAGTAATTATTTTTTATATATATATATATATTCACGCCTTTCCCCCACAGGGGTTGGCAGAGACCACAGAGCTCCATCCGCTACCATTCATCGCAGCGAAACCGCCCTCCATTGATAGCTTTTCGCCCTCGTGAGAATCAGGACGTGATGGGTGGCGAACCACTTCGCCGTCATTTTCAACAAATTAGGTATATTAAATTCTCAGTGAATCCCACGAGCCGCAAGGGACGATAGAGGTCACCATAGTACCCGGGGGAGCCCGATCCCGGGACAAGTAATTAACAAGTTATTTTATTCAAACGTCATAATTCATATTGCGAATTTTTTTTAATGGCATGCAGATTTCATCGTGATGTTTTCTTTTAATTAAAATTACTTCCTTTAAAATCTTATAAAAATAATAACAATAAAAGACCGGTTGCCTCAGTGGCGGGGCCCTCCGCTCACGGAGTCAATGGTCGCGGGTTCGATTCCCGCATCGGAATATATATATATATAATATATATATATATATATATATATATATATATATATATATATATATATATATATATATATATATATATATATATATATATATATATATATATATATATATATATATATATATATATATATATATATATATATATATATATATATATATATATATATATATATATGAATTTATAAATATTTATTCCAATTCTGGTAACCCCCCAATCTGCATTTCCGTTCTTGCCCTTTCCTTTTTTTCTCTATCTTTTCCCTTCCTCTCCGCCAATCCACGGTCTGCCGTGCCAAAGGATGCATGGCTAAGGGCGAGCTTAGTCACAAGTATGCCGATCGTCCCGGGATCGGGCTCCCCCGGATACTATGGTGCCTTACCTCAGCATGCAGGGCTCTGCTGGGACTGACCTCCATCATCCCGTGCGACTCGTGGGATTCACTAAGATAAATTTAATATACCTAATTTGTTGAAAAATTACGGCGAAGTGGTTCGCCACCCGTCACCTCCTGATTCTCACGAGGGCGAGAAGCGACCAATGGAGAGCCGTTTTGGCTGCGATGAATGGTAGCGGATGAAGCTCTGGGGTCTCTGCCAACCCCTGCGGAGGATATGCGTGAATATATAAAATAAAAAAAAACAATAAAGGAGTTTTTGAAGTCGATACGTCTCCGTTTTAAAGAACATCACACAAGTGGTAGAACCACGCTGCAGACGAATACTTTGTCAAGAATGGCATATTATTTGTCTGTAGGATGAATGGACCGGCTCGTCCGCGTCCGAAAGTACCACGCTCCCGCAGAAAACCGGCGTCTGATTGGTAGCTCAGCTACCGCGCTTCGTACGATGAGCGGTTGAGTTCTGGAGGCCCTCCCCCCTCCCCTCCCATGATTTTATGTAATTTTGGTCGTAATATACATGTCAAATAAGTCGGAAAAAAATCTGGCCTCTGAGAGCTATCTTGGCGTACACTCCCTAAACCATTAGAGTTACACAAAGATGATGTACCGCAGGATTGTTTGTCTTAAATAGTTTTAAATAAAAGTCCGCGACAGCATATATCTACATTTTACGTGAAAGCCACTATGACCAAAATTGTGAACCATAAATTAAGTAAAAAAAATATATTTATTTAAAATGATCTGTCACGAAACTTAATGTGGCAAACCAAATTCCATGCGAGCGAAGCCGCAGGCAAAAGCTAGTATTACTATAATTGGTGAAATTAGAGTGTAGTAAATACCGATAATATTTCATACGAATTAAAACAATTCTGAATAAAAAAAAAGATCGGTAGAGGTCACTCTCACAGGAAAATGACTAAATTATCATAAATAAATGTACCTATTTATTATTGAAATATATTAAAAGTATACTGAAGTCCTTAGGAGCTCTTAAATTTCATGAGTTAGGAAATTTAATTAAAAGGCAGCAAGTATTCCAGCTTTAAAGGGCTCCTGTTCTATGTCGATAGTACTTAATATTTTCATACCTTGTCAGGGCATGATTTATAAATGAATAAGGTAAAAAGGGAAAAGTATCAGTACCACGATTATGTATGAGTATATAATAACACATGATTTAGCTATGTGATTAGTTCTAATTTATTATGTACATATATTTAATTTAATACTTTATTTTTTATATTTATATGGTTGGTATTAATATCATTAATAAGTTTTAAAAATAAATGCGTAACTTATAAATTTATTAGATTATGAAATCCATTTTTATAATTTACATAAATGACTTTTGAAATTATTGAATATAAGAAAGTTTATTAGAAACATTATAATGCAAAATAATTTTTTAGTCATTTTCTTGAAAATTCGCTTTCGTAAAGGATTTAAATTTTTGTGTAAGAATTCCAATTTTTTTAGTGAAAGTACGTATATGTTACAAAGTTCTGTAAAATCGGTATGGATGTAGAAAATACGAACTTGATAAAGAAACACGGAAATATACGGGGATGTACGTGATTAATACAGGATAAAATTTAACTTTAAAAGGGGTTACTTTGATAATGTTTAGTATAACAAATGAAATTTGAAAAAGTAATAATTAGATGATTATTTTCCGAAAAATAATAATAAATAGGTACCTGAAAAACATGTGGTAATGATGCCTTTGTATATTGAATAAATAGGCGCTAAAAAACTTTCGCTATTTTCTTTCCTCTGTAAGCATTGAAAATATAATTTTAATATTTAGCCTTTACTAATTAATTCTATTTAAAAAGAAAATATTGTGTGTGTTTCTCGTACATAGTATATATTTTACAATAAAATTGTTTTATATGTTTTACAATAAAATTGTTTTATATGTTTTACAATAAAATGAAGCATTGTCAATGATATGACCTAGTTATACCAGGGAGTTATCAACGTCAAGGAAACAGTTTCCGGCACAAAAAGGGATTCAGAATGAACCAAAACAATAAAATACCCTGCCCCTCTCTGAACGAATTTCTGGCTACCCCCGAGAGGAAAACGGATTCACAAACATCGATTTTGTAAACTGGTTTTGTTAGTATTTCATTGTGCTAGGCTGATATCGCATGCCCTGACTTTGGCCGTGATAAACGAAGTAAAATTAAAGTGAATCACGGATACAATAAAACTAAATTAATTAACTTTATATAATTTATACAAATTTAAATTTACAAAATCTTTATAAATTTAAGTTAATTAAATTTATAAAAATTGTTTGTAACAATATAATAAATATAACCTAGCGTTTGGTTTAAAATGAATGACGCCATCTTGTTCGCATTTCACCTACAGATACCAGGTTAACATACGTGACCAAGATACATACGTAGGAACACCACATTGTAAGAAGTGTATTGGTTAAATAGATTTATGACAAACTAAGAACTTAGGGTAATTAAAACTTAACTTTTCAGTCACCCTGGATAATTAGATTGTTGTCAATTAATTTTTCACCACGGAGTTAAATTTTGGTTATGGGATATAGGTATAATAATCATATATTCCTACCTACATATATACCATTCTATTAAATTATATACGTGGGACACATATGAGCTATGTAAATATAATAAACATTATTCCTTAAATTATTTTACTTGTGCTGTAAGAATTATTTTTAAATGTCTAATTTATAAATTATCAACTTATGTCATTTTAGTAGTTTTTAGCACGTCATTTAAATATTTCAGACCGGCATTTTTTTCTAATAAAAATACCTTTTATATTAATTTCAATTTTATATTTACCTCGTTGTTTTGTGATAAAAAGAAAAAGATAACTCTCATTAAAGAAAATGCACTATATCGTTTCAAATACCTATTTTATAATAACTTAATTTATCGATCTACCCTTATTTTGTATAAACGTGGTTACGTCAGCATCTGAGTGACGTAACTACACTCACCAGGATAGCATATAGCTTAACTGGTATAGCGGTGTATACTACATTCATACAGTTAGGTTACAGATGCTACTTGTGTGCTCCTAGAGGTAATATATAATAACAAAAGTTGACACGTACAACGACGTTACCACACTTGTCGAACGTAGGCGGTCTTCTAGTGTTGATGCTGCGAATGTATTCTTGCCAACGACGGATACATTTTGTAGAGTCTTGTTGGTCGCCCCACACACCTTGCGTGTACGTGAAGTATGCTGCGCCTACTAGGATACCAGCCTGTAGAGAGAAGTAACATTAACGTTCCTGTTTCGATCTACGCTTACTAATAACAATGAAATATAGAGGAGGTGGTTTAAAAACCGAATATCAATTAGGTGTATATTAATTAAGACGTATTATATAATAATATTATTTTGTGTATTACTTACTTTAACAGCATACATAAGTTTACCATGAGCATACGGGGGTAACATTTTTGGTTTTTTGAGTTTCTTTCCACTTTTTCTCAATTGATACTCTTCCCTTGTGCAAACCTTCAAACATGTGGGATGCACAGGAAGCTCTGAAAAAAATGCTTACTTAACATTTTTTCGCAGTATTAATAAAAATATGTAGTAAGTGTAAAGGTGCATTTAAAGGCTAGTTTTTCTTTTTGGGTTGAAGTACAGGCGAAGGGAGTATTTTAATTAATTATTATAAAAAGGCTCGTGGGATTCACTAAGACGAATGTTAATATACCTAAATTGTTGAAAAATGATGGAGCTCTGTGGTCTCTGCCAATCCCTGCGGGGGTAGGCGCGAATATATAAAAATTAATAAAAAAACGGCATTATTAATGTAAAACAAGAAATTTTAAACTCTAAATATTATTAATTTTTTATTTTCTTGCTTTTATTTATTGTTTCGCAAGACTGTCTTGTATAATTTTGGTTTTGACTGATCCATTTTCGATCTCCTTGAGGGTGAGGTCTCCAAGTTGAAATTTTAAAGACAACGGCAGAGGAGAGACCGGTAGTGGTACGAGGGGTTAGCCCTCGTACCACTACTGGTCTCTCCTCCGCCTGCTGACCTCTTGCTTGTAATTCAAGTTCCAGGAAGATGTAAAAGGCGTTAGAGCCCAAAAATTGATTACATAATATTTGTATTATTAAAAAAAATATATTTTAAATATTATCATATAAATAACAATTGTGATTTAATAGCCATTTTAGAAATCAGTCACATTTTATGGAGTAAAAAATAGATTTTTGAAATACGTCTCCATTCTTCGTGTATAATATGTAAATTAACTAACTATATTAGTTTTTGAAACATCATGTTTCCTTTTTTACTTATATATTTATATTTGAGAAAATGATCACCATTGTATGATAGCGATTGCACCACCATATTGAAATTATATTGAAAATTAATAAAATTACACGATGTATTTCAATTACACGGAGGTTACATTATTTGTAATAAGTACCAAGGCAACATATTATTAAGGAGCGTTGTTGTGAATGCTCTGTTACAACGATGCCTTTTCATCCATGTTTCAACAGAGAGGCAGATACTCAGCCGCTGTAAGTTGAAACGGTACCTGTATATTTCGATCGAGATAGACTTACATCACCACTTAGAAGAAGAATAATATTATATGTAAATTTGTTTTGTTCCTATGTTTGTCAGATTGTTTTAAAAATGTAGCGACCAATTTATTATTAATAAGAGAAACTATATATCATGAAAGAAAAAAAATATCAAAATAAACTTTATTTGAGAAGTTTTGGCGCCAAATTACAATGTCGATATTTTTATAAGTAAAAATTAAAATATAAAGTTGTAAAACAATAACTGTTTCTTTTAATTTAAACTATATGTATATATTGTTTTTTATACGAGAAAAAAAAAGACAATGTGTCACAGACACCAAAAATGGTGACATCACCACTGAGTAAATTAGGTCATCATAATCATAAACTAATGCTTATATGTTAAATTTTTTTTTAATTATCTTAGTTTATATCTGTAAATACTAGAAGGTGGCACATTATATGGTATTATTTTAACCTGTTACTCGATTGCATTGCACTTTCTCCGTAGGGGTGCATTTCTCATATATTTGCATATCCGGTTTTGTCTGTTTTATTTGTTTCGCAAGGTTTATAGTGCGGCATGGCTCGCACCGCACTGAATTGTCACCCATTACGAATTTATTTTTAATAAATCTCTTTTACACGTGAATTTAGTTGGCCGGGCGAAACACAATATAATTTTTTAACATTGACGTCAGTGTTAATTTTTTTAAAACTGACAGAAGATTTAACTTTTACCTGCTTGGTATATAAATAAGGTTTATATAGTTATTTTTTATACCGCTGTTTAGAGTTTTATAAACGTATGTTAACTTTATGGAATCGAGGACGACGTAAAGGCCTTCTGTGTAAAGAATAGGAGGGAGAAAGCTCCGAATATACCGAAATGGAAAAATTTACTGGATCAGGCTAAATACTACCCGTGACTGTAATGTCTTGATAATGATGTTTTGAATTGATTTTGATTGAACTTTTGGAATAAAGAAATATTGCAATTTATTCTTTTGCCATAAGCAAGCCATCACATTTCATTCGATAACAGTCACACATTGTCTGCCGACAATCAACCTCCTATCATGATAAAATTGTGATATGGTTCCTCTGGATGGAGAAGAAACGGCGAAAGTAACTCCGCAGACATTTTGTCTTTTTTTTCGTTTTTGTGTAATATGTATGCATTAAATGTTATTAGATAATTGCACAGATAACCAGGCGTTTAATTATAAATTGGTTACTAGAGTAAGAGAAAAAAAAATTATATTATATAATAATTAACCTTAGAGTAAGATGAGAACAACGGACGAGAAATCCGGCTCATACATGCTGCATTACAAAAATTTGCTCAAATAGATTGACATTTAAAAAATTCTCGAATTTTTCTTTTCTTGAATTGTTTTACTGCCTTTGGTTCAATTCCTTTTCATCCCGTTTTATAAGTTTATATATTATTTAATCAGCTTTTCACGTTAGGTTTTGATAAAATGATGGCTATTCTACCAAAACCCAATTATAATATGCCACCACAATTAATCAATATAACTGACAATAATGTAAGATTATGAAGATGAAGTAAAAACACGTCACTGATGTAATTTCAAAGCAAAAAGACTTTCTAGGATAATATGTTCAGTGTGGCTTTATCATTTAATAAATATTGAGGAAAATATGAGAAGTGTAATATTATATAATATGTTTTACTTACCAAATCTCTATAAACTTGATTATCATAAAAGTATTTCTCGATATACACCAAATAAATAATAAAAAAATCATGACCCTATTGATTAAACATGCTTGTAAATTGTAGTACCTGATCATAGACAAAAATTTCATTACTTGGGGAGTGTAAAACGCAAAGGCAAACTAGTAAGGGAAAAAATGAAACCCATATTTGTCGTTTTGCTTTGCGTGTGGAAATACCAGGGACAAAAGGCGGATTATTCGTGATGCTGGCAAAAATTATAAAAAAGAAGTCATCGATATGTAAATGAAATGTGGCATTTGTAGTGCATCAAGTTCTATAAAATAATATTTTTTGTCTCCTCTCCATTCTATTCCATTGTTACCCCGACCTCACCGTTCAATCTCATTAAGTGTCCTGTGCATTCTATTCCTTCCTTATCTGATTAACCTCCTTCGTGTCTTCTCCCTTGTACATGACGTTGGCGAAATCATCCGTGCTATTTTGGCACTATTGAAAGCCATTAATTCAAATAAATGAATGAATGAAATATTTTATGTCAAATCCGAAAGCCTTGAGATTCTGCCAATATTTGTGCTATGGTAGATGCACTGCATTTGTCGACATTAATATTTTTACAAAAATAGGAAGTCTGACAGTTAACATAAAGAAATATTAAGTAGTGGAATATATAAGTAATGGCCAGACTTTTCCCGCCAACTTACATCAGTGACGTTGTGTTTTTATTTCATTTTCATAATCGTGTATTATTATCAGTTATATTGTTTAATTGTGGTGGTATATTACACAATATAGATCGATTTAGGCGTATGAGTGAAGTGATATGAAGTTAATGCGTGTATTGTGACTTTTTAAGTTGACTTAAAAAGCACACAGAAGGTTTTGTTAAAATTGCCACCATTTTATCAAGACGTAACATGATGAGTGGACTAGTTTTGTTTGAATATATTTAGTGTTAACATATTTTAGTTGACACTGGCATAATAGCTGGTTGCTATCAAAGAAAAGAAGTAAAGGCCAATTAAAAGTTTTCACACATGTAAACAGGTAATTTTATATGCTGAAAAATAAGAAAATTGAGCTTAAAATTATATTTAGTTAGTATTAAAAATATAATCTAAGTCGTTAACTCTTTTATTAAAATATTATAATCTAAGTCGTTAACTCTTTTATTAAAATATTATATTCTAAGTCGTTAACTCTAGTATTAAAAATATAATAATCTGATTAATTTGTGATGGAATTCAATTATTAGTGAATGAATGCTGTTTTTAATTGCTTCACTCTACAAGAAAATGCATATTATGTTTTCTTATTGATACGGGCCCAGTTAGTACGGAGTATTTGTGGGTAATCTATAATACTATTTCAAATTTTTGCTCGATAAACCAGGTCTGCTATTTTACATTCATAAAGTGGTAGTAAATTAACTTTCCTACAAATTTCTTAGGGACTTTGGGACTATTAAAACAATTAGGGAATAATATTACATATGTATATATGTATGATGATACTGTTGTATTAATACAAATCATCACCAAATAGTAGTGTAGTAAAACTCGCTCCCGGATGCCGTTCGCGATACGCCCCCATATCGCTCCCGCAGCGTTGCGCAAAGCGTTTCCTAGACCAGATAACGTGGACGTTGCGAAATTTTGCCAAATTCGATAGTCTATTGTACCAGATCTATTATTGTCCGGATTCTATTTCTTAACCTATTAAATGGTTACTGATAATTCCCGCAGAAAACCGGCGTCTGAGTGGCAGCTTAGCTACCGCGATTCGTACGGTGAGCGGCCGAGTTCCGGGGGCCCAACACCCTGCCCACTTCCTCTACCCCCTCTCATTCCCACTCCCATAATGACACTTTCCTTAAAGGTCGGCAACGCTTACGCACTGCCTATGGCGCTGCAGATGTCTATGGGCGGCGTTAATTGCTTTCCATCAGGTGATACGCCTGCTCGTTTGCCTTCCTATTCGATAAAATATAGATTATTTTCCAGGGTTTCTGTTACAAGGGCATTTATCATTGGTTTCATGACGACCGTAGTTGATAATTTATACCCTCACCCTAAAAGTTTGATACTTGAGGCGATTTTAAAATGAATAAACCTACCTAAACTTTTTGTCATTTTTACAAATACGTTGATAGCTTTCCATCAGAAAAAACGTGTTAACGCCTGCACGTTTGCCTTCCTATTCCATAAAAAGACCTTTAGTTTGCAATCGTGTAGGAATATGCCAGTGACTTGAGAAACTCTACGCGACTTCTATAACTCTCTGAGCGACTTTGAGCACCGTAAGAGATCACAGGTAAATTGTAGGACCTAGTCAAAGACTTGTCGTATGACTCTGAGCTATGAGTGAAGAAGCTACTTGAAAGCAATGCTTTCTAATTACAACATACGTGATGATCCATAAACAAGAAGTCATATAGAAGTCGCTTAGAGTTTCTCAATTCATTGGCATAGCCCTATGCGATTGCAAACTGAAGGTTTTTTTTTATCGGATAGGAAGGCAAACGAGCAGGCGTGTCACCTGATGGAAAGCAATCAACGCCGCCCATAGACATCCGCAGTGTCATAGGCAGTGCAGAAGCGTTGCCGGCCTTTAAAAAAAGTGTCATTATGGGAGGGGATGGGGAGATGGGGCTTGGGCTTCCGGAATCAACCGCTCACCCGACGAAGCGCGGTAGCTAAGCTACCACTCAGACGATGTGGTACTTCCTCGGTCGAGCAGACCCATTCATGCTACAGACAAATAATATGCCATTCTTGACACGTTTATTGGTCACGTTTATCGCATTAAGACCTCGTCTTGGTAAACGTGGTACCGCTAAATGGAGTAATGATCTTTGCTGGGTAACTGGCGAACATTGAATGCATATAGGCGCAGACGGTGGTGTAGGTGACGAGTATTGCATGAGACCTATGTCTATTAGGCGGCGGCTGGAGGACGGTGATGTAACAAAAAGTTTATAGACGGTAAAAAAAGGTTTATAGAGCAAAAATATATATGACAAAACAATAAAAATTTTGAGCTTCTGTAAATTTTAAATTTAATATTAGCCATTGAATGTTAATTTACAAATAAGATGTTGAATTTTATGTTTAAAATAAGCTATTGAAATTTGGGTGATTAAGAAACTAGCTATTGTTTTTTTTTCATTTTTGGAAATCTAAATAAAACGTTTTAAGGAAACAGTTTCCAATTCGAAACGTGTAGAGTTAAAGTGAATATTTAGTTGGACGCTATTAGGTTACAAAATCGGTATCAATTACTATAAAGGTCGTATTGGTTTGGTAACACTAGGTACAACCTATAGCAAAAAAAAACAAGCCTCAATACCTCTTAAAGGCCGGCAACGCTTTTGCAGTGTCTTTAGATTTCTATGGGCAATATTGATCGCCCATAGAAAAGGAGAGTAAATAAATACTATCAATTATTCTTAATGCTTTAATGAATTATTGTATCATAAGTTCGAAAATTAGATGCAAATTGAGACAGATAAAAAATGCAGTTGTACTCCAAAAGTTCATGGAGCTTCTCGAATCCATTGAGCGCGGTTTTTCATGAATGGCGTAGTGGTGGGGCGAGTTGATGCGCCGGCGCTTCACTAACACCATACGGACACTCCGTGCGCCGGAGGTTGCTCGTTAGTGTATACGGCGCCTCCGCGCATTTCGTGCTGCCCTAATACTTGCAAACACTCGATCTGCTACGAACTTCTGTTTCTGACTGTGACCGAACTCTTGTGTTTGTTGTTCTGTGCTTCAGCGGATATCTGGTGTTTTGGGCATGCAGCTTTAGTTATGGCGCCTGTTAGTTTAAGGTAAGTTTTAATGGGTAAAATTTTAATATTGTTCTTTTTTCAATAAATTTTGTAGGGGTAAATGTTTACAATACTACTATAAAAAAAAAACCACTGAAACGGAAGACAATAATTTTAAGCACACTGCGAGATGATAGAGTTTTGTCTTGAATTAAACTATATAATTTCTTAATAAAAACAACGTTGGGTTTGATCGTACGAAAAACATGAAAGCTCTGCAATAATAACTTAACAATTAATTTGAAATTCTCATTTTCAATTTATTAATAAAACAGGAAAACGAAGTTTTAATATTGGCTGTAGAATTTAGTATAATTTAACTTATATTACACTAATATATACGTATAAATCTTTAATATATTATAAATATTAAAAATTATGTCATAAATAATTTTAATTGGTAAATTGAAATAAAGATATTGTAACATGTATTACAAATTAAATACCATAAATTTTAAGATTTCTTTTCTTTTTAGATTACAAATATATACTGCTATCTTTTTATAATTAATCGATATTTAAAATTGATATATCTGTGTAAAATTTATTTACAAATTTAATAAACATTGTCACTCTCAGACCTATTTAGGGTAGGTAACAGACGTATTAAGGGTATGCAAATATATTCTGTCTACCGAAACTTTGATCTTAAGTTATATATTAAAGACGGACTCTATTTTTAATTAAATGCTTACCTAGTGCGGTCTTTCTTCTAGAACTTCTTTCTTATTTTTTCTCTAACGTTATTAAGTATAATGTTAAAAATAAATAGAAGGAAATAGAGTCGAGACCAAAGAAAACAGTTTCAAAGAGACAAAAGTTTTCTCACTTAATTGACGCCAAAAAAAAAAAGAAAAACTTTACTTTCTATAAATTAAGCTCTCTTTGATTTCATGTTATCCAGTCAATTTCTTGAAACTCAAAATGGAAATCTACACGAATTGAAGTGAATCTTAATAGCTATAGCAAATTTCATCAAAATTAAGCAGTGTTACCAAAAAAAATCGAGGAATATATAAAGTAAGATTATATTTATATGTAGACAGTCAGAGTTCACTTACCTAAGATCCCCGACAAGCAAACAAAACTAGAAAAATAATAAAGTGTGTTTTTTACTGGAAGAAGTGGTTTTAAGGGGAACTTAAACTAAATCTTACCGAAAAAACGGCCGTCAGCAACTCTCCACTTCTCAACCACTATCAATAACACCAAACGCCACCACTCTTCCACAATGTACACGACACATGTTTCGCCTCAATCCGAGGCATCATTAGGTATAGTAGACTCTACGGAAGACAACTGTTAAGCGGACTTAATGCTTTAGTTATTGATATCCTGAAATATAAAAATAAATAATAACATAAGGGATGTACGAAAAAAGTATGAATTAAGATTTTGACAATGTCACAGTCTACGTGTATTTATTTCTTAATCTCGGAGTTCGCCAATCCGCCAGGGCGTCTTGTAGGAATTTTTCCCGCCAAGTTACATGAGGGAAGTTGAGTTTTTATTTAATTTTTATAATCACATATTATCAGTTATAAGAATTGTGAAAAGCTATATTTACATTGCAAGATACTTGTTATTATTTTACTTGACACTGCCATAATAGTTATAGTTGATTGCCATGAAAGAAGATAAAGAAGCGAAGGAGTTGTGGGCTAATGTTTTTTGTTCAAATATGGCGGGCTAGGAGTGCTCTGTTGTGAGAAACATATGAACTGGAATAAAAAACCTACATTATATTTTAGTTTATATTCGTTTTTCTATGTAAACGTCTGTACATGGTACTAAATGAGTACTACACTAATCAAAGACTTTTTTAGAAAAAAAAAATGCTAATTGCATTCTACTTAATTAGTCTTGACATTTTGATAATACCGAATCAAAAATGTTCAGTAATCCAAAACGCCCAGGTAATTATGTCAAGTAATAAAAAGTTTAATGATGAACATAAATTTTGTTTTTATAAAAAAACAACATAGATGTTCAATGCACTTTTGACGTTCATTCCATAAATAAAACGCTAGTAGCGAATGTCCGGTCGGCCATTTATCGACGCTGTTATCGCTGTGTTCGACAGCGCGACTGACAATATGTAATTAAATGGATTCAGCTGAAAAATAATTTATTTCATATCTTAACATTTATTTTATGTCAGTGTGAAAAATAGAACTTAGTTAACAAAAAAAAAGCAGGATGGAGCTTTTTTTTATAACAACTGGATGAGTGCGTTTCTCGAAATTTCTTTTCACACACAACTTCGTGAAACCGAGTAACTAACGGGTAACAAACCAATACATTTCTCAAAGGCTATCAATGCCTCTAGTGTTGCAGATGTTTCCCGCCAATTTTCCGTCAGTAACACTTTTCTTAATAATTATCCTAATTTCATCTTATTAATAGTTTTTTGTACTATTTCTGGTGTAATATTTATCAGTCTATTTCAATTAAGGCCTAGAAGTGAAGTAATATGTAATGTAATAGAAAATATATGCATGTTTCATGACTATTTATTGTCTGTAAAATCTATAGAACTTTTGGAAGAAAGGCCACCATTTTATCAAGACGTAACGTGGCTAAAAATAGGTAACATCAAGTATTTGCTAATTATTATATTTGATTTGTGTCAAATAAATAATATACATAATTGCATTCGATGACTAAAAAATTTTAGTTGATTAAGTCATAATGTATTCCTATTCTTTATTTTAGTACTCGATCAACAAGTTTGCACATTTTAGTCAGAATGCATTTCAACGTCTCCATTATTTATTCCAAGGTTGTGTGAGCAGGATCTTGGTCATCAAAAACATATGTCAAATGCAGTATTTTATGCATAGTTTTAGCGTTAACATATTATAAAAATTCTTGTAATAACTGCATAATTATTTCTATACAAACACATGTTTCAAAAATATGTTTAAATAGAAATGTACAGTTAAAAATTGAATTGTAGAGCCATGCTGTTTTTGAAAAAACAAAAAAGTTCTATTAATATAAGAAATAATGTATTTTTATGTTGATGCACCTTAAACAAATCACGTTTCGCATGTATTTATGGAAATTTTGTTCAGTGAAAAATATAAAAAGAATACCTGAAAATATAAATATATGTACTTGTCTATTACGACAAAAACACAAGCATTCTAAGAACTACCATTTTATATTGTACTATTGTATTTTACTATATGAATAAAGGTAGATATTTTAGGCTTTAATGAATGCGACGTAAAGTTAGCTGGAATCATGTAAACAAATTCGGTGTCGTTGGGGACATAAAATCTGCAACTGGCAGGAGGTGGTGCAGGACAGGGCACGGTGGCGTAAGATCTGTTCGGAGGCCAAGATCCATTTGGGTCGCTGCGCCAACAAAGTTAGTTTTAAGTTAGTTGGAGCTGGAGACCTAAGAAGGGAAGTTGCTGTGGTGAACTTGACATCTTGTGTAGCGAGAGAAGATTAGGACTGCGTAAAATGGAAGGCTTCCTGGAAGCCTTCTGGCCAGTAGTGAAACATTTAAATGCTCTTAGTGTAGTATAGTTTTCGTCAATGTTATTTGTGTGTTATATGACATCCACGATACAAAGAATCCTAATGTAAAACTGTATGAAGTGAAAAGCGTTTTACTTATTTGGTGTTATGTTTTGTAAATCTTTGTAGTAAATCACCATGTTATTTTTCTTCGATAGCATAAGAATGATTACATTTTTAAATTAGAACTAAAGTGAAAATGATCACAAGAATGATACGCTATACTCTATGTTCTATATTCTTGGTTCCGTTCTTAAATTTAAGATCGCCTTAAGCAATATCTCTTATACATATATATATATATTTATAGAAAGATAAAAAACAAGTAATCGTGTACACGAAAAATATAAAAAATTTATGACAATTTTATTTACTGCAAAAATTAGTAAATATACTTTTATAAACAAATTCAATCTGTTTATTAGAATTTAAATTGTTTGAATATACATTCTTTCTTTCATTGTATGTCGTCAATAATTTCAAAAATAAACTTATTGCAAGAGTACACTTGGTAATGGGAATTATTAGGTCAGATTTAAAACATTGTTGACATTCGTTATTTCCGTCCGTATCCATTAATTCCTGTTTAGATAAACGATGCGTGGAACCATATAGTTTTTTAACTTAATGATTTTGATAATAGCAATCCAATCCATGTAGTAAAACTATTGCGGACAAAATTTTGGCAGGCGCTTATTTTTCATATGAAAACGTAAATCAAAATGTTTTATTTGAAAATAGTTTCAGAAAATTTGTTGTTGTTGCTATTCAGCCAATTAGATAATTGTGTAAATCTCGTTCATTTATTCCTATATGTTAATAAAGACGTTTCCACAAATCTAAACTCGTACCACCACGCCTGCACCTTAATCATATAACAAACTGCAATTTAGGTTAGTTATAAACTCGTCGGTCAAATTAGTCTACAGCTACCTAGAGCATGTAATTCTTTGAATGCATTTTATTCACGCTAAAAATGCAACATTTTAGCAATCTTCGCCCGCAATGAGAAAAGGAAAAAGAATATCTAAAAATAATAAAACTTACTACAGATAAAAATTCCCCGATTCGTCGTGGCCGTTGTAATAAAAGTGGGATTAAAATCTTTTTATTACATTTTTTAATTAAGCAAGTTGACTCTTAAAATAGTAGTTATAAATTTGATATAGGCAACTCCTCTTATATAACGAACTAAATTGTTTATATAATTGTGTCAATCAATACAATTTTAAATGAGAAAGTTGACAACTTTAAATTAATTAAAATAGATTACGTAATTTTTTCTACTGGTGTGCATAATGTTTTTTTTTTCAATAAAAATTGCTGTAAATGCCAATTAAATCCAAAATCTGTAATTTATAATTCTTTTTATTTTAAGAAATTCATATTTTCTTTCAATTAAAACCTCGGTGCCCTGGGCAAAATACCTGGCAGTTAATAAATTATTAGCATCCTGATTATTTTTTTTTGACAGCGTAGTTCGAAGTTTTAAACCGCTTATTGGCGATTAAATCTTTGGCTTGTAACAGGCGCAATAAAGCGCCTGCAAATTGGTGCGCCTGTGTTGTCAGTCTTCGCGGGAAAAGGGGTAGAAGTGGTGCGAGAGGCGTTTTATATCCCGCCGCACACGAACTGGATCTCGAGGCTAAAGAAAAAAGTAAAAAAAGGCGAGATTAAAACTAAAACTATTGTTCCTTTTATACACAGCGCGCGTTGCCGGCCGGAGCGGGGAATTTCTCCGACGGTTCATGCATAAATTCATTGCTGGTTTTGTGACAAGAACCTCGTATAATTAAACGTTTAGAAGATTTAGATAGAGCTGAAGAGCTTATATTTATTTGTCATAGCAATATAAAATCTATTACAAAGGCATAAAGCATTGTTCCGTTTGTAATGATCACATGGCTTTATTTTTTTTTGCAAACGGTAGCGTTAGGCGCACGCCATTTCTTTGAAAATTCGCTTTCAATTTGGAGTCGCTTGTTTTTTGTCAGGCCCTGTTCGGTAAATTTGTTCGGATCTCTTCTGTCGGCACTTGCGAATTCAATGGTATCTAGTTTTGATTGTTGTTATATCCTAACTAGTAATATAAAAAAAGTCGATTCCTACTATTAATTAAATTTAATTAATGAATTATTATTTGAAAAACTGTATTAACATCAAGTTTCATCCAAAAGTTTAAAAAAAAATGTATTTTAACTTGAGTGTATGAATAAAAAGTATTTTATTAACGATTGAAAGCTTGAACAAGATATACATATAAATATGCATATATAGAGAGAGGGTGAACAAATAGTAGGAATTGAAAAACGTAACGTATTCTTTATAGTTAAAGTGTTTTTCAAATATGTATTTTTAACAGCCCTTAAGTGTTCCAACATTGGGCATGGGCTTCACGGGAGGAATGGACGTTAAACCCACTACGTTTGTCCAAGGCGGATTGTTGGAGTATCCAGAATCGAAATAAATACCTGAGGCCCGTGCTCAACAGTGGGACGTATATGGCATGTGAAAATAAATGAAGTAATGGGATGGGAAGAAGACAATAAAGAAAGGCGAAAGGAATTGCGTCTCTGAATCCTTGAACTGAAAGCGGTAACTGAGTAAAATGCTACAAATCAGAGTCTATATTTCGTGTGGGATATTTTGTTGTACTAATGTTCAGTTTCGATAACTTGTTTCTTCTTGAAGTCAATTTAAATGGGACGGACGTAACCATGGCAACAGCCATTAATTATTTAAAAATCTTCCATATTAACCCGTTCCGTTGTGTGCAACGAAGTATTTTTAGGTCCTTTTGGTAACCTGATATCCAGTTAGCGTAGCTTTAAAATTTTTTGCCTGAGCCTCATAATCGCGGGAGGAGACAAAATTGACAGGCGTCATCTTATCATGCTTTTTTGTATTTGTTATTTTTAATATAAAACCTATCAGATTAGACATCGACTAAAGCTTAATTATAAAATTCAAAGTATTTTTCGATTCAGTTTATTTATCGATTTTCAATATCTCAGAATTTATGATAAAAAGATGAGTAATTTTATTTCAGTCTGTAACGGAATGGAGTTTATAAATAAATAAAAGAATCTAATGCTAGCACGGGGGTGCAAATCGTCGCTAGTAAATATAACTAGATTTTCAGTTACCAGTCTACTTGCCCGTTTAGTTTACTTAGAACTGAAATAGGTTGTTATTAATCATAAATGTAGCAGCATCACTTGCTGGCATTTATATTATGTGTATATATGTATGTATGTATGTATATATATATATATATATATATATATATATATATATATATATATATATATATATATATATATATATATATATATATACGCTATGTATGTATGTATTTATTTATATATGTATTCTAAATTTGATTAATGACCGAATCGGAAGGTCGCAGCACGGGCCTGCCTAGTCTCACTAGGCTCCATGCTCCATCCTACTTCACCTGTAAATTGTCACAAATAAAATAAAATAAATAAAATAATGAATGAACAATGATAAATTTGATAACTTCACGGTTCCTTTTTCGTAGAACCTACTACACTGGAGGATGCCTCCTGTTGAGGCGAAATGCATTGTATTTATAGTAAAAATTGGTAGTGTGTTTGTCGTTGTCAACGTTAGTAACCATGGTGAAGTGTTGGATGATTTTCTGTCGGCCGTCTCTGTGGATGAGAATTAGACTTGTAATTCACTATACATATCTCCGCCAAGAAATTACATTATTTTTTCCGTTTTGTGTTCGCAGATATTAGCAAAATAGGTTTGACTGTCCCATTTTTGCAATCGATTTCTGCAAGTAATGCCTGGCTACATCAATTATGATATTTCATATCTATTTGGATTGATTATTCTTATTTATAATAATACTAAATCTTTTAGTTAGAATGTTTATATATTGTTCATCCGACCTCGGTTTCGAAGGCGGGACTACCATTCAAATCGTCAGCTAATAAATAATTTCCTTTTCAAGTGGCTTTTAGAAGATTTTAAAACAAATGAGAGCGTCTAAACAATCGTTAACTAGACGAGCAACGAATTGAAAGTTACCGAGAATGATAGCCATCAATCTCTGGGTATATATATTCTCGCGACGGTAAATCGTAAACTGGGACGCGACCCTTACAAATTGTGAAACGATTTACGTGTTAACCGAATTGGCTCATTTGGAATACATCATAGGACTTATTCGTTGCATTTGTGCTGCTTTTAGTGGAATCAGGCCACAAGCGAACAAAGCTTTAAAACAAAATTACACCGTTTGTTGCGCAATGTGCACTGAATTGTCGCTCAAATGGGCCACACACTTAGTTAAATGAAATAATACAATAGTTGGTAACAGATGGTAATTGGTCAGCGTGAACGCTTCGCGATTCTGTTACAATAGTTTAATGAATGGTTTTATGAAAATCTAGCTCGACTAGCGTATGTACGTTACCTTATATTGGAAATAGTAAGTAGTTGTGCGAATCTAGTGCTTACAACGATTTTTGTTCTTATGTTCCCCTGGTACTTGTAGGCACGATCAAGAGACCTAGGTCGTAAGATTAATCTAATCCTAGACTGTGTAGATTTTCTATTTCAATTTTAAAAATATGTTAGTATAATATGTTATCCCACAATCATTGACGCACAGTCTTTTTATTATTTTTTTACGGAAAAATGTCACTTTTTCAATATACTATAATATAATATATTTCTTTTTCTTTGGAGTTTAGGTTTCAGTGGGTTTCTTGACGAAGCTATTTATAATCATAATACATACGTAATAAATCCGTATTTAAAACGTTAATGAATAATTTCAGCTTTTAATGGAATTTAAACCGTATGTACATAGATCTAGGCTATTACGAATTTTATCAAAAAGCCGTATTAGTTTTGATGATTATTTCTCTGAAATTTGTATCACAATAATTCTGAGTATAACAAAAGTTCCAAACGCAATTTTCAATCAAGCGGACATCCTTTATCAAATTTCGGCTAACTTTTATTTATAAATCGTTTTCCTGACGGCTCCCCTTCCCGGTAGTCCATTTTTGAACTCATCATTTGTGTAGTCAAGGATAACTACGAGATGAAATGTTTATTTGGAACGAGTGAACTTTTAATATTTATTAAATAGTGAACATAAATTGAGAGAAAATTAAAAATGGTTTAAATTCAAGATTTACAATGATTTAAGCTTTTTAATTAACAAAAATAAAAAATTGTGTGTGTAATTTAATAAAAGAGCCATCTGTGTTACTGCAATCATAAGATAAAATCTATATAAAATAATTTGTTAAATGTAAAAACAACTGTATACCAGTGTAAAATTTGAAAAAAATATACAGGTATAAATTACTACCTTAAACCAAAGGCATTAAAAAGGTAAAATATACGAGACTTTTCGGGAATCTGAAGTCTGGTTTGATGTACTTTTTTTGATTTCTTTATAGCACCTCTTGTTAAAGACAAAAAGGTTTTTCCATTAAAATAAAATACTATGTCATGGATAACCGAAATTTGACTTTTCCCGCCAACTTACATCAGTGATGTGTTTTTATTTCATTTTTATAATCTTATATTATTATCAGTTACATTGTTTAATTATGGTGGCGTATTATACAATATAATTAATTATAAGATTAAGGTTATAATAATTATTATAACCTTAATCGATTAAGGTGTATAAGTGATGTGATATGAAATAAATGCGTGTATCGTGACTTTTTAAGTTGATTGCAGAAGTCCATAGAAGGTTATGGTAGAATAGCCACCATTTTATCAAGACGTAACGTGACATGCTGTCCAGTACATTTCAAGATATTTGATATTATTATATTTTACTCGACACTGCCATAATTGTAATAACTAATTGCCATGAAAGAGAAAGAGAAACACAATGTTCTTGAATTTTACGTATATATTTTTGTTTAAAAATAACAGGTTTGATCATACCATTAAATGTCCAAAAATCTACGACATTAAAACTTGAACCTATTACAATGATTATATCCATATCGAATGACAGATAATAAAAATGTTTTGCATTGCGTGTTCAGGAAATGATGTCATTACACATTACACACTGATTACTTATCATTACTGGGCCAGTATTGTTCTTAATATATTAAAATTAAGTTTTTACATTCATAAAGTCCAATTATAATTAGAAATAATGACGCGAATGAGATTGAATAATCGATTATTTATGCGAAGCTGATCATTGAAAATAAATCGATGTTTTAAGGTAAATCAATAAATCTTTCGTATTTTAATATATTATGCCGAAATTTTGACGTTTACCAAGATTATGCATAAGTAAAGAGATAGTATGTGCAACAAAAGTGATTAAAAAAACCTAGAAACTAATAGTCTAGCCATTTAATAAATGGGCTACTGAATTATCTTATATGCTAATTTGAATTTTCTAATATATATTTTAAATATATGTATGGCCCACAGATTTTTATTCCGAGTCTGGTATCCCCGCCAATCCGCATTTGACAAGCGTGGCGGGTTGACGTCCGTTCCTCTAGAAATGGAGTTGCCCGTGCTCAGCAGTGGAACATATATGGGCTGTGAAATAAAAAATAAATTTTAAAGTTTTAATTTTACAAAGTCAAACTTTCATTGAAAAAATGAGCTTATACCTTATTCTTTATTCGACATTAAGTTTTAAAAATAATATCAAAGGAATAGAAAAAAGTTTTAAGCACTTAACTCTCACAATGTCAATGTTCAATCAAATTCAGTTATATCTTTAAAAGGCATTGCACGCCTACGAGTTATTTACTGATCTACACAGGTAGAGCGGTTCAGAAACACCGCCTGGTAACTCGGTCAAGGTTATAGGAGCGTCTGTATTACTCGGGAAAGTATTCGATTTGGAGGGATTGGGATGCCGTGGTAACCGTCGTCGGGGTGTGTGGTATCGCGTGGGAGCGGTTCAATGTTTGAATTCGTATAAAAATTTATGTTATATATGTATACCTATATATATATAGTTATGGTATGTTACATAAAACAAGTTTTTAAAACCGACAGTAGCGTAATTGGTTAGAGTTATGGTATTAATATCTCACGCCGTGGGTGTAATTCTACATACAATTGTACTACTGATTGAACCGCATTTTTCCAAACACAAGCGCTATGTTGCTTGATTAAAGTGTTGGACATGAATCGTATAAATGTTAATAGATGCTAGTCGTCTTTAAAAACAGTACAAAAATATATATCATCAGACACGTAGCATGCTCATATCCTTCTTTATTATAAAAGAACTAAAGAGTGGTACAATATAATTAAATATTATATTGCTACACATTACAAGTAAAATAAATCAAATCAATACACATATGTACATATGTAAACGTGTTTTTTGTAATGTATAAATATACAACTATGTATATATTTCTGAAATCATAGCAGACAGATAAGTAATGATGATTTGACTAAATTTCACTCCGAAAAAATTTGGATTTTCACAAGAAAGTATTAGGTGCATATGAAATCCTGGAAAACAGCTTGAAGATATCTAGATACTTGGGTCAGTTTTATTCAAATATTAGATATAATAAATACATGTAAAATATATAAGTAATATATAACCAATAAATGTAAAATAGTATTATTTATTGTTTTTGTATTTTACCTAGGTTGACTGGGAGAAGAGAATGCCTTCCGTTCAATTAAGTCCGCTTCTGTACCAAATTTGTACAAAAATAATAAAAAATAGTATAATATGTAATATAAAAAATATAATATAAAAAATATATTTTTGAGTTATACGACATTTAATTTTTTTTAAGAACTAGAATACTCTTCTTGGAGAAAGTTGTTTGTTTCGTTTCAACCTAGCCAGTTATTAGCTATAGCTACGCACAAAAATCTCATACAGCCTTACACCGTAAAGTTTTGTTGTTTTTTAGCTCGTTACAAACAAAACACGGCTCCAGCATTCTCGCCGGCTAACTGGCGTGTCCGAGTGAAGTTATATGTGTATGCTTTTAATCGCGTTACCTCAGATAACATATAGCTGGATGTTATACTATTTAGGTTACAATAATATAAAAAAAGCAAAAATTTACTTATTTAAATTTTATCATTGTGCACGATTTGTATTACTCATTTGTTTTAATGAATTTTTCAAAAACTAGATGCCACATACATTTCTCAAAGGCCGACAACGTTTCTGCAATGCCTATAGGGTTGTAGATTTATTATATCTTCCTATACTCGAACTATATAAAAATATTAATAGAATATTGCAGAATTTACTGTATTTAACTTAATAATGTGAACTTTCACAAAGGAACGGGCTCAGATCACACGAGATCTGCCAGTTGTCTATTCTTGCAAGGAAATGAAATTGGGCATTTCTCGTCCGCGCCTGTACATCCAGTTTGACACACATGTGCCATGTTAACGACCACGGTTTTGAACTGGGCTTGCGAATGTTTTGGTGTATCCGCGTGCATGCTCAACGTCGAGTTCATTGTGTCGCTTCGCTTACAGTTACACTGTTGACATTGTTAAATATTGAATACGGAAACTGGGATTTCAAATGTCAGACACTCCGCAATGTAAACGTCATTTTTGTGACGTCAGGTGAGTTTATGGCTCTCAAAGAAGTATGTATGTATGTATACCTTACCAGTAAGTGACAGCTCAAATACCAGGGGAACAGAAATAAGAGTAGTTATTTTATTAATTAACAACAGACGTATTGGTGTTGTGGTTTTAAGGCATGTATGAAGCCAAAGATAGGGAGGGCTAGGTGAGGTGTTTTTTGGGGAGGCCTATGTTTAGCAGTGGTCTACCGTTTGCTATTTTTGTTGTTGATGATGATTTAATGTGGTATTAAAATTACAAATTTTATTATTAATTAATTGTTTGTTTTTATATTGAATATAAATAACATTTCAAAGATATTGTTGATCTAAATCTGAGGTGATCTTAATAAATATCGCTTTATTTGTTTGAATCAAATAATAAGTCTTTTAACACAATTTAAACAAGGTTATTTCTAATTAGTGCCAATTAATTGGACATTGATAAACAAATCGTACAAAATAATAAATGCAAGTTCTCCTTTTATATTAACCGTATTATTATTTTTTTATAAAAAGAGAACCTTAAATGTTTAATAGTACTTCTTATTAACCATATCAACTAAGTTAATAATGAATGGTTCTCAGCAAAAGTCTAATGGAAGATACAAAATCACGACCAATCGCGATTATTACGAACTGAGCTATTGTTGCTATAAAAATTTGTTGAAATTTTATTATATATTAAGAAATAATGCTTTGTATCTATTATTCTAAAAAACGTGTGGTCTACGAGTTGCAAATGAATGAATAAAACTCCGTGGGTGTTAGCACAATTTTGAGCTAAAACGAGCTAATTGGGTATTTAAATGCAACGAATGACTGACATGGGAACGACCTCATTCCATTTCTACAACGGGAGAGATGCGCAGCCACAGCCGGGCACCACGTGTGTCACCCAAGGGGGTGGACATATGCACTTGTTGCAGGGCTACCAACCGTAAAAACCGTGTCGCGCTTAAGGTTTTTTGCCTTAACTGCTTGAATCTTCATATGTTTTTTAAGCTAAATCCGACTTACATATCTCTAGGGTTTTTGATAACATCTCTAGATCTTGCTATTGATTGTTGGTTTATCTAGACAATTATAAATTCTACGTCTCAAGCCACGTTCAATGAGTTTGTATTTACACTGGAAAAAATAATATAAACTAAAAATAAAAAAGTGTGAACCCTGGTGATTATTATCAACAATGCACGTTAAATCACCCGCAGAGAGCGAAGCGGGCCGAAGCTTTGACAAGCCGCTGTACAGTTTATAACATGCCATTGATGTCTTCCCGGGTCTTTTCTACGAGTCCATTCCAATGGGTTTGTTTGTATATAAGTAGTAAGCTTTTCGCATAGAATCCGAAATTTCTTTTCTTCTTTCAAAGTCACAGTGTATATATATTTACATACATATACATGTATTATATATATATATATATATATATATATATATATATATATATATATATATATATATATATATATATATATATATATATATATATATATATATATATATTTTTTTTTTTTTTTTTTAAACGGTCAACAGCAATATACTTTAAATGTCTACGTGAAAGCTAGTGAAGTGCTATGTCTACGTTCGAGTAGGTACTGTTTCATTATTTACGACATGGTAAAGTAGCCATGGCGAAAGTTGGCAGTTTTCCGTAAACGTTGCTGGCTGTCTTTTGTGACATTACTTTTACGATTATAAACATGCATAGTTACATTCGTACTAGGTAACGTACACGGGCGCTAATGACTACTTTAGTTCATTGTGGATATTTATATTTTATAGCAGAGGAGGCAGACGAGCATGATTATTCGGTGGTAAGTGACATACACAACTGCAATGCCGAAGGCGTCACAAACGCGGTATCGGCCTTTCGTAAATACATACACACATCTTTTGAATTACCGTCGTATTTGTACGAGAACACCGCAGATGGAAGAAAGGTTGTCATATCGTTCGTATCAGAATACTGCGACTGTATCGCACGGTGGTGGACTATGGAACCTTTTCCGCCACTATTGCGTGTACTATCATCTCAGCCTATAGCAGTCCACTGCTAGACATAGGCCTTACCCAAGGCGCTACACTTGGCCCAATCTTGGGTACTAGCATCCCAGTCTGTGCCATCCACATCCTATACTATGTTCGTCAATAATGTTCCAATGGTTGTCGATAATCCGACACACGTGATTGGCCCATTGCTACTTTAGTTCCGTCTCCTATGCTACCCTAGTAGGATCGTTATACCTGTTTGATTTTATTAGCGTTTTCAATTATGTCATTATCTTATTAATCCTTATTATCCTTTTACTGTTAAAACGGATTCTATAAATAAATAACTTCAGGACTACACTACGTGGCTATTTTATGTACTTCTGAAACCAAAACAATAAAAATTAAAGTTGTGCTTCCGGTAATTATATACGTAACATACATTAAAATTTTGGCCAAATATTATAATATTTGATGGAATGATGGCCGAATGAGCTATTTGTTTGATATTCTGAATATTTATTATATAATATATAAAATAATAACTTTATTATAACTATTTCTAATATATGCTGACTAATAATATGCCTATATTATTAGTAAGTTTAATTGTGATTTTGAAAACCTATTTACTACACGTCTATTAATTTTGTTATACAATGATATAATAAACTTGACTATTCCCCACAAAGACAAAGTTATAATATAAAGATAAACATAATAAAAATATAAAGATTTTGTTTTGATATAAAGACATGGTGCGTGAATTTTACTTTATGTTGAAAATACTTCTTTTAAATATTGACAATTTATCATCAATTTTAGATATCAACATAAAAAAACTAGTTAGTTATGTTTAGTGATTGATGTTAATTTATTGTTTGCTTATTATATATTTATATTTCCAACTCTAAACTTCCTCCCTTCTTTTGTTTCCCTAGTATAAGAATAGTTGAAGTCCTTGTTTTCTTTTCTGTGGCGCTTAAAGCGACGAACGAAATAAAGATAATGAAAATAAAATAAATTATTTATTTTATCATTTATATATTTTATTTTTATTTTATTTGCATATTTTAATTTCATGTAAAATTGTAATAATATGCAATATTTTATATTTATATTTTTTAAAGTTATTAACAATAAAATTAATTAACTCGATCAGTTTTTAATTAAGATACGTTTTGCCACATTTAAGTCTTTAATTACATATTATAATTACATTTATATACATATATTTATATTTAATGCAAAATACATTTTATGAATCATATTCGTAATTTTTTCTATAAAAATTAATATTAATAAAAATTTGCTGATTCACTACTTTGAAATATACTGAAATACACTATACTAATAAAATTTTAACTCATATATTTGTTAATGTTAAAAAATAAAAAAAAATGGTGATCGTAACATTCCATTTTAATATAATTTATATTTATTTTTTTTATATATTCACGCCTATCCCCCACAGAGCTCTATCCGCATTAGCTACTAATATAATTTATTATATTATATTATAAATAAATATAATACATAAATTGTATTTTTCCTTTTATTTAACTCTTTATCCTTTTAATTATACACAATCCACAATATTTTATATTCAAGCAACAAGTTCAGCAGACATAAGATAGATAGATAATCAAACTTTCATTCCTTCATGCTCGCCTAGTACAATAGGAGTTTGAACAATTTATTGTGGCGCTACCGGACGCGTGTCGTCGTTTTTTCCTCTGTCAATAAATTATGACGGTCAAAATCTACTAAATATTACTATTTGTATGAATGACTACAATAGTTTTATTAACAAAGTTTTATTATTTAACAATTGGGATTATATTTTGTAATTTAAACTAACACAATATCAAACATAAGAATGAATTAAATCTTAAATTATGGTATTATAACTAAAACCTTAAATTATGGTAGATGTTAGATTGTTTATTACTAATTTTATAACATTTAAAAGAAAATAATTTTTTTAATTGATACAAATAAAACATTTATTCTTTCTTTGGCTAAAGTTGCCCTTTTTCTATAAATATAAAACTTATCTATAACGCCATCTATTGTTCTGCATTTCACAATAGTTAAGCATAACTTACAAGATTAATTGTCATATTTGTCTTCACGTGGTAAGCCGTACTGAAAATCAATTTTTAAATAAAATTAAATGGCCCCCTTTATGTTAGGCATATCGATTGTGCCACGATCTGAGCAGAAACTGGATGCGTGAAGCCGAAGATCGATCGGGCTAGGTGGCGCTTTTTGGAGGAGGCCTATGTCCAGCTGTGGACTGCCGCGGTCTATTCGTGGGCTATACGGTCCATCTAATATTGATATAATTCTAAGCTCATATTTTAAATTATACATTATCAAAGCATAATATCTACCTAATCTTCTAAAAATAAAGAACTAAATTCTTGAATTAAGAAATATCTAAATTCCCATTTTTATAGAATTGACGACAATACTAGGGTGGAGACCGCGTCTTGGTAAATATAGTGTGGGACGCAGCAAGTCTAGATGGAGCTACGATATGCGCATGGCGGCTGGCAGCGACTGGATGGACAACATGCAGCCAAAGACAGAGCACATTTAGCCGATAATCATGAAATAATTTTATATTAGTTTTAATCGGGACACATACGTTAAGTATTAGATATAATATATAGTAAAATATGTATTATAAAAAAACAAAAATTATTAAAAATTTTTACTTAATAACGAATTTCTTTCAATAAGTACTTAATCAAGAAACCTTAAATATTTCGTTTATTGTGTAAAGTTTATTATGTCAAAGTTCCCGAGTAATCTTTTAGTCTACCGTCTCTGTATTACGGTCAAGTTATACATGTATTATACAAAGAAATAATACACACAAAAGCACTTTATTGTAAGCGTATCTGTTCATTACATTTATCCCAATGCTGGTTTTGTTTTTATTTATAGTTCACTTTGCACTCTGCGTATGGAGTATTCTGTTTTATTTTTATATCTTTGTAGATAATGGTAGAATGTTTAGATGTAGAGAAGCTGCACTGCACGAAAATTCAATTTTTTATGACGAAAATTATTATATACTAAATTTATTTGGCAGATACTGCAAATATATTAATTTTTTTTATAATGATGGTAAAACAAAATAATTTTTTGTATAGTTTCTCTATGGATTGCAAAGGAAAAGCTTATATATAGAAATAGAAAAATAGTATATATTTTCTATAACTTGTATATTTCAAAACAAAACATTCACAATGATGCACATTTTTCTTTATTTTCAAATAAATACAGGGGAGCACTGTTTTACAAACATTTTTATCATTAAAAGTCTTGTGAAATTATTAAATGATACGTTTTCTCTGTCTTAACTATTTCAACTAATAATTCTCTTCTTATTATATTCGTTCCCACAATCCTGAGGATCGTGACCTGCGATGTTAGGCGGCGCTGTCTTGTGAATAGCTTGACACCAATCGTCCTTCACGCGTTGCTCGCCCAGCTTTCTGCATGGATAATAACTATCAAAAGGAAAAAAGTACACATGAAAGGTACTAGCATAGCTAGGGGTAATTAAAATTCAATCATATGCGATGCTTGGTACTTTTTAAAAAGAAAATAGATATTTTTTGATATAAACAATATTTTTGTTAACTATTGTCACAATTTATCATAGTAACATATTATAACAGGTTGTAAATGTATTCGTATTGTTCTTTTTTGTATATATAAGGTTTGATTATATATTATAGGTATGTATGTGGGAGCTGATAACAAATATATAATATATCTTAAGCTTCTAATAACACAATTTGCCCTGCGCTGCATCTCTGTGAGGGTCGATTGGAGGTTTTAACTGATTGGCTGTAACTTACATATCTTAGTATGTACTTTGAATTAATATTTAATATGCTAATGCAGAATGAAATAAATGTGTCTGTCTGTCTGTTCCAACGAAGATAATAGTGCTTTTGGCACATCAATAGTTTAATAAATTTAGATAAACTGCTATAACACGAATTTAAACAAAAATGGAATATTCGCCATAGGGCTTGAATGTTGAAATGTAAATACATTTGAATTTCCAAAAAGGAATTTCGTTGACTAATTTAGTTCCATACTTAAAATAAACTAAATTACAGTGAGCATCTCGTGTCTCGACTGCGAAATGCTAATTTAAAACATCCAGATCGGATCGCCTAATAACAGGGTTGTGGATTAAACACGCTAAATGTAGGCGCCTTGTAGCAAATAACAGAGTTTTGTGTAACGATGGCTAATGGTTTTATTATATACGATGCGAATTCAATTGTATAATAGCCCAAAGGGGTTATTTTATTTGATGATCGATCAAAACTGACTGCCCCCGAACGCGTCTAGAGTACTACTAGGGTTACATGAGTGAATTAATGGAAATTTAAATATTTAACAAATAAAGAGTTGGCTAAATTTCTACAGTCTTACAATTCTAATAAATTAAATTAGTCAGTCTTCTAATTTCTACTTTCCTACAGTCTAATGACTCGTGCAAATTTCGAGAAAATTTATTTAATAAAGAAATTAAAAATGGATTTTTGAATCTCGATATCGTGAAAAAATATCAAGGTTTATCGGAGTAACCAACAG
Source organism: Baronia brevicornis (assembly GCA_031353405.1). Taxonomy (NCBI): domain Eukaryota; kingdom Metazoa; phylum Arthropoda; class Insecta; order Lepidoptera; family Papilionidae; genus Baronia; species Baronia brevicornis. Next base: position 459,976 of record JASFAT010003055.1, on the reverse strand, counting down.
ATTTTTAGTACATTTTCATGTATAATGTTGTATTGATTATTATTTTATTTGTTGGTTGGAGTTTTGAAGATCTTTTATTGAAAAAAATATTTTTCTTTATTATTTAAAATGTGAAGGTAACCAGTAAGTTTTTAAAAAGACACTGGTTTGGATAAACTTAATAGACGAATATACTAATAGACTATAAACTTAATAGACTATAAACTTAATAGACTTAATAGATATAAAAAAAATTCGTGCATAACTATTTGGTATATGCTTTTTTATAATGAAGGCGTGTTTGTCTTATAAAGAGTTATAATTTCGCATATATAGATAAAATTTAATTTGAAGTCCATTATTATCTCTCTTTATTATTTATTAAGAGCGTTCGAGCAACACGTTAATCTCACCATGTGCACGGTAAAAATAAAAACAAATAGTGTTTCTGTGCAAAGGGCACCATGGTGCTGGCCAATTATTTTTATCGTTCTCGCAGCGTCAGATGTATCGTGCTTACAATCTCCTCCGGAACACTTAATATCCCTTTGTGTTATGGCACCCTGGACACTCTACAAGACTACCTACAAAATAGTGTTTGTTAAATTTTACTAAAGTTATTTAAAACGGAAGAGGAAATATGTTTCTATATAATTATTTTCACTAATTATATAATTACTACAGACAGTTTTTTTTGTATTGAATTCAGAAGTTATAAATTTATGGAGTACAAGGAATTGAGACTTAATTGGTGAATCCTTATATATATATATATATATATATATATATATATATATATATATATATATATATATATATATATATATATATATATATATATATATATATATAATTGCGAACAATTGAATTACGTCTAGTCAGTCGGTCTTTTGCAATTGAAATTCTCATAATTTACTGGAAACATGCTATGCGTCGAAATGCTTGTGTATAAGCATACAGAGTATTGATTTGTTCGTGTTACTTTGTGATTTGTAGACATTGTTTACATATATGTGTTTAAAATTATAAATAAGGGAAAACCAAGTTCGCCAAGTAAAAATTGCGACTGTCCTCATAATAATGTATTTCTGACTCTAATCATCGGAAACCACATGTTAAGTATATTTATACGCGCTTACCCCTGTTTACGTAATTAAATTTATTCTTAAATTGTTGTTTTCAGTTATTTATGGATTTGAAGAACAGTTCAATCAATCAATGTTTAGTTTTAAAACTCAATAATGTTTCACCGAATTTTTATCTTAGCAATATACAACAATAGGCTATCAACAATTTCCAATTAACCCGCCAAGCGTCGATATTATGGCTACACTTCAGGTTTGAAAGAGACCAATATCCGGCTGTAGCTTGTTACGGCTCTATGATAATGATATAGGCTGTCCGAAGGCAGAAAATTATGCTTACTGATTATTTTGTGTCAATATTAAGAGATTAATCTGCCTTCACTTAACGCATATGGTCTCAAAAAGAAGGCGTCACGGAGTTTCTTTTTGACTTCTTCCCTAAAAAATTAATAAGCCGTTTCGGCGACATCCTCTGGTCCCACAGGTTGCCAGATCTCGCCTCTATGAACTTTTTTCTGTGGGGATATCTCAACAGTAAAGTATATGAAACAAACCCGACTACCATCTCAGCACTTAATGAAAATATTGTACGCGAGGTTAGCGGCATCCCAACGTTACTGCTTTAGTGATTGGCACAGAATACTATGACTAGATTTCAAGAGTGTGCCCGAAGTGGCGGTCAACGTTGAGACAAAATAATTTAAAAAAATAAAACTCCTACAGCAGTGCGGAAGCGTTGCCGTCCTTTAAGGGAAGTGACATTATGGGAGTGGGAGGGGGAGGGTGTTGGGCCTCCGGAACTCAGGCCGCTCACCGTACGAAGCGCGGTAGCTAAGCTACCACTCAGACGCCGGTTTTCTGCGGGAGTGTGGTACTTCCCCGAGCGAGCTGACCCATTTATGCTACAGACAAATAATATGCCATTCTTGACAAAGTATTCGTCTGCAGCGTGGTTCTACCACTAACAAAGTCTTAAAGGGATTGATGACATTTGAATTTTTTTGTATTTTTATATTTCTACTTATATATATATATATATATATATATATATATATATATATATATATATATATATATATATATATATATATATATATATATATATATATATATATATATATATATATATAAATCATTTGCTGTTCGTTAGTCTCGCTAAAACTCGAGAACGGCTGGACTGATTTAACTAATTTTGGTTTTGACTTATTTTTGGAAGTCCAGGGAAGGTTAAAAGGTGAGTAAATATGACAAAAATATTATGAATATAGTAACAGCTAGAATTTCTTAGAAACTATCTCTACCTATCAAATATTTGATGTTCGTCCCGTCGTTCAAAAATCAATTAAATTTAAAAGTCGTTCAGAAATCAAATTAAATTCAAAAGTGAAAGTTTTTTTTTTTCATTTTTTTATTGATTACGATTTCTTTTTGTTCCTGTTAAGTTTTGACCACATTTTTAACTAATGTTGAAACATTCTGCAATTATCGTTCAGCTTTTTATTTATTGATTCTGAGGCGGTACGAAGTCTGCTGGGTCATCTAGTTATTTTAATAAATAATTAATATTTTGTATAATATTACTTACTATCAGGACAAGTTATTTGTATTTTGCTTGCAAAGACACGTCGCGTTGCGTAGGTAAATATTGAACGGGGGTCAATGAGGCTGTCTTTGCCGGGCAAACACTTAAACGATGTTTGTTCTCGCATACATTTTCCCGGAATGCGACGCCCGGGTACGATTTTGACCGACATAAAACTACATATACACGTGACACTCACAAAACTTTCATATAATTTTAAATTTTGGCACATACAAACCAGTTAATTTGTCAATGAACGTAATCGATATTAAATGTTATTATAAATAAATAAATAATTGAAATATTAGAAAAGTTAATAACTTTTTTTGGGATTCTTAAGCGAACAAACAGTCAAGCGTGTAGCCTTATTAACGCCGCCCATAGTTGTCTACAATATAAGCATCGCAGAACCGTATCCAAACTTTGAATAATTTGTACGTTAAAGTTTCTAACAGTAATGTTTCTAATAGTCAGGTTCTAATATCATATCAGTTCGGAAATACCGCTGGCAGCCGATTTCACTGAGTTTTGGTGTGTAGAAAAATGTCAATGTATTACAAAATGACTGAATTACATAATTCACATCGTACAATAATTTAGTAGGAACGTGTAAGTGATTTTTACTGACAAATTACCGTAGCACTAAAGTTTACATAAATTTGCAGTTACCGCGTAATTTCCGGCATTCAGCCATATAAATGACTCCGCCGGCATTAAATTAATGTATAATAATTACCATATTCAATAACGTAAATTGGTCAAACGAAATTATGATGATCTCCTAGTTGATTCAAGTATGTCGTCAAATTCTGAGAAACCCGAAATAGGACTTTTCCCGCTAACTTACATCAGTGACTTAAATTATTATCAATTATATTGTTTAATTGTGCCCGTATGATTGATTAAAATTGATTAAGAGCTATAAATAGAGTGATATGAAATAAATGTGTAAATCGTGACTTTTTAAGTCCAAAGAAGGTTTTGGTAGAATAGCCACTACTTTATCGAAACGTAATGTGACAAGCGAACTGGTCTAGTTGATTAAGATATTGATATTTTTTTTTTTTGATTAATTTACTTGACCCTGGCATAATAGGTATAACTTATTGCCATCAAAGAAAATAAACCGAAACAAACAATAAATATTATAAAAAAAATAAGAAGATTCTAGTGGTAATACCACTAGAATCTTCTTATTTTTTTCTTTTTCTTATTTTATTTTTCTTACTTTGCCCAGTTTAGTCCGCCCATTATTAAATGGGCGGACTAAACTGGGCACTGATGTTACCACGTTTCATACAATGAAAGTTTAAATCCAGAGGCTCATTCCGTTCCTTTTTTTTATTTTAAATTAAGGAAAATAATGACTAAACATGCGTCGAATGCGGCTTTTAATTCATGTATGAAGCCCTAATTAGAAAACTTTATATTTTTATTCCTTTTAACAAAATCTTTATATAACAACTGTTTTCCTAAACCTCTTTGATACTCCACTCTCACTACTTTCACAGTAATATTGCCATTGCTGGAAACTAAACAATAAAAAAATAACTAAGGAGTGATCTACTATTCCACATCCTACTAATATTATAAATGCGAAAGTTTGTAAGTATGGATGAATGTTTGTTACTCTTTCACGAAAAACGTATTAACTATTTTTTTAGTGTAGCGACAAAAAAAGATTTGCGTTGTGACTTGTGTAAGAAAATGGTTAATTTTTAAAATAGATGTTAATTTTTAATAATAATTTATGTTAAGTTTGTCTCAGTGCTTTATATATTTCTGCTCTCTTAGTAAATGTGACCCGCGGGTGAATGCAGACACCTTCTCGGGGTTAACTATATTTATTAAAAAAAGGAAATGTATGAATATCGGTTTGTGAATAAAGAGTAATTTTCCGAGAAAGTTTATCTCACACCTGTCAATTTATTATCAACAAATTCACCATCCTAAATATCGATATTATATGTAATCAAGTCGAACTTTGAAGAGGGGAAAAAAGGTCGCGCACCTTCTCCAGTTAGTTTACATTTGAAATCGACATTTGCTTACGTCACAGCTTTTACCTGTCAGATGTACATTGAAATATACATGTACTTATAACATAAACATAATTTACGTGTTACTTTATCATGCTATACACGTTTTCTTATTTAGAGACATTTAGTACATTGAGAAGAACTCCGTTTTATATTATCTACACCTTTATGTAGATAATATGATATAAAGGGTATGATTTTTCTAAACTTAAATTATTTTTTATATATTCTTATCCTCTGTTTGTTTGGATATAGTTTTTTTAACAGATAGGGAGGCAAACGAGCAAGCGAATCACCTGACGGAAAGCAATCAACACCGCCCACAGTGATTATTTGACGTGCGTCTCATTCCAACAATAGACATATTTGTAACGACATTGATTCTGTCGTCTCTCTCTTTCACATGCGACAAGTTTCACGTGATCTTCATCGCACTCCTGTTTGCCTGGTAGTTGCCGGGCGTTGGAGCGCCGCACGCCCGCATCGCGCACACATGCGCATAGCATGCATGGCATGTCCATACACTACAATTTTGTGTTTGGATAATGCTCATATTTATTTACATGCGCATGTGCGTTTATATAATAGAAACACATTCATGTGTTTACTGTAAAAAAGTAGAGAGCCGCTCCTAATGCTTATGCAATGTTTATTTATGTGCTTAAAACGTAAAGGTTTAGGGAAGTTTTGCCAACATGCAGTACTAAACTATAAACAATCTATAGAAGCTAGATATCATAAACAATCTAATGAAATTGACCCTAGAAATAATCGGGCTAAAAGCAGCAGAAAAAAACTATTAATTTTTACGATATTTCATGGTATATTTCTTCACTCTATATCGAATGAAAAAAGTCGTTTATAAAATGTTTAATTTGTTTTTTTTTATATAAATAGTGATTCTCCCGTTAGGTGGGACCCGGTTTTGTGGTTTCCGACATGAACACCGGGGGTAACCAAGTCAAAGTAACTAATTGTGCTAAGTAACAGTATACGAACCACAAGATTACAACGGGAGATTTATCCCTCTTCCAGGTTTTATACCCGTTTACGCCTCAGTCGTTAATTAATGTTCGATTACAATGAACCAAGTATAGAATTTTAAAGTTAATATTCTTATATAATAAAGCTATAGAAAACACGTTATTTTGTACTTAAGTTTGTTTCTAAGATCATCTTAAATTAAATTATATTCAAAAAGAAGCTCTCAGTGGCGAAAGTTAATCAGTTACCTCCAGCGGTGTTCCCAAACTGATACTACATTAGAATCTTAAAAAAACAAGCCTACACTTTTCTTAAAGGCTGGCAAGACTTCTGCGATGCCTATGGCACTGCGGATGTATATTGGCGGCGTTGATTGCCCTTCCATCAGGTGACACGCCTGCTCGTTTGCCTTCCTATCCCATAAAAAAACTATTTTGAAGTCAATGGTTGTAGATAAGATTCGTACATCGGATTAAATATTTATATAATACGTTACATACGATATTTTAAAAAAAGAAGATTAGCAATGTAAAAATGTTCAATTACTAGAATTATTTTTAACTATTCCAACTATGTGCTAGGTACTCGTGCAAATTAATTGTCCAATAGACGATACGAACTCATAATCTCAGATTGTAATTCTAATGGTTCATTACCAACTGAAGTATAACTTTTTTTTAAAACACCTTATAGTTCCCAAACTCTAAAATGAACAGTTATATGGTCACATCGGTTGACTCATATCCTGGGAACATACGAACACGCAGACAGACAAGGGCCGGTTATTATAAACTTTGTGACGAGCGACAAGCCAAAACAGACCACCATTGTTCTAGCCTTTTATGTATTTCCGGTGTTGAAACTTAAAAAATAACAGTTTTGTGCCTATGAATTTGTTATTTAACGAACTGTCTTGTGCTTCTTAAGGTTAATTTAAGGTTTTTTTTTGCCTAACAACTAAAACTTTTGGGCCCTAAATTAAAAGAATATTTCGTATCAAAAGTTATATAAAGAACACTTAATTTTAATATAATAAATTTAAAATATAGTAAACTCATATATCTCACATACTACCATTGCAATACTATTTTTTTTTATTGCATATACTACTTTCCCACGAAGAAACAGACCATACTCACATAAAAGAATACAGGCAGCGCACACATAAACACAGACATACACGCGCGTACGTACGCACACGTACTCACACGTACGCACACACGTACGCACATATACTCACACGTACGCACATGTGCTCACAGGTACGCACACATACTCACACGTACGAACACGACTCACCGTACGTACACACAATAAAAAACTTCAGAGCGCCATTATTCTTCTTTTTCGTTTCTCTTATTTAATATAGAATATTATTAGCTCCCGGGATACGGGCAATCGTCTAGTTCAGGGTTCAGTGGCAACGCAACCTTGTACGAATATGTACTTAAGAATATAACATTATTGATAAATAAATAAATAAAAAATTGTAAGTTTGCATCAAAAATACCAGCATTGAAATCTTAAACAATTGAATAAACTCAAGTCTTAGGAAGTGTTTGTACCACGTTATAAACACTTAGCTGATTTTAAACATTAGTAAGTGACATGAGACATTTTATAAAATATCTCATACCTGAAAAATGTAAAACTCTAACTCTTTTTTTCGGCTTTCCTACATGTTTTACATTTTTTTGCATTACAACTATGCACTTGGTTCGTTTTTAAAAATTTAGAAATTTTAAATTTTAGTTAATTTTATTATGCAAATAGAAGCTTTATGGCATAAGCTGCAAAATGAAATGGTGTCTCTTACTAGGTTTGAAATTGTACAGCCCCGTTGTTTTTACACTATTCTTTAAAAGTGTAGAGCTATTACTGGGCTTTGATATGGGGCAACCTCTCTGTCTTCAGATGATAACATTAATACAATTCTTATTTACTTCAAATAAGTTAACAGTCTTATGATGAAATTAGTGTATTATTTTTATAACACCAGCACTGTTTAGTTGACTTATTTATAATATTAATATATTTAATATACTACTTCGAAAAAAAAACTAAAGGTTTGTTACTGTGTTTTACCTATACTCTCTGACGGCGGCCGAAACGTGGAAAAATTCGAAAGACTATTTCGAATTAGTAAACTGAAGTGGCAATGGGCTGATCACGTTTCCACTTCAGCCCTCGTCTGACCGTTGGTCAGAAGGGGGCTGGAGTGGAGACCGCGTCTTGGTAAACGTAGTGTGGGACGCCCCAGATTAGATGGTGCGGCGATCTGCGCATGTCGGCTGGCAGAAACTGGATACGTGAAAGCGAAGATCAGGTTAGGCGGCGCTTCTTGGGAGAAGTCTACGTCCAATAGTGGACTGCCGCAGGCTGTTGATGACAATGATTCAACTAAAGCTATAATGTAATTGCTAAACTTAAAAATCCATAAAGTTGATAGAGTAGGGTAAATAATAGAGTATTGTTTTTGTAAAACATTTCGTTCTTTTTATTTCATTTCTATTTATTATAAAGAAAACATTTAACTGAAGTTCTGCGAATTTTATTTCCAATAGGGACGAGGGACGTTCAAGTATTATATTTATTATAAATATGTTGTAGTATATGATAAAATGAAATAGAAAATAATGAATAATATAGGTACCCTATAAAATATTATATAATTATAGATGGGATAGAGTTGTAGAATTCACAAAATTAGAATATTTTTCCAAATTCTTAATTTGAGGTAATCGAGATACAGGATTGTCCTAGTTTGGGACCCACCGTACAATGCGGGCTATGTAAATAATTAATGGCGGTTATCTTTTGTGACATAACTTAAAACCATGTATAAATTATAAATTGTATTGTCTACTTGCGAAAAAATAGAGAATTATTATTAAATAATCGATAATTTTAACATGGGAGTCTATGAGTACTATGGTACAAATTGGCTGATTAGCCCAGGGTGGTATGAATATACAAAATATATAGGCGTTAAGTGATAGCATTTTTCTTATTTAATCGTTGTATGAAACGTTTTAAACATTTCCTACGGCGTTTGCCATCCATCTCCTCTCCCATTATTTACGTCACGCGGTAGGCAGCGTATCTATCTATATTGATCGGTGATTTCTTATGATCTAGCGCTTGTTTGTCCACCATTAAATGTTAATTAATAAAACAAATTGTTGTGTAATACTTAAACGCGCCTTCGTGCTAATTTCACATATTTTTTTATCGTTTTTCTTGTAACTGGAATAAGACCGAATATTTCAAACTTTTATGTGCATCTGTCAAAACATTCGGGCTCCATGGCTGGCTCATGTTACGCAAGCCGATCTAAAAGGGAGCCGAGATATACCGTGTTCACCTAAATATTGAGCTCTAAAAGGTGTAATTGTTTCTGGAAACACTGGGGGGCCGGTATTTTGTGAATTAGCGAAGTTAGTGTTACTGGCTGGATGCTCTCCGTTATAATTGAAGAGAAAACAGAATAGCGTTTCGTCAATTTTATAACACCTGGCACCTCGGAGATCGTGGGTAAATTCAACAAGCTGTGTTTTGTTTTACGGTGTTAGCTTTTTTTTATCTCCCAACTAAATGTCAGAATCATCGATGAACAGGGATAGCCAGTGCTACTGAACTGGTTCGCTTCGCGAAGGATGAGGGTAGTTGTGCTGAATTACCACATCACAACTTTAGCTAGTCGGAAAGACACTCAGATGAAGAAGAATCATCAACGCGATGCGTCATTATTAAGAACCGCAAAAAAGCTAAAAAGGAAATAAAGTTAAAAAGGGAATATATAACAAAGGATAAAAAAACCATTAAAATGGCGATTTTTTTAAAATTATCTATTTTTACCCATTTTAAAATGAATAAAAATTGTAACAGTATGGTAACCACGCTATAGATAGAGAAGCCAAGAAGGCAATCAGTGTGAGGAGCTAGAGAGAAAAAGCCAAACTAAGATCCGACTGGAAAAGATTACTGAAGCAGGCTGCATCCGCGGCTGTAATGTCTTGATGATGATGATAATCACGCGATGGCAAAGAAAAATATGAAGATATGTCGGAGATAGCGAATGATATGAATAAAATATGAGAGGTAATATTAAAGAGTGTACGCATCGTAGGACGTGCTGATCACTATGTATATGATCAGGGCCGTCTTAAGCATATTCCGTGTCGGGGTGCGGGTAATCAGCCCGCGCCCCTGCTGTTGTAAAAAAACGCAATATAATTTTAATCTTTTATTTATTAATCTTAAAACTCCGTAATTTACAAAAAAATGCACAAACAAAAATCAACATTTTATTATAATCTCGGATTAATATTATATATTTCAAAAAAAAATTCCAATTTATAGCATTCGGCGCCCCCTAGGACCCCGCATCCGGGTGCGGCTGCACCCCTTGAACCCCCGGGTAAAGACGGCCCTGTATATGTATGATATCAGCAATAAAGACTTAATAATCATCGATGTACTAAGTGCGGAGTCTGACTACTAGAGAAATCTGAGGTCTTTTTTGCTTTAAATAAACTTACATTTCCATTATTTATCGGTAGGGGGCTTATTATAAGTTTTGTTTTATATGCCTTTAAAATTACCAGAAAAAAGAACAATAAAAGAGTTGGTTATCGAATCGAATGGATGTAAAAAAATGGAACAGACTAGATTGTTACAGACTGAGAGAGAGAGGAAGAGTTATTGACTTTTGGCCGGTGGTATGTCTTAGATATGGCTGGAGGAGGTTGGTTTAAGTAGAAAGGAAGGAGATCTGCTGGAGTTTCGGGCAAAAACGGGAAAGAAATGGTGCAGGACAGAAAGCAATAGCGGCGTGTTGTATTGTAGATCAAAACAGGCCCGTTTTGAGTTACTGCGTCAAATACATAGATAGATAGATAGATTGTACCCGTCACTTCGCTTTGCTACTTCTAGACTTTGAGCGTGTTCGTACATATTCTTCATATTAATGTAATTGTCACCTTATTGGTTATATTACTGCAATTGTCATAACGATTTCTGCGATTGACGAAGTCACTATATTTTTTAAAATTATTCTAACAAGTCACAATTGAATATATGGGTTTTTAATTAGAATTATAAAATCTTATGTTCTACTTTTAAACTTTAACCCGGTCCGTTCAATGGTAGACATTATGCCAATATTGGCGAACTATATTGATTTAAAATCGATTTGTTGTTTGAGGCCAAGAAATAAATTGCACTCTATATTGAGGCATGTTATAAATTTAGGTATGTTATTAAATAGACGGCTGGACGATCTGGATCTATTTTCCTTGTAAGTAATTATAATCTCATCTACTTCCAGATAGTTTGTTGATTATAAGACAAACTAACTTTGACTGATAGAATAAGGAATGATGTTATAAGAGAGTGATTTGAAGTAAATTAAGGTGTCGTGACGAAAGTTGAGAAAGGGATGCTTAGATGGTTTGTGCACATAGAGGATGGATGAGACGACTGAAAAAAAGAAATGTACGTTGTTTCTTTTTTTCAGTCGTCTTTCATCCATCCTCTATGTGCACAAACCATCTAAGCATCCCTTTCTCAACTTTTGTGACGACACCTTAATTTACTTCAAATCACTCTCTTATACCTTATTCTATCAGTCAAAGTTAGTTTGTCTTATAATCAACAAACTATTGTAACTGGAAGCAGATGCGATTATAATTACTCCTTGATCTTCCCCGACCGATCCGGAAAGACCAATAAAAGAATATATCTGGAACAAGTTGCGAAACTTCTTAAGGTCAGGTCAAAAGTTAACCTTTAACCGGTGAGCTTGTATGAAGAGTGTGCCGAGATCGTAGCAGACGGAGATCTGTGGTCTCTGCCTATCCCTGTGGGAAACAGGGGTGATGATATGTATGTATATATAAAACATATTATAATATAAGATAGAATACAAAGACAGTGGTAGAATGGTGATTATGTCTGGATAAACGTAGTATTGGATGCTAAAGCTACGCTGTATGCCGACCGTCTCTATATCAGGCTCCGGAGCATTTGACAACACGTTATTAACACCCAGTCTTTATTCAATCACTCAATTTTTCAGTGGTCGTCAATTATTCGATAAAAGTTTTGTGACGCCTCTAGCGTTCCTGATGTTGTAGACGGTGCTGATAACTTACCTAGTGCTACCTGGTGTGAACCGCATGCTAGTTTGCCTGCTATAATAAATTTATTTCTTCTTAAGTTTGCAAATTTGAAGATTCTTTTAGCTTAAAAAAAGTAAAATTAAAAATCATCATTCATCCGCCCACGGCAGTCCATTGGTGGGAATAGATTTCCCACAAGGCGCACTACTTACCCAGATCTTCGACTACACGCATCCAGTCTTTGCCAGCCATTGATCTATCTAGTTAGGAGGCACCTTACACTACACACTTACTTACACAAAGGGCTTACAATACCGAACTAAAATCTGAATACCGGTATTTGATATTTAAAATAAGAAATATCAGGATACCGGTATTGAAACCCGTATTAATGATTAAAGATTTACTAGTTATATTTTTACTTATCTCAGTTGTTATATTGACTTGTTAACAAATAATATATGAAATCCAATAAATATGCTTCTGAAATGAGTAGATATTATTTATTTTATTACATAAAGAGTAGGAGTAGATAGATACAAAAAAACGTGGAAGTAAAGAAAGTACATATTAAATTTTATGTTACATTTTACATATAATAGGCTCGTATGGCATTATATAATTAAAGAAGCAAAAAAATATAATTAAATTTAAAGTATTTATGAAAAAAAATTAATAACTTGCGTTTTGTTTAATAAATGTGCCTGATATAGCTATATACAATGAAATTGTTTATCTTCAAAAAAATTCTTGTAATTAATTAATATTATTTTAATAAGATTTATATTGTGCATAAATTAAATTTTTATCAAGTAATTTAATACCAAAATACCGGTATTTGTACATAAATACCGGTCCGAACAAAACAACAAAAAGCGTCCGGGATTCCGGTATTTGGGATCCCGGAATCCCAGTATTGTAAACCCTACTTACACAGCACTCGTCTGCTCGAACGATATTAATTAAATCGATATTCGAACGATATTAATAAAATCAATATTCGAACGATATTAATAAAATCAATATTAATTAAATCGATTCTGATCTTAATTTGTTATTAATTTCATATCAGCCGATTTCTTCAAAGAACGTAGTATGTGTTTTCTGATGAATCTTTATATCGATTAATAGTTTACGATAAAATATAAACTACTTTGTACGGATAAATGATCGATATATGACGTTCGAGTTAACAGTGATGCATCACCTGCCACAAGTGAGTGTTCAGATCGTTTATATTGCGAACATCGTTCGATATACGAGCGGTTGAACGGTGTGCTTTTAAATGACAGCTTGATTTAAGATTATGATACAATTTTTATTCATAAATTAATTTGAAGTGGTGTTCGTTGCACCACAATGAATACCTTTTTGTACGTTTAAACTCGAAAATTTCATCTTAAAGCATTTTTCCGTCTATTACCTACGAGATAATGTTGAAAACTACGAACTGAGTTTGACAAGACTTTCACTAGATGCAGTTTAATCATTGGGTATTGCAAATTGCTTTTTTTTCTTTACATTAATCTCCATCTGGTATATTTTATCTGGGATATTAATGATTATTCATAATATATCATAATTGTCTCAACGCCTAAGTCATTACTTTAGGAAACTATTCGGTCGCGAGTTCGATTTTCGCATCCGGATAAAAATGTATGTATGGCTTATAGATATTTTATTCTCAGTCTGTTGTCTGGTGGGCCAAAGTTCATTCCAAAAAAAAAAACGGGACAAAAAACACAAAATCGACACCCTCCGATAAATATTCCGCAATAAATTTAAATGATTGCGGGTAAGCAATCAGTGAGTTTCATATACAACAAATGTTTTTTCATGCATTTGCGCTATTTCAGAAGTATAAATAATAAATAATCAAAACAAATTTGCAATTTGTAAACATACTAATTGTTTATCACTGTACCAAAGCCACATAAGTTATAAATACGAAAAACAAACACATTATGCTTCTCAAGTGTCATGCAACGTAATAATTTGCAACCTGCTTGCATATCTAAAGTACCAGAGCAACATGAGGTATACGAAAAATAAAATCGCTGCGCCTTTCGAGTGGCTAACATGTGCAGATTTTTAACAATAACTTGCGTTCCGCTTACCGCGTTAGTGGACACGGAAGACTTGTGGGCTCCTATTTCGGGAGCAATTAATTCCGTGCAACGCAACGTTTTCGTTATCGACGCGCGTGCGCATAAATAATACGTGAACGGTGGTACGAGTCGCGCATGCGCCCGCCAAACTGGCACGGCGCGGCGGCGGGAAGCGCAGTAAAAATGCACTAAACCTTATAATAATAATTGTTTTATAGGAACAGCGATACGAAAGATAATGTTTCGATTTCCTCTGTGTGACGTCAGTTTTAAATGTTGAAAAACACAATTACGTATATTGTTTTTTTCATTTTTTTTTATTGCTCATTTATATTCTATTTACCCACCACGCTTGTTAAGGATCCAGACTTGAAATAAATATCTACAGGTCATAAATATATTAATGAATCGAACCCGTGGGCCATTGACTCCAAAATCTGTAATTTAGCCACTAAGCCAATTACTTATGCGTTAATATATACATTTTAAATAACAAAATTTTAATCGATTGTAATCCCTATATCATTTCCCTAACAGATTTCAACAGTCTGTTATATCCCTGTCTGATTTCACGCTTTGATTTATCTAAAACTCACTGTTAAATGTTATTTATCGCCATTAAATATAATACCTTAAGTACTGCGAAACTAAAAGCTCTATTGTGAAATACTCAGCATAGAAATTAATAAAAACGTTAAGATTAAATATCGACAGTAATATTACAACACTTGAAAACAAATCAGATTAAGCTCGGCTGTCAGACAGGAAGTACATTCGAGCACGAAATACTTGTTATATTTTATATATTTATTATCAAAGTTTTCATTCGCTATTTTTGTCATTATTTTATTAATAATTAGGAGCAAATCGCTGCTGGAGATAAGCATCACACAATTTTGCAGATATTGCACCAGTCATCATGCTAGTTGGGTGCATTTGCGACCTCAGTCATTGTCCTACTGAGTCATACATTTTGTACCAGTAATACTACTGCACTTAATTGACGTCTTATTCTTTATTTCGATTTGTTTCACCACTGGTTAGATTTGGCAGACTCAAAAACATGTAAATAAAAAAATAATACTGGAAATATTGTTATGTTAATATTTAAATAAATTCATCATGTATTTTTCTCAGTTTTTTATTTTTTTTAATTACGTCACTTTTACGGGAAGAATGGTGGATATAATTAAGATTATTTTGTTACTTATTATTTTGTAAAATAATAAGTAAATTATTGTAAGGACAAAAATCACTTGCAATGGGTCTTTACCATATTAAAGTCATATTTGAATCCATATCCAAAAGAAATATAATTTATGATACGTATGCAAAAATCTATGGATTTGATGAAGTTTCTCTATATTACGTTTACAAACAAAATTTTCATACAAATAGATTGACGTAGGTACACGTTATTTTCTTAGCTAATATAACAAATTATTTATTTTCTCTATAAACTGTTTTTTAACTTTTAATATAAACGTAATTCTTTGATGTTTACGCCTCTTAAAATGTTGTTAGCGATGGTAATTCTCGCTAAATTCTCAATATTTTTACTACTATAGCAATAATTTTGCTATTGCTAACAACGTCATAGTTCTCATAAAATTGTTGATAGTACACTAATAATAGTTTTAAAGCATATAATTTCATAATAGATGCGTTGATCGAAAGCCTTAGGCATTGAATTACAATGAAGGATATAGGTTCAAATTTTGCACTGTTGATTATTAAAAGTTTTTTAAATTCAGGATAGAATTCTAACACTGTATAAAGAACTCATTTTAGTAAAGCACTTTTTGTAGTTGGTTAGGTCGTATTCTGTTGCTTTGTTGTATGCTTTTATGTTTGTTTTAAATTATGTTTTAAACGGTTTAGAATAAAGACAACCTTTGTCGTATAAATACATATTATTTACAGTCCATATATTTATATATATATATATATATATATATATATATATATATATATATATATATATATACATACATATATATATATACATATATATATATATATATATATATATATATATATATATATATATATATATATATATATATATATATGTTCCACTGTTGAGCACGAGCCTCCCCATTTCTAGAGGAAATGGGGTTTACAAACTCGGATTAAATATCTGTAGCTTATATACTTATTTCGATGCGGAATCGAACCCGCGTCCATTAACTCCGTGAATGGGGGACCCCGCCACTGAGCCAATAGGTCGGCAAAAAATGTTTATTTGTAGGTTATTTTAGATATTTATTGATTCATTTAAATTTAACAATAAGAAAAATAAATGTATTAATATATTTAATATTATTGCTTTATTCATAGCAATGAATCATATACAAAAATTTAAAAGCCGGCAACGCTTCCGTGATTCCTGTCTATGGGCTGCGTTGATTGCTTTCCATCAAGCGAGACGCTTACTCGTTTGCCCTCCTATTCCGTAAAAAAATGTACAGTGTACAGTAAAATTGGTCCAGTGGCGGGGCTCCCCTGGTCGTCGACGAAGAAATATATTGTTTTTAAAAAAAACTACTGTTTAATTTTTATGTTGTTAATAAATATATAATATTTTAGAACTCCTTTGTGCGTTCAATTGTACCACTTTTAGCGTAGCAATTTACTGTTAAGCGTTCCACCTGTTAGCGAGCTTTCGTGCGGTTTCTATGTTGCGCAACTTCCTGAGAATAATTCTTCATTATCCACGTCGGTTAAAAGTATGGTTAAAAGTTTCTTAGAATGAGTAAATCAAATGTTACAGATTTTGCAAACTATAATTAAGGTTTGGTTTATATAATATATAACCTATAGTTAAGGTTTGTTATATATGTTTTTTGTGTATGTTGTAAATAAAATATTATTATTCCAATAAAAGTGTTAATTTTTCTTTTGTACAAGCTGCACCTCCTTCAAAAATTCTTTATGGTGTAGGTTATTTTAGATATTTATTGATCCATTTAAATTTAATGATAATATGTGTGTCTAAATTTTTCGTCTAAAAATTTTTACACACAAATGCTCCTTGCGCCTACCTCATAAAAAAAACTTTATGTACAATAAAAAGAAGCATATGTGTATTCCAAATTTTAATAATGACCGAATCGGAAGGTCTCACAGCACGGGCCTGTGTAGTGAGACCTACTATGCACCATCCAATTTCACCTCTAAATTGTCATATATAAATAAACTGTAAAATCAAAAGTTGTTTAATCAAAAATAAAAAAAAATTGTTTGGTTGCAGGTACTTATCTTGTGTTGAGACTTGGTGGTTTATTGAAAACATGAAGATAAGTAATGAATCCAAAAATGATAGGTTTAAGATTTTTGATTTGAGGTCCAAATATATATAATTATATTTCACAGTGGTAGAGCCACGCGACTGAGTTCCGGATGCTCAACACTCTCCCCCCGCCCGCTACCGCTCCCCCTCCCACTCCCATAATGACACTTTCCTTAAAGGTCGGCAACTCTTTCGTACTGCCTATGGCGCTACGGATGTCTATGGGCGGCGTTGATTGCTTTCCATCAGGTGACACGCCTGCTCGTTTGCCTTCCTATCCCATAACAAAAGACAAAACAATAATTATCAAATAAATTACAATAATTTCACCATAACTCTTGATATACGTGTATACGCCACATGGCGTATTGCGCGCCTTCCCTAAGATTAATGTGTCGAACTATCGGTACGTTCTCGCAACCTATACTTTCACTGGAAACTTTACGATCATAGTAAGATTTAATTCATATAAGTGGCTATGTTATCCTAGTAACTCTTTTCAAATAACAACTATTTATTATTATTTTGCGAGATTTGATAATGCACCACCACCAACCGTTTTACGATTTATATTATAATACTAATATATATATATATATATATATATATATATATATATATATATATATATATATATATATATATATATATATATATATATATATATATATATATATATATATATATATAAGTATGTATGTATGTACATAACATGAGATTTTAACGATGGTGTAAGAAACAACCTAGGCTAGACAGTATTTATTACAGGTTGGTAACCTGTAACAGTGTAATCTTGAGAGAAGCCTTACTTAGAACATTAAATCCCCGTTCTGTGAGCCTAGGCGATTTTATTTTGATATTTTTAGAAGATGTTTCTTGTAATATTTATTATATTATATAAATTATTCAGTTAAAAAGATCCATAATAGTGTATTTTTTTAAAAGTTTTTTAAAAAAATAAACTTTTAGTATGTTTGTTAAAAACACTCTTTGACTTTCATATTTTAAAATAAAGTCTGAATCGTGTTAGTCTAAAAAGACTTTTATTAATATATGTATCTTTTAAAAAGAGACTGACAGCGACGTGGTTGGCCAACCGCCACGTCCTGATTCCCACGAGGGCGAGAAGCGACTAATGGAGAGCCGTTTCGCTGTGATGAATAGTAGCGGATGGAACTCTGTGGTCACTGCCAACCCCTGAGGGGTATAGGCTAGAATATATAAAAGAAAGTAGTTGTAAAATTATATTTGTGTTAATAAATTAAAACACATTTTTATATTTAGTGTAAGTACATAAGAACATACATAGTGTCTTAGCCCGTATAGACCGACTATAAGAGAAGTGATAATGGATGCATTCTTAGTTATACTTTACGTAGCAAATTAAGTTAAATTACCTTTTAGCCGACGGCCTGATTTAATTATAATGAGAAAATCTACGATAGTAGAGTAATCATTACAAAACAAAATGCATCATCACTACGTGGCAGTCACGATCTTTGGCTTTCCGAATCCAATTCTGTTAGCCACTCTGCGCCACTCACACACAGATTGCCACTTTATCAGGACCGCCAATCCACGGTCTGTCGTGCCAAAGGATGCGTGGCTAAGGCCGAGCTTAGTCGCAAGCGTGCCAACCGTCCCGGGATCGGGCTCCCCCGGATACTATAGTGTAGAACCTCAACATGCGGGGCTCTGCTAGGGCTGACCTCCATCCTCCCTTGCGGCTCGTGGGATTTACTATGACGAATCTTATTATACCTAATTCGTTAAAAAATGACTAGGACGTGGTTCGCCACCCGTCACGTCCGGATTCTCACGAGGGCGAGAAGCGACGAACGGAGAGCCGTTTCGCTACGATGAACGTGAGAGGAAGGATGGACCAAAAGATGGATGAGTGTGATGGATGCAAGGTGCGATTTTGAAAAGTTTTGCTTAACTAAGTTCAAACATACCAGGAGAAGATAAGCTTACCAGGAGATATAATTTTCGTTAATTTGAATTAAATATTATAAATTGTGTAAAATGTGTGAAACGAAGTTCACTAGGTCATCTAGTACTAAATAAAGACGCTGTGTCAGAGTGATGATGAATATGATAAAACAGATTAAAAAACTAGATGAAATCAGATGACCTATCTATCTGATTGTGTTATGTATAATTAGCGTCTATTCACAGATCGTTTGTAAAAAGCTTATTTGCAACGAGGTGATACCAACTATTTGTGAAATCGGTAAATATGTTTGCTAAAGATAGCACGCGTTAACAAGAACCGGAGCGGAGGGGTTAATAATGTAACATCTCAAACATACTAATATACACATAATACATAATACATATAATACTGGACCCGCTTAAGAAGTATGCAAATTATGTAAACCATAAACACGATGTAAGATTACATCATACGTTTTATTAAGCCATTGCTATGATCTGTATGATTTTGTTATAAGTAGTAGAATCACCGTTTTAGTTCGTTAATAATATTTAATTAGTTTATATGAACATGTATGTTGTTTTTTTTATTTTTTTTATGTAGTCTATAAAAAAAAATAAAAAAACAACTGCATGCCTGTCTGTATTATTATCCTTTATGCACTACTACGCTATTAATCCGATCGCCGTGAAAGTTTCTGGAATAACAACACATTAGACAGATGGCGCGTGTGTATACGTAAATAATAATCAAATAAACATAAAGAAATTCATGCAAACAATGTCACTTCAGTTCATGGATGACATAAGTAAAGTCTTTTTGAATTTTTTTTTCTGAATTGCAGAAAAGGGTATGCTAGGTATACTATAAAATAAATATCCCAAATATTATTAGAAAAGTCTATTCGTGCTTCCTATAATAGGGGAGAATATGAAATTATATTCGGTCTATTTCATAGATTCGTATAGTAGAATTTACTTAGTATGAACTTTGGGATCCAATTTAAAAAGTCCCGACAAAGGCACAATTAAAATTTTCCTCAGTTTTTGCGTGTTAATTGAGTAAAATTGAACAAATCGACATCAGAATCATATATCAGCATCATCAACAGCATTTCTAAATTCTAGTTTTTCAAATGAAACCCTGTTTCTTATAGATAGATAAATATATTATTAATTGGACACGAAAAACAAATTTATAAAATACTTGAGTATAATATTGTTTATATAGTGGTCTTATCGCTAATAGGGATTTCTTTCAGACAACAGATAGAGATTGGTTTAGTTGATGAAAATGGATATTATTTCGCAAGACATCTAAATGGCGCCGGGTTTTCTCACTAGTTAATTACAGTAGCGTGTGAACGATTCTGTGCATTTCCAAGTGGCCAGTAACTTGCCTCGCCTTACGTCATGGTTCGTCGTTTGCGGGCGGAACGCTATAACAATTTACATACAGGCGAATATCTAGCGACCTTGTTGGTCTAGTCTAGACTAATTATTCAGAGTTATAAACAATCAGTTATGTTGTGTTAATTGGGCGATGATGGCTCGGGTGCACATGTTGGTGGATTAGTGAATAACGCCGACGTGGATGTTTATGTTAAAATGCTTGAATTGTTACTCACTCTGATCCGTTGTTACCTCATAACAAAAAATATCTAATACCAAACTAAATCAGTAAACATAAAATAATACATTGTTAGCACATGTAAGGAAAATTTTCAAATGATTCTTTGATAGCAATTGGATCTAATTATTATGACAGTTTCAAATAAAATAATAAATACCTCGAAATGTCAATTTAGCTTTTTACATCACGTTTTATTAAAAAGATTGCCGTTGTATCACAACGTGCATGGACTTCGGTAGTCCAAAAGACACGCATTTATTTCATTTCACTTCACTTCTACACCTTAATTGAAATATATTAAGTAATACGTCACCAAAACTAAATAATATAACTGATATGAATATGACATTATGAAAATAAAATAAAAATGTCACCGATGTAACTTGGCGGGTAATTTCCTATGACACAATCAATTTAATTACCATATTATTTTTTTTGCTAACAGCTTCTGTACATCGACTCCAAACAAACAATCGGACATATGGCTGCATCTGTTAGCGACATGACCGATTTGTATATTTTCTTTTCTTCGGTCAAATTAAAACGGTCTCATTTGCATAGCAACCGGAGTAAGGAGATACAAAAAAATGGCATGATCCAATTGTTTAGGCAGGCGTCATTTTTATAACGGATTGGTCGGTTCTTATAAAACCATACTTTGTTTTCATAGCTATATTATTTTATACAGTAAATAAATTAAGACAAAATATCAGAAGTGTCAAATTCATCTGCAATTAATTATTCATCAGATATTAATTAAATAAAAGGATTTATGTATATTTCTTTTTCTTAAAGTGACCAGTTTTTGCTTTTTACTGTATGTACGTTTGGGTTATATTATAATATAATAAATACATCTAGTGATCCAAAATTATATTTTTTATTTTATTTGAACCCACAACCTACTCTCTGGAGCTACTTAGCCAAGTGGACGTATTATAGGTGTTTCCCTGATAAATAAGGTTTTGTAGTAAATATTTCTTACGGTGACTTGGCTCCATTCTATCGAGATCTTCCTCTGCGTCTGCATCTTTTTCTTTATTTTATTGATGATCGCT
Source organism: Baronia brevicornis (assembly GCA_031353405.1). Classification (NCBI taxonomy): domain Eukaryota; kingdom Metazoa; phylum Arthropoda; class Insecta; order Lepidoptera; family Papilionidae; genus Baronia; species Baronia brevicornis. The sequence goes on along the minus strand of JASFAT010003055.1, from coordinate 438,159 downwards.
CCTAGATAAAGGCAAGGCTAGTTATGTTATGTGCTTTATTGTCACTCTAAAATAAATACTTGTTTGACATTATTCTGAGTAGGTAGGTTATTTTTTGATTTTGATGTTATTTTATATTATCATAATATTATTATTTATTTATTTATTTATTAACATTATATACCAGGAGACCATAACCCTTTATATATATATATATATATATATATATATATATATATATATATATATATATATATATATATATATATATATATATATATATATATATATATATATGTAAAATAAATACTAATATCTAAAATAAATACTTGTTTGACATTATTCTGAGTAGGTAGGTTATTTTTTGATTTTGATGTTATTTTATATTATCATAATATTATTATTTATTTATTTATTTATTAACATTATATACCAGGAGACCATAACCCTTTATATATATATATATATATATATATATATATATATATATATATATATATATATATATATATATATATATATATATATATATATATATATATATATATATATATATATATATATAAATATCAGCCCGCGGCAGTCCACTGCTGGACATAGGCCTCACCCAAGGCAGGCCACCTAGCCCGATCTTCGGCTACACGCATCCAGTCTCTGCCAGCCGCCTTGCGCAGATCGTCGCTCCATCTAGCAGGAGGGCGTCCCACACTACGTAATAAATAATAACCCTTTACTATTATTAATTTCCTATTCATGTAGGTCAATTAATTATCATATAATAAAAAATGTGTCGTGAACATGAAATATCTATTTGGAGACAAGTAACGTTAATTAATTATGAAATGTAAATGTAATTCGCCTTTGGACTTGATTCGCCACTACTAGTTTGTGTAAACAAGACATACGATCTCGTGTTAAATTTTTTTGCTATTGCTCACCAGTCTAAACATTGATTTCGTATCTAGATGACGACCACTCACATGGAAAGACTGTTACGTTGGTCCAAATAAGTAACAGTTTGAAATTTGATACCTTGCCTTTTTATGTGACCCTGGTAAAATGCTTCGGGCAAAAATACAAAAAATCTTTTTTTTATTTGTTTTAAAAATCTTCATTTATTTTATTTAATTTTTGAACTTACCTTATCTTACTTCTACAAAATTATCTTATCTTAATTATATAGAATTAACATTGAACTGGACATATAAGACTTAACCAGAATAGATTTTAAGATTTTCCCTGATAAAAAGGATTTTTGTCAATAAGACATATTTGCGGTTTAATTCTTGCATTCTGAAATAAATAGTTAAATATACTCTCAATTGGAAATTATTGTAAAAAGTTATGTTTGTAATTACATTTCTGCTAAGTAATAGTGTCGTTTGTGTTATTAATATTTCCAAATAATCTGGCGTGGATATTCCACACGAAAAATCGTACATATCTTACTTTAATCAAACATAAACTCATAGTAATCTAACGAAACCAATGAAACTGTTACCGTAACCAATGCAACATCCGTTAAAATCATAGCTAATAATGCCGATCACGCTAAGGTTTTGATGAAATTCGTTACGTTTATTTTATGCGTGACAGCCCTCAGCGATCACCTCATATAAAATTACACGGACATACTTATGGACCGTTATGAAAATTATTGGAATCTGGATTGTTTTTTTTTTCATTCGGCTATCACAAATATATTTGATAGATAGACTTAGACTTGACTATCTCAATACTAGTATGGTAGCAATGAATTATATTGAATATACCTATCTTGAAACATTCACAACCGAAAATAGACTGGTACAAAAATTCCTCTACCAATTCATTTATACATTTTTTCCCGCCACCCTATCTTAATGAGCTGTGTCGGTGCACCATAAGTCTCGAATGCACCGCTGATGCGCTTTTAAATGCGCCCGCGCAACTCCCGTTAATGACTGCTCCCACGGTTTCGTAAGCGACACTGTAATCTCTTCACTAACTTAGAAAAGCGTCAATAATGAATACTGCAATGCAGTAATAACGTTTCCGTTTGTTGCTCAACGGGGCAATGTAAGCTTATGGAGCTTGTCAAACTACGTCGCACGTTAAGGACATTTATCATTGGTTTCATGACGACCGAAGTTGATAATTTATACTCTGACCCTTATTGTATGATAGTTGAGGCGATCTTAAAATGAATAAACCTACCTAAACTTTTTGTCATTTTTACAAATACTTATTCTACTTGTTTATGGATCATCAATATAACATCTGTTGTAATTAGAAAGCGCGCTTCTTCACTCATAGTTCAGAGTCATAAGACGAAAATCTTCGACTAGTTGCTACAATTTGCCTGTGATCTCTTACGGTGCAGAGAGGTATAGAAGTCGCTTAGAGTTTCTCAAGTCACCGGTACAGTCCCAAGCGATTGCAAACTGAAATTTTTTTTTATGGGATAGGAAGGCAAATGAGCAGGCGTGTCAACTGATGGAAAGCAATCAGAGCAACGTAGCTAAGCTACCGCTCAGACGCCGGTTTTCTGTTCTATTACCACTACGGTAATAATATTATAAATAGGCTTTGGATTAAAAATGATCAGAAGAAACCAAAAAACGATTCTTAGTTTATCAAAATAGTCGTGATACTTTTATTGATATAAAGAGCGAAATAAAAATCCATTTAGTGAGAGACCATTTAAATTTTACAACATTAACATAATAGCCGATAAATCGGTGCGCACGCGCTCACTCTGCCGCACTTTTATTAAACCTTAAAGTAGTCTTTTTCGTCATTTACGCCGTAAAATAGCTACGAGGCAATTTCTGGATACGATTCCCTCGACTGTGGACCAAGCGATGGGCTATATAACAAAATAATTGATTCATAAATTTTCAATTTATTAATATAAGTAATAATTAAGGGACGCTTCACTTGTTTTATCATTTTGTTTGTACAGGCGATATATGGTCTCCACACTATTAAAAGAATTGACATTACCCATATTCGAAATAAAAAACTGTAGTCCACGCATACTTGTATATTGACACAAAAAAGCGATAACTTTGTAAACCGCAAAATGAAAACTCACCACCAGAGCTTAAAAACTTTTAAGATTTCTGAAAAAATTGTATCTGATCACTCAGAAACAACCAGTTTCAACGCTGTACAACATTTTCAATTGGTTGTAGAGCTTTGAGACTCAGTCGCAGTACTTTTTTGATCAGATAAACCATCATTTTTTAAAATTTACAGCGATTTCGCTTTTTGCGTCGATATTTATACTGGTGTAAGAGGGAACTGAATTCGCGAACGTTGACTCCAAGAACGGTAACTTCGCCTGAGCCAATTAGGTAGTATATTTTCGTTAACTCACGTTATTAACAGTCAAATTGTTTGTTATATTTTGTATTTATTTTATCAAAAAAGTGATTTTTTGCGTTGGACGAAATACCTCCTCGAAATTGAAGACAGAAAGCTGTTTTTGACATTGGCATAAAGGGCCTTTTTAAAATAGGCTACTGTACTATATCGCCTTGTGTGACAAAGGGGGTGGGGTGAACATGACTTTCGCAGTTCATTTCACTTTTTCAGCTTTAATTTTATTTAACTTAATTTTAGATATTTATTGATTTATTTAAATTTGATGATAAGAAAAATAAATGTATTAATCTATTAATATTAGTTCTCTACTTATGGCATTTAATCACGTACAAAAGTTTAAAGGCCGGCAACGCTTCCGTTATGTCTGTGGTTTTGCAGATGTCCTATAGGCAGCGTTGATTGATTTCCATCAGGGAACACTCGCTTGCTCGTTTGCCCTACTATACCATAAAAAAAGTTAACAGTGAAAACAGGAACCGCCGGAAGTGTCACGCCGCGAACGGAGGAAGCGAGGGAACTCCTTGCTAAAAAGGCAAACTTTAGGGAGACATATTTTATGTGCTGTCACTAATAATGAATTACTATAATCGATACATTAATTGATACAGCCTTAAGACAGTGCATTGAACAGTGGGGTTTTCACAAATGACGGATGTGGATTAAGTAGATGTAATAGATAGATATAATTTGTATGTATGTATGTAACATAGGGATGTTGTATATGTCCTATAAGGCTGGCATATCTAACAGAACAAACCCTATTTTCTCAGTTATGTACTAAAAAGGATGTGGATAATATTGCAAAAATAAATAATATTACCTAAAGCTACTCTTCTGCATTTTGCACCATCCAACACTTCCGTTGGGCGTTAAGGGCCGGCACCAATCAGGTTTACAGCCTAGGCCTTTGATGTGGGCCCTACACTCGCTTTCATACATAGTCGCTATTATTGTTGTCGTAAAATATATTGTCCCTTCGACTTATCGCCGAACGTAGAAAGTTTTAGCGCCTTGTATTTAAGTACGGTATGAGTATGCGATGTATATTTTCCTATATATATATATATATATATATATATATATATATATATATATATATATATATATACATATACATATATATATATATATATATATATATAGCAACCCATATATGTCCCACTACTGTGCACGAGCTTCTCAATTTCAGGAGGAACTGACGTTAAACTCACCACGCTTGTCCAAAGCAGATTGGCGAGGTTACCAGACTCGGAATAAATATTTGTAATCCATACATATATTTATTCCGGTGCGGGTATCGAACCCGCGACCATTTATGTATTTATATATAATATCTTGTTCAAATTTTCAATCGTTAATAAAATACTTTTTATTCATCTACTTAAATTCAAATACTACTTTTTTGAAACTTCGAATGGTGGAAACTTGATGTTAATAGATTAAAAAAATAAAATAAAATAAATTTTTGTTTCTTTGTTGATCTAAGTAGCAATGGAATTTAAAATAAAATTATTACTTTTTTGTATGAAGTTGACCGTCATCAGCATTGTTAACAACACTACAAGTCCACAGCTCAACACAGAAATTAAAATCATATGTAAAATGCTATTAAATTGATCTTCTTGAACATTAGAATTGTTAAGTGAAGCTTAATATTGTATAAATTATTTTATTTGACATTAATTGTTTCATGTGACACTAATTATTATTGTTCCTATTATTATTTGGTATTTATTAAGGCTACGCTAATTGTTATGTGATTATTCTAAATCTAAATATTTGTACACCATGTAATGGACATTTTGGTTACAAATAAATGTATTGATTGAGAAGTTCCCTCCAAAAAGTTCGATCCGATGTTCGGCTCAACGCATTCTATTTCTGCAAACCGCCCTGCGCAGATCGTCACATCATATCGCCTGAAGGTGTCCCATACAACGCTTGTCAAGACGCGATCTCTACTCCAGCACTCGTCTATACCAGCCGTTGTCGATTCTTCGACAAACGTACAGTCCATTATTACTTCAGTGTGTTAACTTCGAGAACTACGACGGTGATTTTAAATCTCGAAAAGATGGTTATCCTATTATATTAATAAATTAGATAAAGTTTCTACAGAAGTTTTGACTAAAATTGTTCAAAATGACAAATTTATTGATAAATATATATAGCATTGATGTATTTATTCCGAGTTTTGATTGGAGATTAATGTTTGTTCATGTTATATGTTAATTTATAATGGTGTCCACGATATGATTATTTAGTTAGATATGATTATTCTAGTGTGATGCTTAGGGTGCATTTTATTATTTTCATTACATAGATTTACAAATAAAATGAGAATTTTGGATTACAATAGTTTCACCGCAACAATCTTATTTATTAATATCCAAAAACTCTTACCATATTCAAGAAGAGGATAAATCAAATATCATTTATAAAAATGGTTGCGTCATCTACACGTCTGTAGGTGTGAAATTAATCGCATAAAAGAAAGAACAGTGATTTACTTTTCTTATCTCTTAATAAAGTATAAAGCTCTATAATCGAAAGTTTGGGGAAGGTATTCTATAAAAAAAATCAAGCCAGACAAAGTTCCTAGAATATTTCCCTAATTAAATTAGTAAGTTAAATATCCTTGGAGATAACGAGCAGGGTTCGGTCTGGTATACGCCTCGTACAGTAGTGAGGTTCTTTTACATTATCGATACAAAATTTTTGAAAAAATATATTATTAAAAAGTATTTTTAAAAAGCTTTATTTTTACAGCAGTAACTGGATATTCTGCGTCCGTAATATAAAATTCTACAAAATTTCGCGTACGAACTCCAAAGTGTTTCAGTGTTTAATTGGCTACATTTTTCAGTGGATATGGGTTCGATCGAGATAAATATATGTAAACAGGCCTGCAGATATTATATATGTTGGATCTGGGTACCCCATTTATCCGACTTGGATAAGCGTGGTAAGTTTAATGTCCATTTCTCTGGAAATGGGGAAACCCGTGCTGAGTAGTGGGACATATATGGGCTGTAGAAAAAATTACAGATTGTTTTAACTTTTTGTGAAAAGCGTAAAAAAGTCTATTAAACCATATTAAGATTGGGACAGGACGAACAAATTTATATGATGTTTTATGATTTCTATTTATTTCTCTATGTAACCTTTAATTTCTTGCTCAGTATGTATATACAGCTAGTGTTATAATAGTTTATAAAAATAAATACAATGTATCGACAAAAGTGGTACGATACATCTCTAATATTCCTTTGATCGGTTTAGAGCATTTTTTTGCACTTCGTATCATCAAAAGAAATGTCCCGCCTTTAGTGTATTACATTGGAATATACACCTTGCTCAAATATATTTAAGGTTTATTTGCATATGCTTGAACCAAAAATTGCGCTGAAGCTGTGTTTAAAAAATCATCAACCCCGAGATAATTTTTTCGTTCGTCAAAATGAGATTTTAATATACAACAGAACAAACAAATACTGGCGGCATTTTAATGAAAAAAGATTAGCGCGACGACATAAAGGCTTAAAGTTGAATCAAGTTATTAAAGCTAACTAAAGTATTTTAAGAGCAAAAATGTGTAAAAAATAACTACTTCGTGGTTGTGACCAAGTTTGAACCCCGCAGCTCGTGCTAGAGTAGTTGTTTTCTTCGTAGCTGGGCCCAAGAGGGCCGATTTGCCCGTTAACCCAAGATGGGGACGATTTTTGAATAAACCTAAGCTGACCATGGTGGTCCAAGGCATACTGGCGGGACATTTAGACTCCGAAGATACCTGTATGCTATAAATATATTTATTGCGAAGTTCTCACAAGTTCAGGAAAAATGTGGGATTTCTCAATTTTATGTAAAACTAAGTTCCGCTACCAAAACTTTTATTTTACTTAAAATACACTTAAAACGTTCGTTCGACTTTTTTTTTTCTCTAATTGCTATCCTTTATCCACTGTGATTATGAATCATATTGGATAAAAATCAATTTTCTCTCTGGTTCATCTTTTAATCTATTCTTACATTCGGCTACGATAAACATATAGTCTAGTATTCCGATAACACTACTGCTTACTGGACTTTTGATATTTATTAATACTTAATTTTGTAAAGTTTATATCGGTTATTAGTCCTTCGTTAAAGCCTTGTCTGTTTCTTATGAAGTTGATAGTTGATGTGCTAATATATCGCATATTAGCACATCAACTATCAACTTCATCTTACATGTATATGGTACATTTTTTTTTATATATTCACGCCTATCCCCCGCAGGGGTTGGCAGAGACCACAGAGCTCCATCCGCTGCCATTCATCGCAGCGAAACGGCTCGTCATTGATCGCTTTTCGCCCTCGTGAGAATCAGGACGTGACGGGTGGCGAACCACGTCGCCGTCATTTTCGACAAATTAGGTATATTAAATTCGTCTTAGTGAATCCCACGAGCCGCAAGGGAGGATGGAGGTCAGCCCCAGCAGAGCCCTGCATGCTGAAGTAAGGCACCATAGTCCCCGGGGGAGCCCGACCCCGGGACGATCGGCACGTTTTACGACTAGGCTCGCCCCTAGCCACGCATCCATTGGCACGGCAGACCGTGGATTGGCGAAGAGGAAGGGAAAGGATAGAGAAGAAAGGAAGGGGCAGGAAAGGAAATGCGGATTGGGGGGGTTACCAGACTCGGAATAAACATTTATAAATCCATATAAATATTTAATCCGATGCGGGAATCGAACCCGCGACCATTGACTCCGCGGACGGAGGGCCCCGCCACTGAGCCAATCGGTCGTCGTCGTGGTACATGAAAACGGTTGGAATATACTCTTATAGCTTGCTTTTCTTTAGGTTTATGGAATTTATTTAGGTCAGAAAATATTTTGGAGCTTCCAAATTATTTTACTGTTTTTTTTATATAACGTAAAGAACTTTTCTAGAAACTGACTACAATATACGTATGTATATCTATTATAAGACCTAAAACATATATAGCCAGTGTTTCTCAAGTTAATAACATTCCTTCCTAATCAAAGAATCTACCAAAGACATGTTATACTCCGACTCGCAATTCGGATTTATAAACTGAAGTGCAAATGGGCTGATTACATCTGTCACAGAAATGATAATCATTACAAGCGATGCACCCTGACTAGATGTCTATCCGTCTGGAAGGACGATATATGCGTTAACACGATGGTCGGTCAAAGTGGCACGCAGAATACTTTGTCGGGCTAATGAACACGAAGATACAGATAATAAAATCCGATGACTTTATTCGTCTTTTTTAAGTTCACAGCCTCAAAATTAGGGATTACACTACGCTTGGAGAGTGGATTGGGAACCACATAATGGTTTTATGGTTTTTATTCAGGTCTTATTACTCAGGTCATTGCTGCTGCCCATTTTTTGGTATTTGCTCTTAGTATTAAAAAAAAGTTGCCTCGACAAGAAAACATAAAAAATATATGTCAATTTTCTTCAAACTCACGACGAAAAGAGCAATGTATAGTGATGAAAATTTAAAATGTCAAAACAAATTTATAATGTCAAAATTTTTATCCATTTACAAAGGCGTTGAAAGAATTTTTTAAGCATTGGAATTCATTCCATTTACAGTAACCACACAGCGCTACTATCTTAATATACGAGTACCTACCTACATACGAGAATGTATAGAATAGTGTTGTCGACAGAATGTGAAACGGCATTTTTATGATGTCGATAGTTAGCCCGTCAATTTGAGCGCTTCGAAGTATAATGTCGGTAATCATCGCTCATAATGTTATATCGATAAAAATAGGGTCGGGACTGCTTCGCTTTGTTGCACAATGAGTGAAGTATGTAAGGTCGATCGTGAACTTTCCGCTTTACCTCAGCTTATACAAACGCTTTATATTAACTATCGTAAAATATAAAAAACTTTATTACTATAAAATTGGCTACGTAAGGATTTAATTTTTACTATCGAGAAATTTATATATATATATATTTTTAGGATAGGAAGGCAAACAAGTAAGCGTATCACCCGATAAAAATCTATCAACGCCGCCCATAGACATCTGCAATAGCAGAGGCATCACATATGCGTTGCCGGCATTCAAGATATGAGTAGGCTTGTTTTTTGAAGCTGTAATATCGGTTCGGGAATACCTTCGAAGGCAGCTGCTTCCATAAAGTGGACCACCACTTTATGGAACGAGCTGCCTGCAGAAAATAGAAAATGAATTTGAAATCGGGTCTCATTTATATGGTAGAGTCATAGTTGCACGCTCTTATAGAATGTCGGTGTTAAGTGCCTACCACTTATTTTATAAGTGAGTGGTGGCTTTTAAGGTGAGTATAGGAATCCGGAGGCTCAAATACTTTTCCCTCTTTTCCTTCTTTTCTTCCCATTATATCCTTTTTCCCATTATTCAAGTCTTTACCCTAAGGTAGACAATATATCTTCTATATTAAAAAGTTTCCTTTTGCGTTATTGTTTTATAACATGTTAGAGTCATTCGCTAGTTCTTGTGACACATAGTTCTTACATTTTATTTAGACACCGTGTGGTCCTGGTGTTTTATAATTAACGTGGATAAGAGTGAGAGCATAACCAATTTTTCTCTTTCTATAGTAGAGTAGACAAACGACACGGGTCACCTGGTGGTAAGTGATCACCAACGTCCATAGACATAACACCGGAAGCGTCACAGATGCGTTGCGGACCGGCTTGATTCTCTTTATGACTCTGGTCGTATCTACATGGGAACATAACAGGTGGTAAGGTGTTCCACATTTGCACGGTTCATGGCAGTAAACCGCGACCAAATCGCACGGTGGTTGACAGCCAGTCGTCCAGATGGGGATGGAAACTATTTTTATGGCGCATAGTGCGATAATGGAACTGTGCAGCAGCTGGGAGGATATTAAACAATTAATTCAGTTGAGCATAAATCAATTTTTCACAGGCTAGAACGACGTCCATAGAGCAAAAATAGCAATGTTTGCGTGTAGGGGCAGGCAAAAATAACAATATCTTTACGTAACGTGACCTTGAATTGAAGTGGTGTGTCGAAAACACCGTGTAGTTATGTAGGGCTCACATCAGAGGAAAAGATTTTTTCAAGGTTTTTTTTTATGGAATTGGAAGGTAAACTAGCAAACGTGTCACCCGATGGAAAGCAATCAACGCCGACCATAGACATCCGTAGTGCCATAGGCGTTGCAGAAGCGTTGCTGGTTTTCAAGAAATGTGTAGGTTTGTTTTTTGAAGGTTACAATTTCGTATCGGTTTGCAAACATTGCTGAAGGTAGTTGGTTCCACATAGTAGGTGTAAAAGAAGTTACTGGAAAACCGGACTTAATTGGAAAGCCATTCATCCAGATGGTAGGTATGAAACTTTTATGTGGCGAGTTGTGCGGTGGTGGAATTCAGCAGTCGGAATTATTTCAAACATTTCCCCCACGATAAAATTGATATAAGATGCGGAGCTTAAGCATGGGGACAAATTAAACAGGAAGCATCTTGTTTTTTTTAATTTGAGATTGAGAATTGTGCTACATGAAACTGAAATTGAGGTACGTACCTGGTGCCCAGTCGTGGGAAATACGTGCATAGATGTATCGGTTGTATAAAAATATGAAACAGTTTAAATATTGAGTAAAACCCCAACATTTCAGATATATTGCAGATCTAAATACATGGCACGTTCTGACATTGTTTTCTTAAAACTATATAGGCTTTTATTTACACTTATGTATTATTTACGAAGGGAAGAGCCTGGTTTCCCACAACACAGGGAATCCTAGTGTGGGATCTAGTGTCCTGTAACATATGTAAACAACATAGTAGAGAATATAATAATGCAGTACAAATACACTTTTATCGTATACGATGGTATAATGTTTTGTATGTATATATATATATATATATATATATATATATATATATATATATATATATATATATATATATATATATATATATATATATGTCACATAAATTCCTCGGCTGGACCAATTATCATGGAACTTTTTTGTCTGTGATTGGATGCTCTAGATTCACAATTGGACCCGATAGGTTTTTATATCTTTTTAGAACAGGAAAATGACTGCTTAGTTGGCTAGTATATGTCTATAATTCTATTACCAAAGTTCAACCCTATAAAAGTGGACACTAAATCATCCAGTTATCGGCCTAAAAATAGACGGAAAGTACATTCCCGACGTATGAAGCTTTTGCGCGCGTTAACTGGTAGCCCCAGTTAACGCGCGCTGTTTACAGTTTACAAGTCTCGCGGAATTCTTAACTGAGAGCCGTTTTTTATAGAGACAGTCCAAACAAACACCTCGGGGTAATATAAACCTGTCTACGCTGGTAACTGGGTCACTGGCTTGCTCTGCTGTGCTGTATGCGTTACAATTGAATAATAGCTTCTAGCTATCTGCCTATTGTAACAGATTTGAAGCGTATGTAGAACTATTTCTAGACTTTATATGCTTATTTTGTAGTAAAAAGTAACCATGCTACTAAGATTACTGCAATTCTAATTAATCAACACCCGCATATGGAATAAAAATTGGTGAATATTTTTTAAAGTTAAACGGATTAATTAGATAGATAGATAGATAATATTCTTTATTTAACACCAAAAACAATGTTATACAATTATTGATTGTAATATTTATATGCAAACGGCGGTCTTATGGCTAATAGCCCCTCGCTCGATTTTTTTCCAGAGAACCGTAGGATGGACACAATGTAGGTTGGTGATACATTATCGTTATAATGAAAGAGGAGAAAGAAAAAATATTAATAAATAAATATAATAGCCATAAGGAAATTTATAAGTATATACTTATACACACACACACACACATATATATATATATATATATATATATATATATATATATATATATATATATATATATATATATATACACACACATAAATATACGTTCACCGTAAATAATAAACGAATACATATAAACAACAACAAACAAAAGATACAAAGGTATTTATAAATAATGATAGTGATTTTTGACAAGCTTTTCGAAAATTGGAAGAGACTTCGCTTGTCTCACCTCCAGCGGCAACAAATTCCATAACCGAACAGCCTGTACTGTGAATGATTGGTAAAAGAATATGGTATGATGAGCAGGCATTTTTAATATTAAATTTTCAAATATTCTCAAAGACACCGAATGTGAGTCATTGAGAAATACAAAGCGAGTCTTGAGATAAGGGGGGTAACAAACAAGTGTTAAGTAAAATAAAGTAAAGAAGAGTTCTCAACGTTTTTTCAGTACCATAAGCAGTGAAGAAGCATTGCCGGCCTTTAAGGACAGTATAGGCTTGATTTTTGAAGGTTTCAATGTCGTATTGGTTTGAAAATACCGCTAGAGGTAGCTGGTTCCACAGTGTAGTAGTGCGGTGAAAGAAGTCCCTGGAAAAACGCACCGTACTGGATCGTCACTCATCCAGATGGTTGGGAATGAAACTTTTGATATTTGTACGGCTTAAAAAGTATTTTCAATAAAAAAAATTTAACAGTAAATAAAAAATCTAAATTCTAATCTCGCTGAACACACGAAATCGAAGTGTAGAGAGAATTAAAGATCTCAGAGGTTCGTCCTGAATCTGTTACCCACTGAACCGAATAGAACATAATGAATGCAAATTGTAAACAAATCTCTTTCCGATTGAGTCTCCTTGAGTATCTTACAAAAGCAACCTAGATCAGTCTTCCACAACGATTCCCAGCCACACATACCGCTCCCACGTAAACTATGAATCTCTTAAAGCATTCACAGCCGTTATCATGTGCCCAATACTGGATCTAAATCTATGCACCATATATCTAAATTGGTGCCACTAAATCTCATTCACACGTTTAGTATACTGATATTATTGGTCACTGCTTTTGAAATCAATGGCTGCGGGTACGATTACTGCCTTAAAATAAAAATATCGACGCAATAAAACGTTATAAACCGCAAAATGGAGACTTACCACCAGGGCCAAAAATAGTCATTTCAACGTTGTACAAAATTTTCTATTGGTTATAAGAGCTGTGATACTCAGACCAGTGTTTTTCTGTGTCATTTACAGCGTTTTCGCTTTTTGCGTCGCTATGTATAGCCTCAGTCAATCTATTTAAGACAAGCATGATGGTTTAATGTAACTTACATTAACCCAACGAAATAGGGAAGTTAATGGGGAAAAATAAAAATCCCTTTACAGTTAGTTACAACTACCGGAACAATTTCAGTGGGAATATGACCCTATAAGTTAGCTCTCATCTCATCATACACTGTTTTCTTATCTATTAGAAAGTATATTTAGATTAATAAATTAACGTGGTGATAGTATCTCACAGGAAAATTAACATTTTCGGAATGTATTCCCAGTATAGTTCCATTCACATTTTCTAATACATTTAAAATCATCTATTTGGCTAGTTCAAATTTCCGTTGAAGACGACCGGATGTACAAATCAGTTCAAAAGGCTTGCTTACAAACATGAGAAATATTTGTAGTATGTACAAGATATGTGTGTATGTTGTATAAGTAAGTAGTAACCCACACTAAACTTATATATATTGTACGTGTTGTTAGAACTTGTGTGACGTAACATTTTCTACGCGAGTACTAGGCGAACAGAAATCTAAAGGAGGGTCACGACCTCAGAAGCCAGGGGAATAAATGGTTCTATTTATTAAACAATCTCCAAACAACGTTCTTTTTAAAATGTTAATTGCATCAGTATTCAACTCTGGCTTGATAGATAATAAAAATAAGTCATTAATCAAAACTTAAGTAGAAATATCAATGGGTCGGAGAGAGACCACGTTGAAAGGGATAGTGGTGCATTCCTACGGAATTCAACCCGGGCGTTCCTGTCGAAAGGGAAAATATGTTTTTTCTTTTTTGCCTTCTTATTAAAATATCTGTGAGGGGTATAAACTTTTTACCGGTCTCTTGGATTGTTATTTATTGCTATAGTGTTATCGAAGGTGTGAGTGCTTGATTAGTATTCATTATTAGTAAGTTTTATCAACAATATGTTAAGATGTTGTTACATAGAGAAAAAAATATTTATTAAAAATAATTTTCATCAACAAAAAGTTCAGACAATCTTTGAAAATAAGCCTAAATTTTTATATAGAAAGAATACCATTCATAACAACGACTGTAACATATGTAGCATAGGATGATCTTGATATTAAAAAATATATATTATAATTATTAAAAAATCACAATTTTTTATTATACATATTTTGGAATAAGTTACATTATTATAAAATAATAACATATTCTACAGATTTATTTTATTTTTACTTAATATTTTTCGAAGAACGTGAACTTATACTTAATATAGGTAGAAATATTCCTTATTGTCCATTTTACTTATACACGTGGGCGTGTATAAGTAAAATGGCTTATATTAAAAAAAATGTGTTTCAACAGCAAATCGAGTGAAAAACTTATTGTCACTATAAATTAAAATAATAAAATGTGAATCCATTATTGACTTATTATACTTAAGTACATTGAATCATTTATGCTAGGTTTAGCAATTAGATTTACTATGTATTTTGTTTAAATAAATAAATAATTAACGCCACTATACTGTCCCAGTTGCAGTATTTATTTTAATGGCAAAATGGAACAACTCAAAGTAGAAATGAAATCTTCTACCTTCATGGAAATTAGATATACCTAACTATCATCCCAATATCAAGAAAAATATATTAACAAAAAGTATATTGAAATTCACTTTCACGTTCGTCCACTACAAAAGTCCATTATCCAAAGGACTTTTGCAGTGAACTAAAAAATCAGGATATATAAATTTATTTTGTTTCAGTCCACTCATAGCCTTAATCGAACAATTACCAATAAATTAAGACCAGTGTACTTGTTAGATTAAACAAAATAACTGATAACAACATGAGCTAAAAAAAATAATATAACTGATATAAATTGGCGGGAAAAATACTTTTATTCATTTTATTTTTTTAACTATTTACAGAATAAATTAAAAACCTAAATTACTAAACAAGTGTTGACCCTGTAAATTGTCAACGCGTTGACAGTTATGTAAACATGACCGACCGCGCATGCGCGTTGTGGTTCACGATGCGGTAGCCGGCGAGCAAACAATGCAGCCACAGCAAACTTGTAATGCACATAAAGTAATGGGGCGCGGAAGTGAGAGAAAGAAGTGTTAATTCACCATTTCGCTTGCCTCATAACGCATGCCAGTCGTCAATGGAAATATGCAGCTATTTTCTGATTTCATAACGAATGGATTAACTTGCCAAATTTGGGCAAATCGGATTGATGGGGCCCACAGGCTCGCATAAAATACCTGTAGGCCTCACGAAATATTTATCCCACTATAGGGTCGAACCCGCAATGACTGGCTCCACAAGTGTTAGCTTCGCCACTGACGAATAGGATCAAAGCTATTTACTACTGCAGATATTTCTTTAAAACATTTAAACTTTGTTGTAATGTTTCATAATGCATAAAAAGTAACATTATATGCTTTAAAATGACTTGATTGATTGAAAGTAAATTTTAGCAAAAGAGATATAACAATTAAACAATTGACCTAATCATACTGGGTGTGTCGTATCGCGCTTGATTGTTCACCAAATGGAGTAAGGGGCAGTCGACCGCGAAATGTGACTATTATGCTGTCTAAATAGAAGAGCGCATGCTAAATTTCAATAGCTTTATTTGAATTCTATGACTCTTAATTATGTCCATGCAATTTAAATATATATGTATAATTTGTTTATTTATGTCAATAATTTTTGATATTAAAAAATATATAAAAGATAAAATGGGAATAAGTTAATTTATGCGCAACGTATTTCCCTTTTTTTTAAGAGCCCATATATGTCCCACTGCTGAGCACGGGCCCCTCCAATTCTGGAGGAACGGACGTTAACCCGTCACGCTTGTCCAATGCGAATTGGCGGAGTTACCAGACTCGGAATAAATATTTGTAAATCTATACATATATTTTCGGATGCAGGGATCGAACCCGCATTATTCTTCTCTTACAAGAATGAATCTTGTCAATAGAAAAACAGAAGAGCGTAAAAAAATGGTTTGAAGGTTTTGTTTCTCCTAAGTAAGTAACTTTGAATACATTTTTATCTAAAAAAATCCATATAAAAAAGCTTCGAACGGTTGCCCTTTTTTACTGAGTTTTGTCCTAAAATGGAAAACAAGTACCAGGATCACAGACCTAAGGAACAGTAAAAACGGGGCAACCACCCTTAAAACTGCTTCAAGATGCGCAGACTCGAACTTGTCTTAATCCGCAAACCGAATAACATATCTAACTCTTTCTAACATCGGACTAGCCATGTAGCATAAGCTCTCTCTCCCCCATGCTTAGATAGGGTTGAGTGCCGTAGGTATACGGTTGTGTGAATTTCGGTAAGAGACCACGTACGACACCCCCTTGGATAGGGATTGCGTGTTACAGCGTATCATGTCCCATGCGTCTCACACGAAGGCATACGTGAGCACATTTCCTGCAATATCCTGTTAACCTGGTATACGAGTATGTGTAGAGATTAGAATTTGCTAAGCAGACGGGTTTTTTCTAATACAGCTTCCACATGTGTGTATCTTCTAATGTGTGAGAATTTATTAGATTTTCACTAACGTAACCCGCTCTTATCACGTAAGGTTTACGTCATACAAAAAGGTATGACGTAGCAAATTTGAGATGTAAGAAAGAGGAGGCTAATAGTATTCTTTCTCTGTTACGCATCGTGTAACTCGAACACACACGTAGAGGCTTTAGGAATGTACTGGGATACATCTTGTCATAATATGTACGTAACCATAGCTGTGACCATTCTGAAAACTACCATTAAATATAGTGTAGTAATAAATAAAAAATATATATAATAAATAAAAAAATATGTATAATGAAAAATAAAAAATAGTGCGATTATATGTTTAGCGTTGGGACTAGAGTGAACACTTCTAATGAATAACTATGCCCAGCAGACTTCTTTTCTGTTCTAGTCTGACTTGATCCTACTGCCTATCCAGATTTACGGTTGCTCCAGTCCGGCCAGTTGCTCCAGTCTGTCTGGAGGCCGTCACAAACCACATTTAGCAACAAATTGTTTGTGCTCCAATACTCTCCTATTTCAGAGGTTTTCAGTATACAGTGGACTATGTTACGGTTAACACAATTAAATCAAAACAAGTTAGAAAAATCAAAAGTATTATTTAAAAGTTTAAAGTAACATTGGCCTACTCTTATCTTAAAGGAACGCATTGCAAATGCTTATAGTATCGATTGCTTTTCATCAGGCTGATGATACGCTTGCTCGTTTGCCTCTCTATCCCATAAAAAAATTAAAACATGTTCATAAAAACAAATTTATTGATATATTTAATGGATTTTTTGTTCCAGGTAATAATAGCCCGCTACGAGTGAAATATAAGTAACGTCAGCAAAAAAATCTCTTCCCGGATTAGAGGCATAAATTATCCTTAAGCTGGGGACTCGGTGTGTGGCCATGATATTTGGTATGAGCTCTCCTTCTAATATTACTTTCTGTTTAATTAAATTTGCTTAGATATGTTTCATCTAGTATTAAAGTGAAGTTGACATTTCATTAAACTATTAATTAATTGTATTTCAGATTAATTATTAATAATATCCATTATTTTTTTACGATTTATTAATAAATTAAAAAAAAGAAGTTTGCAGTAAATGTGTTAGTTACCACATTTAGTTATTTAAATAGATATGTGCATATTTCAAAAGACGTTTTTAGTTTAAAGACAATCGATCAGTAATGTATGAATTAATCTTGATGAAACTATTTGAGAAGCCTTTGCAAAAAAAAAAAAAAACTAAAATATCAACTGTTTTTAACATTTGAGTTTCACTAGTGTTTTAATTTATAAGTCTCAAGGGAATTAATCCTTAAGGGATTACTTGGACATATCAAACGTGTTTGTAAAGCCATGCAAATTATCCAAGTTGAAAAATGTTCTAAATATATGGACAGTCAAAAGTTTTACGAAGCTAAGATCCGCGACAAGCAAAACAATAACAGAAAATTAATAATGTGTGTTTTTCCGTTGGGTTTAGTGGATTATTTGGAACTTTAAACCAAAAACTTACCGAAAATCGGCCATCAACTCTCCACCCACCAACCACTATACACAACGCCAAACACACACTATCACTTTTCCATCATCTGGGGCGAAACACGTGTCGTGTACAAGATGGAAAAGTGATAGTGTGTGTTTGGCGTTGTGTATAGTGGTTGGTGGGTGGAGAGTTGATGGCCGATTTTCGGTAAGTTTTTGGTTTAAAGTTCCAAATAATCCACTAAACCCAACGGAAAAACACACATTATTAATTTTCTGTTATTGTTTTGCTTGTCGCGGATCTTAGCTAAGTAAAACTTTTGACTGTCCATATAGTGATGGATTTCCGCAAAGTAACGCCTGACTCCATTAATAAATGTTCTAAAAATTTTCATACTGTTTTCATTTTCTTATAAATGATATTGGTACCAGTCTATTTTTTTAAATGGAGTAAATCCTGCGGTTGTAGGATTATAAGAATGCACTTCGCAGGTTTGATTCCAATTTTGTCTTATATCTAGCATTCCAGATTTTTACTAGTTATCCAGAAATCGAGTAACAGGTCAAATCAATGTAATTCAGTGTAATAAAATAGAATTTTCTCCTGTAATACCGCACGATATAGCAAAATGCGCGTAATTGGCGCGTAAGGCGATATGGAACGGACTTCCAGCGCGAGATAGCCCCTTCTTCCGCTGCCCACGCGTGTCCGCAGCTCAGGGACTCAGGGACGCACCGTTCAATGCTACATCTCTTTATCTATGCGCTCCTTGTCATTTACTGTAACAATCCATTATTAATAAAAATATTAATTTTTTTAAATATTTTCTTGAAGTGGCACAGGCAAGATAATTCCTTATTTTAGTGGCCATAATTGTATAATTATTTATGGTGGTGGCATATTATACAATATATTTCGATTAAGGTGTATATGTGAAGTGATATGAAATAAATGCGGGTATCGTGACTGAAAAATTCCATAGAAAGTTTTGGTAGAATAGCCACCATTTTATCAATACGTAACGTGATAAGCTGACTAGTTATATTTCAAAAGATTTGATATTATCGTATTTTACTTGACACTGCATAATAATTATAACTAATTGCCATCAAAGAAAGGTAAAGAAAATTGTAAGAAACAAACCTAAACAAAAATAGAATGATAGAGTCTAACGCTAGAGTGAAGAAATAGTTGTTCTTTTTTTATAACCCTTATGATCTCCAAGGACTTCTAAGAAGGAAGTGTTACTTACGGCATCGCATCCTTTACAAAGTCTTTGAAATCAACCGTGTGCCATCATAATGGCTTTTTTGTACACCACAAAAATAGATACTTTTTTAAAGTTAATGCATATAACGTGTATAATCTCAAGGATTATGTCCGATATGATTTAAAAGAAAACGTTTCTTAATAATATTGTGGGTATCTTGTAAAATACTTTATAGGTAAAGTACTAATCGGGACTTTTCCCGCCAACTTACATAAATGACGTTGCGTTTTTATTTCATTTTTATAATCTTATATTATTATCAGTTAGTTATATTGTTTCAAGTGAATATATATATAAAAAAATATATTGTTTCATAATGGTGGCGTACTATACAATACAATATAGAGATTAAGGTGTAGAAGTGAAGTGATATGTAATAAATGCGTGTTTGTTTGACAGTTGACTGAAAAAGTCCATAGAAGGTTTTGGGTAAAATAGCCACCATTTTATCAAGAAGTAACGTGACAAGCTGACTAGTTACATTTCAAAAGATTTGATATTATTGTATTTTACATGGCACTGGCATTTAAGTTATAACTAATTGCCATCGAAGAAAAGAAAAGAAAAAGTACTTGTTGATGAAGTATCTTAAAGAGTTCCTGTAGTTATTAGTTGATAAATGGAGTCAGACGTTTCTTTGCAAAAATCCATTACTATGTAGACAGTCACAATTTTAACTTATCTAAGATTCGCGACAAGCAAAGAACAATAGAAAAATAATAATGTGCGTTTTAGTGGAAGAAGTGGATTTACGGGAAACAGTTATTATTTGCTAATTTGATAAATCGGTTCTTAAATAATGAAACCGATATATACGTGAAAATCCGGTTTATTTTTAATGGAAAAGGTAGGCTAATGTATATGTCAGTTATCGTGATCCATGATGAATCATCATCACTGTCCATAGACGCTTTAATACCAGGGACACTTCAAATGTTTTTGAGGAAAGAGGTAATGTAAAACAAAGATTCACCGTTCGGCTCTAAGCTAATTTTATCTTCTCAGAGTACCTGCCAACTAGTGAAGGTTAACAGCCAATTCAGCACAACTATCCTCATCTTTAGCGAGACAAGCACTTTGAGAGCACTCGCTATCCTTACCCACTCTCTGATATAACGTTGCCAAGACTTCTTTCTCCCACGAACCCGTCTTATCTCCGCTACTTTTCCCAAAATGATCATTTGCAACAATCTCAACGAAATAAAAAAAAGGATTCGAAAGAATCAAAGTACTTCGAAGTCGGTTTTCTGTGATGTGCTTGTCCAATCAAGCTCATCCATTCATGACGCAACACAAATTACTCTCTTAGTAATTTCTATGACTTAGTAAAAGGCTATAAGTTAAAAAATCAACAGTTAATATTGCACTTTAATTAGCAGTAACAAATTTTTTTATCAATTCAGAATCTATAATTTTTTATTCAAATAAATTATAAACAAATAACAAATATTTTATTAATGGAGTCAGGCGTTACTTTGCGGAAATCCATCACTATGTGGACAGTCAAAAGTTGTACGTAGTTATGATCCGCGACAAGCAAAACAATAACAGAAAATTAATAATGTGTGTTTTTCTGCTGGATGAAGTGGATTTATTTGGAACTTAATTCAAAAACTTACTGAAAATCAGCCATCAATTCTCCACTTTTCCATGTTGTAAACACAAATTATTAATTTTCTGTTATTGTTTTGCTTCTCGCGGATCTTAGCTAAGTAAAACTTTTGACTGTCCACATAACAAATTTTTTTATCAGAAAATAATTTTTATACGGAATGTATGCAATATACAAAATTTAATTATAATATGTTTGCCAAATGATTTCGTCAAAGTTCGCCGCCATTAAACAATGTCGTCGGACGCAAATGTTTGAGCCGCAAACACCTCAGCTAATTGCTTTGCGATGTACCTACCCAGTGTGATCGCCCGTACTTATCTAATTATCGTTAGTCGTACACTGAACATTAACCTGCGTTGTATTTTGTACAGCAAACAATTTGGCCATTACTTTACGCGGCCTGGGTCACATAAGAAAAAAAAATATAATAGTACAGTTACCTTATCCTAATTTGCTCTCATACGTAAAACATTTATGTATATGTATTACTTGTATTTTTTTTATGGCATATGAAGGCAAACGAGCAGGCGTGTCACCTGATGGAAAGCAATAAACGCCGCTCATAGACATCCGCAACGCCATAGCCAGTGCGGAGGCGTTGCCGACCTTAAAGGAAAGTGAAATTATGGGAATGGGAGTGGGAGGGGGATATGGAGTGGGAATCGGAGGGGGAGTGGGAAGGGGAGGGTGTTGGGCTTCCGGAACTCAGGCCGCTCACCGTACGAAGCGCGGTAGCTAAGCTACCACTCAGACGCCGGTTTTCTGCGGGAGTGTGGTACTTCCTCGGGCGAGCCGGCCTATTCATGCTACAGACAAATAATATGTCATTCTTGACAAAGTATTCGTCTGCAGCGTGGCTCTACCACTTGTAAATTTCTCCTGGTTCTAATATAATAATAACTTACCAGTTTATTATTAAAATAACATGTTAGCCGACGTGTTAATAAATATGAATTTGTCCGTTGAGAATGATAGTTGGTAATAGAACTTTACAAAATACATTTATATTTATTTTTAAATTCAGTATTAGTTAAAATACATCTCATGCCACCTAGGAGAATTTATTGACTAGTTAAAAAGTGTTCTGTTTATTTGTAAACGTATAGAAAAATAAATATAATATAAACATATATGTATGTATATAATATATGTACATAATTCTCCACAATTATCATCACGTGTGAATTTTCTGAACATATCTTTGCCCCGGCCGACTAGAAAAATATATTTTCGCAAGTATATGTTTATGTGCGTATATTTTTGAAATTATTTAAATACCTACAGCCATTTAGGAGGAAAAATGATGCTCTCTCATGTATAATCAGAAAACACACTATTATATATAGTATTTTATTGTTTCGTGTTCTTTACTGATTAATTTTTATAAATTTTACAAAAGTCTTACACACCCTTCGTGAGGATCCTCCAGAATATTTCGACACTTGGATCAAAATATAAGAATGATAATACATTTAGAAGTCCGAAAACATTTTTTAATAATTACATAAAAAAAATTATACAATTTACTTTTATATTTAGGAACAAAAGGTTTTAAAATATAAAAGCAAACCTAGAACTCTTAAATTCCAGTAAGCTAGCTACCATAATGGATCAGTGACAAAAATATTATAGCGGATTCAATCCCCGCAGTGAAATAAGTATGTATATAGACGTTTGGACTTAATCCGAGATGAATGTCCCGCCAATTCGTTTTGGACATGCGTGGTAGGTTAATATCCGTCCCCCAAAAATCGGAAGGCCTCATGCCCAACAGTGGAATAAATATGGGCTGTAAAAAAGTGACCTTGAAAACAAGTGACGCCAGAATGTATAAATAATGATGAATCGTAGCAAACATACTCATACGAGTATCCTACCTAATATTATTTTACATAAAAATAAATCACTTAGATGGGAAGGAAATCACAATTCGATTCAAAGAAGAGGATTATGCCGATGTTATCCTATTTTCGTTCTCATATACATACGTATATTGAAATGCATACATGCCACAAACTATTCCTGTGAGGGTTGGTTTGAAATAGATAGTTTTCTTCTTTTTTTTACACTTAGCAGGATTCTTGTCTTTTTAGTGATTCATAGACACAAAAAAAGTCGTTTCCGTATCTTTGTCGGCGAAAAGTTCCCTGGAGGCGAGCTATACAAAAATTTAGGATATGCTTATATTTTTTTTTTGTCTTAGTTCGTACTGGTTCATACTGGCCATTTTCCTAGTACATATCGCTTCTCACTGGTGGAAAAACCCGCCCGTCGGATTCTGCACTTATTCCGGTCCAGATAAAAAAAACAATATTAAACGTTTTGTTTTTTCCAATAATCTATAATGTAGTTATTATTAACCCAACAGATTATTTTAACAAACGTATTGGAAATATGCATTGTTTTTTACTTATATTATTATTATGACGCAAACTACGTTTTACAACTTTTTTCTGTTGCCCGGGTATATGATAGCTTGGATTTTGTTGTTTGAGCCTTTTCTTTTTAAACTCACTCTATTTATTTACTTTATTATATTTATTAATAATACAACAACATTTGGATTTGGATTCTACTGAAAATATATATACAAAGAGCAAAATAAAATATAGTTATAGACCATACACATTTTTATCCTGGTGCTGGCACTGTACTCGTTATCTTGATACATAAAGGAAACACTTTCCACACACACACACACACACAAACACTGCGCGATTTTCTTTTGCCATATTTTTTAATCAATATTTATTCTTTTTAATCAATGTTAAAAATAATAAATTGAACTATCGATACAGAGGCTCTTAACCTGTGAAAGCTGCTAAGTTCGAAATCGATTGCCTTATTTTCTGAACTATTCGTTGGCATGACCAATGTATGGTTCAGAAAATCATGGCACGAGGTCAATCACAGCGGGTAAGTGTGTTGTATCGAGAGTAGCTTCTTACTATAGAGACCGATGTTTAAAAAATCTTCTTCCACACATTCTCAACAACTTACCCCTGGTTATTAGACTAGAACCTAATTAAATAAATACAAAAAATGTTATTTACGCATTGTAAGTATATAATTTAAGTTAAATAATGAGATTGCGGATCTCACAGTCAAACTGTGCGAACAGTTTTTTGGGACTTTTTGTATTTCAAATCTGTAATTAGTTTCAATAAAATAAAATAATAAACAAACCGCAAACAAGTTTAAGTTTTAAAATTAGATGAGGAAGACGCGCTTTTCGCTTTCAAATTAAAACTTATTTCCTCAGACATTAGTGTAGTTTCAATGTTGTAATTCTCATCAAGCCCGTAACGATGCGAGATATATAGGGGCACATCTCAACGATAATTATAGGGAGCGAGATCGACACAATCATTACAACTTCACATGTGAAATACGATAATCAAGAAGAGAAAATTTTAGGGCTGTCCCTGTGTGGCTAATTGTAGGTTTGGGGTTATACTTAAAAATCGTTGATTTCAGACTATAAAAATAAAATACTGATGAATATGTAGTAGGTTCATCTACAGAGACATATGAAGTATCACATGTGTCTACACACATCTAAGGCCCTTTTAGTTTGCAAAGTAATGATATAACGGGGTAGATTTAGGAAAAGTCTGAAAATATGGAAAGATAAAAGACTTGTGTGACATGTTTGCTTATATATAAGTAATAATTTCTAACTTTATACTGTTGTTTTTTTATTCTTTTTCTCAGTCATGCGTAGAAGTAAACACAGTTGTGCGATTGTGACTGTTTTGGTTAAATATGACTATTAAAATAAAAGTACCTATATGCCAATGAAATAAAGGCTATACAGCAGGTGGCACATGGACAAGAGTTGCTAACGACGGAAAAAAATGGATACAGTTGGAGGAGGCCGTTGTCAATAGAGGCATACGGACAAGTGTTATTAATTAAGAAAATATTAATTTATTTTTAAATATGTACGTGTATATAATATGTACGTGTATGAAATCTGTCTGAATATAATGTAATATTTTATTACTATTATCCATAGAAATATTCATTTGGGGTAGCGATTTCGTGCATACCTACGGGAGTACTTTTACCCCGCTTTACTTATAAACTAAACAATTCTCACTATTTCAAAGACTATAAAAGTGAGGTTAGAATTTCACCGTTGTTTAACTATATTATGTAATTAAAACAAATTAACCTCACAAACAACGGTAACAAAAACTTTCCCTTGAACAAAATGATATGAAGTTTAACTATTTTAATTTTTTGCTTGAAAAACACAACATGAGCCACACTTCGCTCCATACGTGCTGACACAAGATGGCATACCAACTCCAGTCAATCCTGTTAACCAAGGTTTTCCATCCGCTGAATCTCCTCTGCGTCTTTTTCCCCCAATGACTCTATACAAATTTTGGTGATCCTAACCCATCATCAGAATGAAATCATATTATTACAGCGTCATCAGAATTATGTACAATTGCCAAATATTATGTTGACTGAACAGTGAGAGGTTGGTCAAATTCGATTTCTAATATATTATTTGCCTGCCAGCTATTTATGGCTTATTTGCCTAGGATTATTATAATAGACTTATTTCCAACACTCAATTGATGTAGGTTGCTTTGATGATCCTTATCTAAACGAAATATCGATGTGATAAAGAGTTATTTATTAATTAAATTTGTTTCGACCCGATCTGAAACTAGAATTCTTAACTTCAAAGTCAAGCTCGAGCTTTCTTAAAATATGTTGAATGGATTACAAGAATAATAAATTCTATTGAACATTAGTGTTCTCTTAGTTTCCTTTTTGCGCCATCTATCGTAATATAAGGAATTGATTACAAATGGCGTATTTTTTATTCATACATATGACGCATACTGCACTATTATTGCTTATCTCTACATTTTCTGCTGCCCTGGTATTTTCTCGCTTGGATTTTTGTTATCTGTAGTTTCTCTTTTTGCAAGAAGAGGAGAGAGAAACCAGCCGTTTGTGTATAAATAAACAAATAAATAACAATTACAAGTATAACAAGAAAAAACAATTATTTCGATAACTAGTCATTTCTGCTGGCTTTTTTTTAGTTCGAATGAATAAATATCGATTGCCAGAGCTTGACAATTATGGCGCCAAGGTACCCTTATCTTTTTTTCTCTTGCGTATAGTTTTTGTTTGCTAATAACATTTTGAAAAAAATCAAAGTAGTTTTAAAACTGGTTAACTATTAAGATGTTATATTTTGATAAATATGCAATTACAACGCGGAATTATTATCATTTATAATAAATATAACTATAATGAAGGTGTTAAATGTTTAGTGGTCGAGATAGTCTTGAAAGATTAAATTTCTGCGAAAAAACAAGTTTTATTCTATAATTAACCTAAACTTTTAATAACGGCAATAATATCACTTTAAAGCTTAAGGAATATATGTAACTTTTTTGTATTGTTGATTCGATTCTTATTGGGAACAAATCTTTTCGATTTTTTTTTGATAGATGAATCATGGTATTAGTTACTATATAATATTACACAATAATTTTTACTAAAAAATGTTTTTAAATATTACTAACATTTTTGTTAATCATTCCAACTAAATTTATAATGATTTTTGCTAGGAAATGGTCCAGTGGAGGATGCGAACTCACGACGAACTGATCGTAAGCCTGGATTCTGCCAAAAAAGCCATTGCTGGTTAAATTTAAAAAGTTTAGTAAGAAGCACTCCAATATTTTAAATTTATTAATGATATATCCAAATTGATGTACAGTTATAATATATATATGCATAAATAATATTTAAACATTTAGTTACACAATAATTAATGACTACTACCATACATCACCATCAAAATGGGTGTAAGAGTCTCCATAGCTGGACATTGGCCTTCCTCAAAATTGAGGGATGTTGCAGTAATCCCCCACGCTTGGCGGGCGGATTGGGAATACTATATTGGTCTCTTACTTATTTCATATTTGACAACCCTAAGCAAATATAAAATGAAAAACTTAATATATAAAATGATAAATGAGCTACTGGAGTTGATAGATATGTCTGGACGATATGCAGGTAATCGATATTAGTAAGATATTAGATGTATGCATATACAAAATGGAGATAGTATTATCGAATAAATAATTTCTCGTATAAAATGCTAAATTAAGTTTCTTTTATAAAATCAAGAGATTGATAACACACTTGGCACTTTGATAACAATGTAAGATAATATTTAAGTTGTAATTAAGAGATTTATACTGTTACATTGATCAGCTTGCGTAACATTTAATAGATACCTTTAAGATAAAGAAGACTATATATTAATACAATCTTCAATCAGAAGATTTTTCGACATAATGATAAGATTTTTAAAATAAATGGGTGCATATCAATACCTGTCAAGTTATAAAAGAAATTTCACCAGAAGTCACGTTCCGATACGACATTGGAATCTTTAAAAAACAAGCCTACACATTTCTCAAAGGCCGACAACGCTTCCGTAATGCCTAAAGCACCATCAGGTGACATGCCTGCTCATTTGCTTTCCTAAGTCATAAAAAAATATGTATGTTTATAGAAATAATAGGTGAGACACCACAACGCATGCGTTTGGATATCTACCAACAAAACATGAACCACGTTGCTCTTCATGAACTCACCCCTTTATTTTGTAAATAGGAATGACGGTGCTGGATACAAAGCTCTTTGTTAACTGGTTATTATAGACAGGTAGCTATCAGGTGGGTTACAGGACGCATGCGTCAGGTGTACGGGCCAAACTCTTATCCAATTCTAATCTCCTGGTACGAGGCTGGCATCTTGCCACAGGTAGGCTCTCAAATCACAGGTGGCTTGGGGCGCTCACGTAGATTCAGTAGTGACCCCCCAACCTTATATGTATATCTCATTATAAACTCAAGTTTTAAAAGATTATGAAAAATGAACTCTATTATATATTTCAATGTTTTGAAAATAAAACCGCCTTAAAATCCTTAAAAAGGTTTCTTATCCTTTGTTTCCTATATTTAAAAAAAAATCGAAGCTTTTTAAGCATTGTTACCTGCCGCCACACATAGGAAATGTTGAATAAATTAAACTTTCCTACAGTTACAATGTTCTCACAGACCTTTATCGACCCCACAGGGGAGCCGCAGATTTCAATGTAGATACAAGATTTATCGGTTCAAAAGCGGGATCGCCTTCGGCATTTAAAGTTGACTTAGAAATACTACAGTATGTACACAATTCTAAACAAAAAATAGTTTTTTCTTAATTATAAAATTGGTATTAAATTAACAAAACGGAAATAAGCATTAGAAATAATACATCCAATTAGGTTTCCTAAACATAACTGTCGATAGCATAGACAAAGAATTTGTCTACCCGAGTGGTCTACCCGAGTGTAGGAAGCTCATAGATTATATTCATAAAAGTATCGTCAGACAAGAGTAATGTCCTTGGGTGATGCGTAGTCGAGCGTGGAGTCAATAGAATAATAAATCTATTTTATCTTCGCCCGCGCAAAACAATTGTTGGCTTGAACTCTGGGATGACCAAAAATGAAATTTTATCATTTTAATGATCATTTAAAAACAAACAGAAATCTTCGACGACGCTGCCTTCGGTGTTAAATTTTTGTCCACGAAGCATTTTTTCCACTGTGGGAAATAAAAAGAAATCGCATGGGCTGTACGGATGTTGGGTTAACATTTTTACCCCCGAAGATGTCAAATAGTCGATGGTTTTATCAGCTATGTGAACGGGCGCGTTAGCTTGGTGGCAAAAAATAAAAATATGTATTTAGAAAAAGAGAAATTTTGTAATGAATTTAATTGTTAACAAAATAGTTGCACACTTTTTGGAACAGCCTAGGTAACTTTCACTGACATTTGTGAGGGAAGATCACTATATTGATGAATATCGTTATCATTTTATAAGTAGTTTATACTCTACTTTTTTACCATATCTTTGGTATAGTGCTATAAAATTTTTAAATTGATCAACCACTTTAATTGTGATACATGCCAACCATTAGATCAATCATATTTCGCGGGTCAACAAACTTTGAACTGTTCAATGTTCGGATGTATTCCCACTACAGGGTTCGATGCCCGAGTCAGTCAAGTAAAACGGCGCGATACTAATTGATTAGTGCGATCCATTTGTCTAGACCGTCCCACCCGTGACCTATCTAGATCCGTCATAATTAGGCAAGCTTTTTTAGGAGAGTGATAAATTGAAAAATGTAATTGTCGTCAACTGGTGTCCTCATCCACCGCAGACTTAATATTTGTTTTATTCAAGTATAACTACTTTAAAAACGGTAACATATACATATGTATAATATAACTAACGTATATATAAAGGTAATTAATGTAAAACTAAGGTAATGCATATAAAATAAGGTATTTAAGTGCATTTACATATATACGTATTGTGTTATATGTTCCACAACTGCACAATCGCCATAAAGCAAAATTTCATCCCCGCCATCTGGATGAGTGGCGATCTACTATGGTGCGTTTCTGTCGTAACTTCTTTCCACGCACCACCAGTTTGTGGAACCAGCTACACTCGGCGGTCTTTCCAAACCGATACGACATTGGAACCTTCAAAAAACAAGCCTATACATACCTAAAAGGCCGGCAACGCTTCCGCGACTCCTGCGGTTTCGCGGTTGTCCATGGGCGGCGCTATGCGATGCTTTCCATCAGGCGACACGCTTGCTCGCTTGCCCTCCTATCCCATAAAAATATTTGTGTGTGAGGTTAAAGTAACGCGGGAATTTTCGGCTTGCAATATGAAGTGGAGAGAAAAGTGCAGAGGATGCTAAAGTCAGGCAATGTACCTATATCGCCGTGGTCAGTACTGTAGTGTGCGTGCCGTACTCCTTACGGCGATATCCGGAATATTTAGGGGAATTCTTCAAATAAAATTCTTCAAAATGATATTAATTTATTCTTGCGTTTCATTGTACATTTATATCTAATTCATATTATACTTTATCACACTTTTCATATTTATATATATATATATATATATATATATATATATATATATATATATATATATATATATATATATATATATATGTTTTGTGCTGGACGGGTGACATGTCTATCAAAAAGACGTCAGTCAAATTAATGCATATTATTTTATTATATAACAATTTATTTCTTTTTCATTTTACCATTGAATATTACGAATGTAAAAAAAAGTAATATAATACAAAAGGTTTTAATGCATTAGTGATACATTTATGAATGTATCACTACAGTACCCCTGACATTGCAGGTCTATTTACTACTCCGATGCGATCCGCTTGCTCGCTTACCTAACCCTGTTTTGATAAGTTCGTATTGAGTAATCGATTTGTTGTGGTCTTATTTACTGGAAAATTATTTTTATATTCCCAATCAATCCGTTCGATAAACTGCGAAAGCTTTCCCACAGACATGAATCACATAAACTTTGAACATTTTACTCCTAATTGTCAAACATCGATATTTCAGTGTTAGTCATACACCAAGTAAAGAGGCGAACCCAGCTAACTGGGGTAATAATAACAAGTGGAGATCATACACGCCGCCAGTACTAGCTGTTCCACGAAGCGCGCGTTCAATTGTTGATGTGCTTTTACTTTACTACTGGTTGGTTTCAGTTTTCACTTATAAAGATGAGTATACACTTGCATTTTAATGAATTGAAAGAGACCCAAGACAATTATAAATTGCTTGAATTATGATATAAACATAGATGTAATGATAAAACGTAAGGTTTGGAGATGCGAACGACTAGAATGCATTAAAAACATTAAATGATACTTTTTTTTGGTTCAAATAAACACATATATCAGTACTTTAATATATAAATCATGTGTACATGAAAGCACTAGAGGTTCTATTTTATTCTGTATCAAATAAATAGTAATTCTTTAGTTCATTTACATAGTTCTATATTTTTTTAACATACATACATATCTTCACGCCTGTTTCCCGTAGGGGTGGGAAGAGACCACAGATTCCTGTAGGACTGTATTTAAAAAGATGATAATTATTTATAGTATTTCAAAACATCTCACTGGATTATAGGCCTTCCCTATACATAAGATACACAACCCGAATTTTGCGCTACACGCATCCATTTTCTGCTAGCCTGCTACTATGGATCAGCCTCCGATCTAGGAGTGGAGCAACGATTTGCTCGGAGGCACCTGCCCAGGATAGTTATTTAAGAGCGCTCTAAATTCATGTTTAAAAAAAATATTTTTTTGTTAAGGCACCTATATCTAGAACGCGACATACGAACGTCAGAAGTGTAAGCTGTAAGCGAAGTCTCAGCAAACTAACAATATTTAAACATAATCAAAAAATTGTAATTTATTTTTAAAATCATTAATCTCAATTGCTTGAAAGAAAGAGTACCAATCTCAAGTTATTGCGACAGTTTTAAAAAAGTCGTAGATCCCGAACTGATATGGGTAAAAATACACACACTACAAGCTTGAATGACGCGTATTATAGTGATACATTGCATAATAAGGTAGAAAAGTTGCTTACCTGGGTCACATCATGAGACATGACAGGTACAAGTTGCTCCAACTGATCATGATGGGAAAAATCGCGGGCAAAAGACAAGTTGGTCGAAAAAGGAAGTCTTGGCTACGTAATTTCAGGGAGTGGACCGGGATAGCGAGTGCACCAGAACTGCTGCACTTCGCGAAGGAGGAGGAAAGTTGTGCTGAATTGGCGGCCAACCTTCGCTAGTCGGAGAGGCGCTCCTAGAAGAAGAAGAATTACCTAATGTATCACTAGTTTATAAAAACTTTTTATTTGAATGTATAAAATCTTTTTTTATTATCTTACTTGTCTAAACGTCCGTAAATTTATAAGTTTAATGATAAAGACATATTTAATTAAAGATTAAAAAAATACGGTCAAGAGTACCCTTAACCGGCGGGCTTGCATGAGGAGAGTAATGAGTGTGGAGGGAGCAAGGAAAGTATGCCGAGACGTAGGAGATGGAGATCTATGGTCTCTTTCTACCCCTATGGGACACAGGCGTGACGATATGTATGTATAAACGCACAAAAATATTTGGTGTAAAAAGTACATGTAAAAGTATTACTTAATCTTAAATTTACTTGTGTAGTTTTTAACTATATCTACATTTTTATTGTTTACATCTTGCAAAGTAGATCCAACATTAAATGATAAAGTAAACAACAGTCTGTAAACCCCCTTAAGACCTAGTTCTCAGACAAAAATTAGGTCTAATTTAGGTCTTAAGTTAAGACAATATGCGTCCATAAAGTTCCGCATGGCGATTAACTTGCAAACTGGATCAGGGCCGCATGACTGTGCAGTAAATATCCAATTTGTACAGTGTACAAAAATAGCTTTTGAAATTGATATGGTTTGATGCAATCTTGGATTTGCTTACCAATTTGGGTTGTTACTTCACGACACATATATAATATATAATACACGATGTCTGCCTAGATTATATTACTACCGAAACTGCATCTTATAAAGTGTTCTTAAATTAGGATAGATTGTCATCAATATTAAGGGACACAATTTATTATAGTACTGGGCTCAGGCATCTTTCTTTTGCCGATCATATTATATGTAAGACACTGACGGTAACTAGTGATTAGTTGATACGAACGTAATCTATTTTTATATGATATCCTTCCATATCCATAATTCTTCATAAATATTGTCAATTTCTTTTAACTAAAGTTGTTCTGTCAAATTTTTTCAAACTCTTTTTTTTAACAGCCCATATATGTCCCACTGCTGAGAACGGGCCTCTCCATGTCTGGAGGAACGGACGTTAACCACCTACCACGCTTGTCCAATGCGGATTGGCGGCGTCACTAGACTCGGAATAAATATTTGTAATCCATACATGTACTTATTCCGATGCGGGGATCGAACCCGCGACGTTTAAATCCACGGGCGGAGGGCCCCGCCACTGAGCCAGTTGGTCGTCTTTTTTCTCACCCCTTTTACTATCCCATATTTTTTCTTTCAACCCCTTTTTGCTATCTAATATCATTCCATGATAAAGGTTACATATCGGCAGAGCATAATGGCATAATGGTATTGCCTTTCTTATTACTCTTCCTCTTTCATAAAGTAACTCGTTGCTACATCCTAAAGTTGCCGTACATGCTTTTTCAAACTAGAACCTACATATATTTTGTATTATGTTTGATATGATATAAAAATCCCATTTGTGAGCCCGTTTCTAAGATTCGCTAAACATCTTGCCGTATAACGAAATCTTCAATAAGATCCTGGGCAGATGGCAGTTGGCGAATCTGAAAGAATGTCGGAAATGAGCATTTATTTAGTGACCCAAAATAATCGCAGAATAAGGCTCACTGACTCCGTTGGCTCGGCCACGTTGTGAGGGGAGGTTCGAATAGTAAAAAGGGCGTATGTGGGTCGCCCGTCCTGGTGCCCCAGGTACCTGCTGGTACTGGAGAGACCTTTAAGTCAGTAATTGGCAGGAGATGTCGCAGGACAGGACACGGTGGCGAAATCTCTTTTTGGAGGATCCATTTCGAGTCTATGAGCCAGCGAAGTTAGTTGTTAGGTTTTTAGATTCACCTTTTGAAACTTTTGACCGCAGAAACGAAAGTCGAAACAAAAAAGTGAAAATTATACAAGTACTTAATCATTCGTATGGATTCAATTCTGAGGCCATACAAAAGCGCCGATGCAATCTATCCTTTTTAACTCTTGATTTAGACGTAGCTCAAAAAGTCATCGGGTATGCTACGATTTCTCATTATTTGTTTCTGTTTAAGAGTTCTGGAGTTATGCTAGAATTTGATATTGTCTTATTTACTTTTTAATCGTTTCTGAAACTAACCTTATTTTCAAACTTAAGATGTAAACCTACAACCCTCCATTTCTAAATATTTATGTTGTGTTTTTTTTGCAAAGAAGACCGGTTGGTCTTCTCATATTTAGACATCCACACATATTTCAACCTTATGTTTCTCAACCATCAACCGAAATAAAACAACAATTATTTAAGAATAAACTTAAATTTAATACATAATAAACAAAATCCAATATTTATAAGGACTACTTCCTAGCAAAAATTAGTACTAGCAAAAATTTAAGGCGAAAATCTAGCTGGGTAACGCTTCTTAAGGAGGCCTATGTCCAGCAATACTGCAGATGATGATGTTTAATGTTTTATATGAAAATCTGAAATAATGTTTTGTAGGAAAAAATTAAATTATGCGATACGTAAATATTATAAAAACATTGCTTCGTACTCAGCGATGATATATAAATTGTACATACATTGATTATTATCATGTTGAAATCGCATAGTAACTACACTGGCTGTCATATTACCCATTGTCCTACCAACATACCCACGTGCGTTCCGAATCAATGTCCTATGAAATCATGTTTCGCTTGAATCGCGCCCCACTTTCGATTTCGATACGTATTTTATATATTTCTTATTATATATAAAAACAAGGACTATTGATCTAATGAGTATCTCACCTGCTTTTGTTTATGTGTCCCTGGTATTTATCTTATCAGCATACGAAATAGAAACTTGTCTACTTTTATTTTATGGTACTCTGGTACAAGAATCGTATTTCCAACCTGGGGTAGCTTTTTATCCAAAATACAAAAATGCGCTACTTTACCCCCTTTTTCTCATAAAGTAGATATGATATTTGGCAGTTTAGTTACACGGTACATGTATTTCTATAATATAAATTCGATATAAATTTTAATAGAATTCAAATAAAAAAAATTGGCTTCTATTTCTTCTTTACTACCCTTATCTTCTCTCTTCAAACAAAAATAAATATTACTTCAAACGCACATTCACTTGGACTTATCTATTCGTAATTAGATCAAGAATGCACACGCTTTGTACGATTATTTCTTTCAATAT
The DNA here is from genome assembly GCA_031353405.1 of Baronia brevicornis. Lineage (NCBI taxonomy): Eukaryota > Metazoa > Arthropoda > Insecta > Lepidoptera > Papilionidae > Baronia > Baronia brevicornis. The sequence continues at coordinate 402,875 of JASFAT010003055.1, read as the reverse complement.
TATTTTTTAATTTTATTAAAATCTAGGTCACAATTGCCAGGTTTCTAGCCCACACTCTTCGAATACTAAAATATTTGAGTTAGATTTTACACCTGCATTTTAAGACACTAGTAAAAATAGCATCAATTGTATTTTCGAAGTAATATTAAGTAACACTTTATTATTCCTAAGTTAGTTACGATTACAACAGCGCTTGTGATGTATTTTTGCAGTTGCGACAGAAACAATACAATACTGGGACCGCATAACAACTAGTTAACATTATGTCTAAAAATTTGATGATAAATTACCACCAGCACATAATTTTTTTCAGAGTTTTTGGATCTTTTGCACTAAAGTAATAATTCTATATCTCGTAATATCACCTTATTTATGTCACAAACTAATTTTAATGGTATAGAGTTCTTTATTTTATTTAGGCTCTTGTAATTATGACAGAAATTTGTGTTATAAAGTTAGTGCCATCTATATTAAAAGGAAAATGTACAAAAACAGGTAAACGAAAGGGCTACAATGACAGTGCCATCTATAATGGTAAAGGTCAAACAAATACGAGCACAACGCTTCTGGTGTAAATTTGCAGTCGAAATATAAACAATCCAGTATACGGAGAGCATAAGTTAAAAGTAGGTTAGTAAAATAACTATGTACGTTCTTTTAAGGTGCGTGTATTAATTTTTGTTATTGGTAAATATTAAGATTGTGTTATTTGTATATATTTTCTTTAATTACTGGAGACTAGGAGTTTAATTACTTTTGTACTAACTTTTTACTAATTTAATTATATTATATCTAATCAGTCTTCCAAACGGCTCCCACTGATTAAACTGAAGTATTAATCAATTGTATTAATTAAATCAAATCAGATAAGATATTTTATATGTAATCAATATATAAATGAATAAATTAAGTGCCATTTATCTATCTATAAGATGTAAAAGGAAAAAGTAATATTAATAATAATAATAAGTCAATGATGAACCCACAACGCTTCCGGCACATTTTTGTAGTCGCAGTAGAAACGATTCAGTAGGCGGAAATCATAAAGTAGAACAGGTAAATCTTTTTTTTCTAAGTAAATTGTAAATCTTCTTTACATTTAGGGTAATTGAAACGACAACACCAATGCCGTAACCTAAATTGACAAGTGATTAACAGCAATATATTGTTTTGTAACTTTAATTTTAAAATTTTGTAAATTGTTTTAAATGAAAATCAGTGCCATCTATATTAATTTAAGGGGTATCTAGAAATAAAGACAGCAGCGCGCTGTCAGTCGCGAAAGAAACCATTCAGAACAGTACCCGGAGAGCATAAATAACGACTATACCTTAAAGTTAAGGGTATTATAGACATAGTCATCTTAATAACAAACGGCTTCATAATATATTTTTAGTTTCTTGTATTTTGGAATTCTATTGAAAAAATTTCATCAATCAATCGGGGACGTCCACACCCCGCGCAGAGGTGTGGGATCGAGCCTCGGGGATGAACCCCACTGCTCGTGCAGCAACTCAATGGGGCAACCGCCCCCCGGTCTTAGGTGCCGCTATTCCTAGCGGCTTTTGGGCGTCCTTTAACGACTTCGCGTCGTCGAGATATGGCTGAACCTATTCCTACGTTGGGTCCGTCGCTGGCCCTCTTCCCTCGCGGGAGCCAGGAGGCGACAGGAGGATTTCGCGTGGGAGTGGACGTCCCTCAGGTGGGCGAGCGTGAAGGGGAGCAAAATTATTAAGGTGTGGGTGTGGTCCATTGTCGGCTCGGTCGAACATCTTCCGAGCCAACCGGACCACAAACTCATGGATGCTCTCCACCCTGAGGTCCCTCGCTATAACGTCGTTACGCACATAGCGAGCCGCCCCCACGATGGCGCGCAGAGACAGATTCTGCTGGATCTGAACGCGTTTGCGCTGGGTTGCTGATATCAAAGACCACCAGGCCGGCGCAGCATAGGTCAGTCGGGAGCGAACGTAGGCCTTATAGACCAACAGCTTCGTACGCACGGGTATGCGGGTTGATGTTAATATAGGTCGAAGGACCGTACGCGCGGCTTTCGCGCTATTCAACACGTGTGTTACCTGTGTGGTGAGCCGCAGCGTGCGGTCGATGCAGACTCCGAGGTACGTTACTGTGGTCTCCCAACGTACATTCTGCCCCCGAAGCTTAAGTGGTCTTGGTAGTTTACCGTGGCCGGTCACAATGGCGCATGTCTTCCCAACGTTGACAGATATTCGCCATGTGTCCAGCCACTCGGGTAGCAGAAAATTTCATAATAAATACGGTAAAGCGTTTATTTACTTGCGAGTGCCATCTATATTTCTTTATATCAATCATTCGTCACCCACCAATTAGGGAAACACGCTTCTGGTTAATTTTTGCAACTACAATAGGAAGAATCTAGTATACGGATAGCATAAATATTAACAACTAAGTACGTACGTTCTTTAGATTTCAGTTGCTGGCATTGACGACGTTATAATGCTGATAACGTTTGTCATTCTGATTATTGGAAATATTAGAAACCTGGTCATCCTGGAATCAGGGTCGAAAAGTTGTTGTGAGAGTTATATTCAGGATAAGTGAGTGCCATCTATATTGCTTTACAGGTACCAATTACGAGCACAGCGCTTCTGCCGTAAATTTGTAGTCGCAAGAGAAACAATCTGGTACACGGAGTACATAAATTAAGAGTAGGTACATTCTTTCATTTAGGGTAGTTGCCAATGTACTGTAGTGATGATACATTGATAAATGTAACACTAATGTAATAAAATTTTTTATTTGAATATATTAAAAACCTTTTATATTATATTACTTATATTCGTATTTTTAAAATTTAAAATAAAAAAAAATATTGTTTTATAAAAACATATACATTAGTTCGACTGACGTCTTTCAATAGACATGTCACCTGTCCGGCAAAAGAAACTGAGATATAAAATGTAAATTAAGTGTGAATAAAGTATGAACAAGATTATAAATGTACAGTTAATAGAAAAATAAATTAATTTCATTTGGAAGAATTTCATTTTTATCGAATATAAAACCCCCTAAAGATTCCGTGTACCGCCGTAAGCAATACAGCTGTCACGCTATAGTACCAAAAATGGTTTACCATATACACGAGATAAATAAATACATAGATAATAAAATTTGTAAATTATAATGAAATGTGAATTTTTTTATAAATTAAGCTTAAAAGTTTATATTGTAATTTATATTGTACAATACTCTTATAACAAAATTGTTTATTTCAATTATAACTATTTATTAAATTGTTAATTTAAATATATTAGAATAATTTTTTTTTAAAATCATAATTTGTAGAGATATGTTAAAAATTTGTAATAATAAATGAAATCAAAAGGTGAAATCAGTGCCGCCATCTGTCTATATATATGTTATCTCGTGTGACCTTTTACCATTGGCGAAGGAAACAATTCATACCCGGATAGCATAAATTTCAACTAGGTTACATATTATCTATAAATTTAAAATTAGATCGTTAAATTTAGGATATTAAGTAATAATTCCATAAAGCTGAGTCAAAAACAGCTTACCACCTTTTTATACTTTATATTTTAATTAACCTTAAACTCTTCTAGATTACATTGAATATTTTCTTTTGTAAAGTAACTTAGCATTAAGGACAAGTTAGTGCCATCTATATTAATTTAAGCGTACTAATTAATAAAGACGAAAATATAAAAAGAGTGGTGTATTTCTGTAGCTTTGTAATTAGTTATTCAATACACGGATATCATAAATTATCTAGTTCTTAGATAATCTTGGATGCCTAAAAAAGATGGATAAACCAACTTTGACTCATATTAGGTTATATATACCCCTTGAGTTTCTTTATTATATGCTGAAATTTAAGTTTTTATTAAAGCTATGTTCTTAAAACTAACATTTCGGTTTAATTATAAGCATTCGTAAGTCCATGAGTAAATTTTATAGGAACAACAAAAAAACTGTTTTATATTTCATAATTTGAGAAATTTTTAATTTTAAAATCATTCTTACTTTAGGTATAAAAAGAGATACTATTAAGTTTAATACAAATTATTCTATCGAATACGCTTTAATACGAACCATAAGAGGGCATCAAGTGTGCAGTGTTAAATTTGTTTTTTGGAATTACAAGCTCTGATTATTAAGCCGATGGTATTATAGGTTGTAAAATACAATATTAGTGTTTTTTATGGAAGGAAAAAATAATAAAACTAATTTTTAATTAAGGGTTCTACTAAAGTAACATCAAATACAACTTTTTAATAAATAATAAAAAAAGATTAAATCCGCGAATTCCAAAGCGATAACTTGCGCTACTGAGCATAAGAGATAAGTTCGTGATGGAATATTTTTTTGTGAATTTCACCCTTTATATAATTCGAACATTATTTAATCTTTACAATTAACGTTGGTAATCTCATGCTTATGTAGCATGAAATTAAAACTTGTAATCGACATAGGTTTCATTTCCATACCGATTTATAATCGATTGCATTTGTATGCGAGTTAATAATGATCTCATACAAAACTTAATTTGGTATCTGTCAAAAAAGAGCGTAGGCAGAGGCGTCTTTATGCTTTTACGATTCTTATTAGAACAATATTTATTGTCATTTAAAACTATCATTGAAACGTTTCCTTCTACCTCCTGCAGTCCTATTAGCCCATATTTATAATTTAAGCAAAGATCGCCCCATATGTTTTATTTATTTTTTAGATGTTATTTATTATTCGTAGACTTTTAAGATGGTATCTTCTTCTAAGAGTGCCTCTCCGACTGCCGAAGTTTGGCAGCCAATTCAGCACAACTTTCCTCCTCCTTCGCGAGGTGCAGCAGTTCTGGAGCACTCGCCATCCCGTCCACTCCCTGATATTACGTAGCCAATTGGGACTTTCTTTTTCGACCTACTTGTTTTTTGCACTTGTACCTGTCATGTCTCGTGATAATGCAGGTAAGCAACTCTTCTACCGTCGACGGTCTGCAAAAGTTCACGTTTTCCTTGACTTGTCGGAGAAAAACAAAAAGAAAAATCTCGTCATTGGCCACCCTTTGAGCCCAGTTAATAGCGAGTGTCCGTCTCAATGCCCACATTTCGATCACTTCTATACGTTTTCTGAGGTATTCTTTAAGCGTCCAACCCCGACATCCGCATAGAAGAACGGGCCAGATTAGTATAAAATGGTATAGTAACTTTAAAATAAATCGTAACATCTGTATCCACACATATGAACATATCAAAAATTTATACTCAACAATATGGATAAAATATTTAGCAGATAAATAGGCACACATTTCTAAATAACGATTATATATATCCTCTTTAAACTATAGTTGTTAGAAAATGTAAATAAAATAAAATATATATAAATATAACTATCAGAAAATACACATTGACTAAGGATGCGCCGTAATAACTTTTAACGAACACACAAACATCTCTCGTCAGTCTCGAGACGGCGCTTTTTATGTAGACTTAATGTTTCCCGTTAAGTCGTTCGCACGATTTACCAAATCTCATGGATCTCGACTTTTGTAGGAAATCTACATCAGTTGTATTTTTATCCTGTGTTCGGAGAAGATGATGCTAACATTATATTTACTTTTTAGCGTCTATCGAAGACGTACAAGAATACACTACACGCTTATTCCTTTAATGGTTCTGCGATTGTAACTATATGTCTATAATTCTTTTAAATTTGTGTGTTCTACAATAAAATTTGTGCTATTGTTTCTGTTAAATAATTCGAATCTTAATCGCAATAGAGTTGGAAACAGATTCATAACAATATAACGATGTTGTTAGAGCAATATATGGCGGGGCCATGTCATAAATTGCATTTATGTTTATTAAATAGAAAAATCGTATTCTGTGAAATTTGTATATATAAATTACTAGATGACCCAGTGAACTTTATTACATTTACAATTTATTTAATTCAAACTATCGAAAATGATATCTCCTTGTAGGCTTATCTTCTCCTGGGACGTTAGTACAAAAGAAACTACAGTTTTTTACAACAACAACACGTATTAGACGATAAAGCCATCACGAACCCTTTAATGAAAGTAATTTGAAGTAAAAGGAAGAAAAAAAATTTTTCATTTATCAAGTTTTTTTTATTAACCGATATTCAAATCGGTTGAGCCGTTTTTGAGTTTTAGCGAGACTAACCAACAGCAATTGATTTTTTTATATATAGATATACGGCTCGTTACGTTACGTACGTTTGTACGTTTGTACGGCTTTGACGTTATCAACGTCAAGGCCGTTAAAGACCATGGCGAAGACACTTCTACGTAAACACACAATCTTACTTTTCTAATTTGTGTCCGCGGATCTTAGCAAAGTAAGTATGAAACACTGTCCATAAAGAATAAAAATTAATCAATATAAAAAAATGTAAGCAGCAACTTTTAAACGTTATTTTAATTATAAATATTTTTAAAGAAAAGGCTTAAGGGGTAAAAGAAGCCTAGACATGCCTAAAACACCGGCAACGCTTTCATAATATCTACGGTGTTGCGGATGATCGGTGTTGATTGCTTTCATTGGGCGACATGCTGCTTGTTCGTCCCCCTATCTCAAAGATTCCCAAAGTAGTCGACCCCTTGAGGTTGAAACTCACCTCCAACCGGAAAGTTTTGCAATTAGTAAGTATTTTGTATCAATAGAAAAAAACTAGAGATAGGATTTTTAAAGTAATTTGGCTATGGGGTTCCGTAGTATCACTTCATTTTGGAAAAGGGGGTCTCTTATCTCTAAAAAATCGAAACATTGGGGTAAAAAGTTTAAAATACAATAGGTATTGAATTCGATTAAAATAGAAGATTTTAGAGGAGTTAATACTTTAACAGTTAAACTTGCACAATGTCTTTGTGTAATATATATTCAGTTTAATTACTTTACTTTTGTATATATAAGCATTTTATGGCGTAGTCGACTACGATTTTTCAATCTATATTGGCTGACACGACTCCTTCAAAGCGCACCACCATTCAGCTCGATCTTCGGCTACGCGCATCTTTCTTCTGCCGCCCATCATTCGTAGACCGTCGCCCTATCTAGCTGGTAAACGTTGTTGGAAGTCTCCCCGGCTTTCAACGACGTTTACCAACGATTATTGATTGACACAACTAGACAACTTATGTCGTGCTATAATTTGTTGAAAAACCTTATCCGAGCTTGGATTTGGATAATCATCAATGTTATTCATGTTGAAATAATACTAATATTATATAGAAACCCACCCAATGTACCAAGCGAGTGTAGGAAAATGAATGTGAAATTGATTTAATCGTTCAAATAAATCCACAGTCATTAAAGACAAATCATCACGTCTGCTTCCTACAGCGGTAGGCAGAGACCACAGATCTCCATCTACTATGATCTCGGCACGCTTATTTTCCTTCATCTACACTCTTCTCTTCATACAAGCTCGCTAGTGTAGGGTACTTTTACCCTGGCCTTTCTTAAGAACTTCAACAATTCGTTCAAGGTTTGTTCTCATTGGTCTTCCGTGTCCCTACCGATCCTTCCATCCACATACGCAACGAATATAAGTCGCCTTTCATCCATTCCGAGAGAATCATTATTTAAATATATAGTAGATTAAACGACCTTTTATTGTTTTATAAAAATGCGATTTAGTGATTCCGTTTTTCATCTGAACGATCTAAAACACAATAGATATCGGGCGGTTTACCTATTTTCCCTGGTGTGGCCGCGTCTTTACATTAGCCATACTTTTATGCGTCAAATTTCACCAGAGCCGTTAACCTCCAACTGTGGGCGCGCGCGTAGGAACACTAAAACTGTGCGTCCACTATCAATCACCGCCTAAAACGCACTCATTGCCGTTCTATTGAAAGACTGATCTAAATCAAAACGACTCGCCAGCGTCTGGATTGTATTTTACTTTTTTTTCTTATTTCGCAATTCTTTCATCAGTCAATCCTTATGATATTTATGAACGCTGAAAAACACAGATGTTAAATATTTTTTAATGTATATTCGGGATCAGAAAAAAAATTTCGTCGAATGGTCTGAATCTATACTACCAATAGAAAATTTAGTACAGCGTCGAAATTGACAGTTTTTGCTATTATATTGACGTTTTCGCTTTTTTGCGTCGATAGATATAGAAATAGCGCAGAGGTTGAGTTTTCGATTCCTGAGTCAACGATCGAGAGTTCGGTTCCAACGATAAATATATATATATATATATATATATATATATATATATATATATATATATATATATATATATATATATATATATTCACGCCTATCCCCCGCAGGGGTTGGCACCACAGAGCTCCATCCGCTGCCATTCATCGCAGCGAATGGGCTCGTCATTGGTCGCTTTTCGCCCTCGTGAGAATCAGGACGTGACGGGTGGCGAAACACGTCGCCGTCATTTTTGACAAATTAGGTAAATTAAATTCGTCTTTAGTGAATCCTACGAGCCGCAAGGGAGGATGGAGGTCAGCCCCAGCAGAGCCCTGCATGCTGAGGTAAGGCACCATAGTCCCCGGGGAGCCCGACCCCGGGACGATCGGCACGCTTACGACTAGGCTCGCCCCTAGCCATGCATCCATTGGCACGGCAGACCGTGGATTGGCGGAGAGGAAGGGAAAGGATAGAGAAGAAAAGAAGGGGATTGGGGGGGTTACCAGACTCGGAATAAACATTTAAAAATCCATATAAATATTTATTCCGATGCGGGAATCGAACCCGCGACCATTGACTCCGTGGGCGGAGGGCCGCGCCACTGAGCCAATCGGTCGTCTTCGGTTCCAATGATAAATGTTTTAATTGCCTACAGAATTCTACTCTAAGCCTGGATGTTTATCGTTTTTTTTACAGACCATATATTTCGCATAGCTAGACACAGGCGTATCGATTTCAAGAGGAATAGACGTTTAACATATTACGTATTTCAAAGGCTCCTATCAATGTGTATATATCAAGTATATATCATAGTACCAAGTATATATTTTTCTAATTTTCTAATTTTATTTTTATAGTGTAGCCGAAGATCGGGCTAAGTGGCGCGCCTTGGGTGAGGCCTATGTCCAGAGTGGACTGCCGCGGGCTTATATTGATATATTTTTCCCCTTTGAATTAAATAATAACTAATTAAACATAAACGAGGGGTTCTTCTAGTTATCCATTAAACTGTTTTGTTTGTGGATACATAACTATGTCGACAATCAAAGTATTTACTTGGCTAAGGTTCGCAATACGCAAACAAAAACAGAAAAATAAATAATGTGTTTATTATTTTTTACTAAAGGAAGTTGATGTATAGAGTTTATTTCCCCATTACTTGTCCATTCAAAGTAGCCACATTAGAAAACTATGTGTGGCTATTAATGGTCTAACCTTTGATAAACGAAATATTATCTGTAAGAAATAAAGAAATTGAAAATTGAATTTTAACCAAATTATAATAAGTAAGTAGTTCGAATGGAAACGGTGGGCTCTTTTTACATATATATAGTCACACTTGCTTCCCGTAGGGGTAGACAGAGACCACAGATCTCCATCCGCCACGTTCCCGGCACACCTTCCTTGCTTCCTCCACACTCATCGATCTGAGAGGAAGGATGGATGAAATCCATCCTTCCTCTCAGATTAGTTGTAGCGAAACGGCTCTCCGTTAGTCGCTTCTCGCCCTCGTGGGAATCAGTACGTGACAGGTGACGAAGCACGTCATTGTCATTTTTTAACAAATTAGATTTATTAAAATTCGTCATAAGCTTTACTTATACAGGAATTACCCTTGGAACAAATTTCAATATCCGCTCCAGCATCTTTTGACGTCAATGTACGTAAACCATACGCCGGTACACTTAATAACGTTGCAAAGTACGCGAAAAATACCCAGAAGTTTATTATAATAACATAAACATGTTCACTAGTTTGTTTATTTGTACAATTATTCAGTGGGATCGATGAAGCAGTGCTAGGAGTTGGATTATTTCGGTGCCTAGGCTGTTAGCATCGCCTGGAATATACTTAAATTTCTGCACGTGTTGCGAAAAGTATTTGAGTAAACATCGGTGCTTGAACTCTGGAATCGATTCATATATATGATAATTGCTAATCAAATTAAAATAAATTTCGACGAGAAAGATTCATAAAATTTGTCGATTTCTTATGAATTATTGATGAAAAATCGTATTTAAGTATAAGTTTGTTTTTCCTGTAATACATTGTTCATGAGAATATATAAATAAATGTATTTCATCATCGGTATACAAAATTTTAAGCGTTAATATTGTTATGGATACACCCTGAATTTCAATGATATTTTTTTATTCCTCGTATTTCTGCAATTAAATTTATACACATTTTAACCCTAATCAGTCGTAAGTCACCTCTCACGCGACAACAGTTCTTTGTCACTGCGGTCGTAAGTCACGTAAGAGGTGACAAAACGTGACATGTTAAAACTCGCTCTGTGTGAAATGCGGGCACTATTGCCTTATTAGTTAAATATCCGCAACAGAGCAATTGATATATACAATTAAATATCATTTTTCGAATTATTTTTTACTATATTGAGTCCAAAAATAAATAAAGTCAATGCAAAGTGTATCTGTAGCTTCAACCTAGCGAGAATCGCGTATAAAAAGCTAGCAACAGGTAAGGGTTAATATTTTGTCATGAAAATGATAATTTAGCTTAGTGTTTTTATGTCCATTCTCAAAATATGTACGTCAGGGTGTGTACTCACGTGTGGGTTAAATAAACCATATGTAAACAATCTAAGATGATTCATGGAGTCAGGCGTTACTTTGCGGAAATCCATTACTATGTGGACAGTCAGAATTTTTACTTAGCTAAGATCCGCGATAAGCAAACAAAAATAGAAAAATAATAATGTGTATTTTACTGGAAGACGTGGGTTTACGGGAAATTTAAACTAGATCAGTAGTACATTGTGGGAAGTTTGTGTTTTTGGGAACAAGACCGGTAAGACTTAATTCAAGTTCCCTGTGAATCCACTTCTTTCAATAAAACACACATTATTATTTTTCTATTTTTGTTTGCTTGGCACGGATCTTAGCTAAGTAAAAATTGTGACTGTCCACATAACTTTCTAATGAAATATGATCAGTTGCCGATTGATTTATAAGCATTACATGTCGTGAAATTTTTTCCTAGTTCTGCTTGAACAGCTAGCTGTTAGCTGTTTAAGGAAATGACAATGTAGTCCTCGTTTATCTAATTCACACATACAATTACTGTAGCACATATATTTTACTACACGCATATATAAGTGGACAAATACTAAGTACTAAGTACTGCGAGGCTGATTCATGAATAGAGGGGTTGATGAAGAAACTAAGATACAAATCTCCTATTGTATTTAAATATAAAATGATCTTACAATTACATATAAAGTAATAGATTAAATCTAAAATCAGTTGCAGAAACGAACGATCTCACGAAGATAAACCACTTAGCAGTAGATGTCATGATTTTATTAGTAACAATAAACACCTACTCAGTTAGGTCAGCAGCCTTTTTGCACGATCTGTCGAAATCGTTAACGGATCGCGTTCAAATTTATGATTTGTTACATACAAGCAATACTATTTTATTAAAACTTATTTCACTTGAAAAAGACGTTCCGAAGAATATCACGAATGTCAGGTTTTCTATAAATATATTTTTATGTAGGAATACACAACGTTTTAATGGAATTGAATGCAAGAGCTTGAGTTGACAGCCTCATCTGCTACTAGTACTAACTTTATTTTATCATCATCACCAACTTCTGGATATAGGTCTAAAGAACGCCACGTAGCTCGACCTTCGGCTTCACGCAGCGTTTTTACCAACCACCTTGCGCAGATTGTAACTCCATTTTAGGGGGAGGGGGGAGGGGGGCTCGGCATCCCACAAGACCCTGCTTATAAGGGTGTCAGGTGACAAAAACACGTTTTCAACCTTAACTGCTGGTTCCAAACAAGGACTATTCGATGTATAACTTAATTCTACCACCTGACACTCTATATAACAGGGACTTTAAGAGGGTAAAGTTTTAAAAGCATTTAATCTACATGTTTTCTTTTCTTTTAAACAAAAGCATTGAATGCTAGAAGCGGTTACTAATATGCCCCAATAACAAAATTGTATTATCTGTGACAGTGGATTAAGAGCAACGGTCGCAACACTCATGGAGCTTAATGCTTACAATTGGCGCTAATGAGTCTAACACTAGATTCCATCAGCGCTAACCGATTTAATTTCGTCATCGTCTTACTTCCCATGCTATTCATAATAATTTCGCTGAAATGAAAACAACAATAAAAACTTTACAGTTTGGAATTTCGAATGCAGTCAGACCGACTTTGTTACAAATTTTCGACATCATATTTGACGAGCCCAATAGCATAATCGGGAATTGTTCGATTTCTGCGCCTGTGATCGCAGGTTTGATTCTCGCATCAAGAAGAATATTTTTATGTAAAGGTGTTTATTCTGAGTCTCGGTATTTGTTCTTGTCATTTGGGTGTTTACCAACAATGCTACCTGCGACACAAGAAACCCTATAAAGATTGTTTATTAATAAAAAAAATTATATCCTTTGTAATAATGTCGTTAACCTTATTTATTATTTAAAAATCTTCGTTCGTTCATAATATCGTTAACCTTATTATTTAAAAATCTTCATTCGTTCCGTTATAATGTCGTTCGTTCGTTCATAATGTCGTTAACCTTATTTATTATTTAAAAATCGTTAAATGTTGTATTTTATATGAGGACTATTAATTAGTCAGTCAAATAGCCTTTATATTTTTCGTTAGAAAAGAGAATTGATTAAACATACTCTACTAATACTTTAACTTAAAGTATATTATTATTATCATATTAAAAGAAGTTGCATTGTATTTTAAAATAATACATCTTATACAAAAACACTTTATAATACATATAGTTTTTTTTATTGCGCGTACGCTGGTGTTATAGTACTCGTACTGTGTAAAAATGTTAAATTAAACGGAAGTTGGAAATTAAAATCTTTTACAATCAGCGTATAAAATGCCATATAATCAAATGTGTATAAAATCCTTTGTAGATTTTAGTACTGAGTATTAAAATAGATAATGCGTATCACGTTGGTGCCAAGAGAACACCGTTAAGTAAAAATTTAAAAATCCTTAAAATTCACGTGAGAAAAACCATGGCTCGAAACAATTTGCTCACAGATACTACTCGACTACTATTTTTACTAGATTCTCTTGATATCTCCAAATATCGATAATTAAAAATCGGAAAAATTAAAGTTCTCTTTTAAGCTAAAATCTTTTTTATTATCAACTTCGAGGAATATTTGCAATTAAACTACCACTAAGTTTTGAAGTTTTAGTAACTGTCAAAAATAGCTGCTAGCATTCTGAACTATAATATTATTTTGAATTGACACTTTATATAAGTAGTAATAAGTAATTGACGAGGATCCGGTTTATCATCTAAGGTCGTGATTTCGATTCTCCTATAATACTATAGTTTTCTACCATAAACATTATTAGCTTATTTGATGAAGTCAAGCGTTACTTTGCGGAAGTCCATTACAAAGATGGACAGTCAAACTTACTTTGCTAATGTGTTCTCGGATGTTAGCTAAGTAATTCAGACAGGACATCATTATTAGCTCAGTTGGAATGGTTAACGGGAAATTTAGTAATATTATATATAATATTGCTATTGTTCTGAAAAAATATAGACTAATATTTGAATATAACTTATTCCTCACCATACTCAACTAGATAACTGGACGTTACTAAGGAGCCATAAGCACTTAATAATAGTTGTATGACTTAAACATATTGTGGCATTATCATCAGCGCTTATTTTTAGCACGTTACAAAGCGAATGCCAATTCCGCTGCCACAGACGTGTCGGCGTCACTAGTTGGGTTCGAATTTATATCTTGTCTATCGACTCTTGTCGACAATATTAAATATTGATAATGTTTAAGTTTAAAATTTTGCGTTATCTTTCAATGACTCAAAATTTATCATTGTAAAAATTAAAAAGTATTTTACTGAATGTATCACACTGAGATTTTCTGTATTGTGTATGCTATTAATAAATATCAATGAGATGGTGAAACCAACTTGAAACAAATATAATATATGTAGGCATTCATAGTTTTGTTGTGGAAAATAAATCAAAAATCTAAAATTTTAGAAAGTGAAAGATGTTCGCTGCCCCATTTAAGTGATAAATTGAGTCGGTATTAAAACTATATTTTTTTTTCAAAATCATATGAGTTTAGTACAATAGATTTACATAACTTCTTCGTTTAAATACATAATACTTATTTGTTCTGAAAAAAATAAAAATATTCTTACTTTAGTACATGCGGACTGCCGCCCACGGCTACGGAATCAATGGTCACGGGTTTGATTGGAATAAATATGTGTATGAACTGCAGATATGTAATCCGAGTCTGGTTACCCCGCCAATCCGCATTGGACAAGTGTGGTAGGTTTAATATTTGTTCTTCCAGAAATGGGGAGAACCATGCGCAGCAGTGGGATATGTATGTGTTGTGAAAAAAAACAGCACGTAGTTTTCTGAGTCAAGGGTTCGTTTCCCGCATCAGGACAACTATTTGCGTGGCCTAAAGGTTTTTATTCTGTTTTTGTGTATTTATGTTAGGTGCAAATTAGAAAGCAGCCTTGTTTTTAAGTTTGTATAAAGGCTGTTATTAAATTATATCCAATTTGTCGATTCTAATGAAATTGGAGAACGGCTTTGTTTTTAAGTTTGTATGAAGGTTGTATATCCAGTTTGTCGATATCGATAAAATTCTGTGTTCAACTCTAATGAACGTCGAGGCGTCGCTCGTCGGAAGCGCGCGGCCCGCATGGTCATTGCGCCACTTTGCATAACTCACGCCATTTGTATTTTATGCGTTCCGCACATCGGAACCTGAAAAAGCTTTTGATCTCGCTTTGTTATCATCATATTTTGCGTGCTAGAACACAGACGGTATACCTAAACGTGCCTTTGAAATACGTCTGGTCTTGTTATGGCAAATATAGATTATATATTATAGCTTTTGATTTATCAAACACGATTTATTTGCGAGCCATTGGTGTTAGAAATGCAAAAATGGATTGCGAACTTTCTAAAAGTTACATCTAATGCTTGCGAAAGAAAAACCTTCCTATATTACGAAGGAAGGTTTCGGAAGCTTTTTTAAACCGTTTCGGTTTTAATCAATAAAGACACGCGTAAAAATACCTTGTAGTTTACATTTTTAAAATCGTTAATATCCTTTACCTACTCAAGTTCAAATACATTTTATTTAAATTTAAAGTAAAAAAAATTCTTCTTTGTTGATCCAAGTAGGAATTGTCTTTAATTTTTTTTTATTTATTGTTAAAAAAGAATTTGGAGAACGAAAACTTGGAGTCAATATAAAAGTTAACGACATTTTTTTTTGAAACAATAACAAAATAATTACATAATATAACTAAGACGACCCAAATGGTGAAGTGGTAAAGTCTTCGCTTTCCGAATCAAGGTTCGCCGATTCGATTCCCGCATTAGAATAAATATTTGTGTGGCCTACAGGTATTTATTATGAATCTGAGTATTTGATCTTGTCCTTTGTGTGTTTTTTATGGTATCCAAAGAATTCCAATGCCCCGGATTGGAATTCCTTGGATACCATAAATACATATATATAATAAATGTTAAATAAATGAGAGCGAATGTATTATAATATAACAACATCATAGTTATAAAAAGCCGCTAAAAGTAATAAATAAATTCAGACTAATCTGATAAAAAAAGTTGCGTTTACATTTTAAGGCTTTACAGCTTGTTATCTGGATTATAACAGGTTGGTGAGAAAGAATCGCCGTTACTTGAAAAAAAATACACTGTCGTCTATGAATAAAAAGTACACATTTAAATTTCGCGCACACGGCGGCCACCGGACTTGATGTATTCTTCAAGTATGGACATACAATTCTCGCCTTTGTTGTAATGTTGTAAAGAGTGCATTTGTATGCACAAATAATACTGTACAGAATATAAATATGCGTATCAATTTTTATTTTGTTCGGCCGCTTACAAAAACAATAGTGCGCGGCTATTACAATATTTCTTGATATTTATATTCCAAACACATATAATACTATGAGTCGTCCGATGAAATTTATGTTATTCTATTATTAACCACCTGTTATGATCTTTCAATATTCTGATATTTTTTTTTATGGAGAACTTGACCCAAAAACAATTTGAATTCGCTGGTTCGATCCCGTATCGAAGTAAATATATTATGTATGGCCTGTTCGCATTGCACGAGCGTGGTGAGTTATCCCGTGCCCAGCAGTGGGACATACATATATGGACTGTAAAAAAACTGTATAACGAAGACAAACTTCATTCCACGCACCACCACTCTATGGAACCAGCTACCCCCAGCTACCCCATTGAAACCTTCAAAAAACAAGCCTACATTATCTCAAAGGCCGGCAACGCATTTGCAATGTCTAGGGGTGTTGCAGATGTCTATGGGCGGCGTTGATTGCTTTCCATCAGGCGACACACTTTCTCGTTCTCGTCCCTGTCCCATAAAAGAAGACTGTATCTGAGTTCTCCTTTTACACTATTTAATAAAAGTTATCCTTTTGTACCTTCGGAGAGGCTGGTAATCAGAGAGTACAGGTCGCATATTATGTTAATTATAATACATACATACATACATATATATGGTCACGCCTGTCTCCCGTAGGGGTAGGCAGAGACCACAGATCTTCATCTGCTACGATCTCGGCATACTTCTCTTGCTTCCTTCACACTCACTATTCTCCTCATGCAAGCCCACCAGTTAAGGGTACTTATAATACCTATTATAGTTAGTAATATATAGTTATTATAATATATATGTTTTAATATATTTTATTATTAGAAAAAGAATTTTGAGAGTTACTTTTTTAAACAAATGGCCTTTATTACTGATTCAAATACACAGTCCACAATTCGACAAAGTATTCCCCATATGAGCTTACTTATTGGCTTAATTTTCTTTGTTATTATTCATGTATATATACAATATTCCCACGAGGGCGAGAAGCGACTAATGGAGAGCCGTTTAGCTGCGAAGAATGTGAGAGGAAGAATGTATGAAAGGATGGATGAGTGTGGAGGAGGCGGGGAGGGTGTGCCGGGATCGTAGCGGATGGAGCTCTGTGGTCTCTGCCAACCCCTGTGGGGGATAGGCGTGAATATGTATAAAAGGTATATGAGATAAATGTATATTAGGTAAGATGTATTTAGAACTATTCAAGACAAACAATCCTACGGTACATCATCTTTGTGTAACTCCAATGGTTTAGGCAGCGTACGCCAATGAGAAAGGTTTTTTTTTTCGACTTAATTGACATGTATCGTTATATTACGACCAAAATAACATAAAATTATTACAAGTTGTAGCCTGTATGCTATTGCGATGTATTATAAATATATAGCCTATATTACTGTAAAGATTCAGTCAAATCCGTCCAGTTGTTTTTTCGTGAAAGAGTAACAAACATACATCCATACTCACAAGCTTTCGCATTTATAATATTAGTAGGATAGGATATAATAAACGACAAAGAAAAGCATGAAGGGTTTATCGTACCCGCATGTCACAATCCGGTTCACTTGCGCGCGGCGAAGGTCGACGACGGATCTGCCGCGGCCGGTATCGGGTTCCCATCACGCGGAACAACCGTTTGAAATGACAAGTTTAGCTCACTGATAGCTGTGGAGCAGAGATGCCCCTTTGTTTTATTTACGACAGTATTATCGTGTATTGTAAATATAATATATAATCCGTAGGCCCAACACCCTCCCCTCCCCCTCTCCCTACCCCTCCCTCTATCCCTCCCCCTCCCATTCCCACTCCCATAATGACACTTTCCTTAAAGGTCGGCAACGCTTTCCGCACTGCCTATCATTAAATCCACCTATTATACCCGTTTTGTGCAAAAAGGTTTAAATATAGAGAGGAGGATTGCAAGACGACTGGCAAAAAAGAAATTCACCTTGCGAATGTGGATGGAAGGGCCGGAAGAGGGAGACCACGAAAAACATACCTTGACCAAATTGGTGAACTTTTTAAGAAAGGTTAGGTCAAGAGTACCCTCAACCGGCGGGCTTGCATGAGAAGAATAATAAGTGTGGAGGAAGCAAGGGAAGTATGCCGAGATCGTAGCAGATGGAGATCTGTGGTCTCTGTCTACGCCTACGGGAGACAGGCGTGACGATATGTAATGTATGTATGTATGTAGGTTTAAATAAATAAATGTTTATCCCCATACGCAAATCGAATCAGCGACCATTGACTAAGCCATTGGGTAACAAAAGATCAACGTTCGGAATTTGCAGCATAAAGCATTTGGCACAGAATACACTGCCGTCCATAAAAAACTAACGGTGGTCATCAAAGGTTTAACGTTGCATCTAAAAATCGTAACGACTAAAGTAAAAAAGTCTGTAATCCGGGTCGCGTGTTGAAATTAACACAAAAGATGAGAATGAACGTCCATCACTGTATTTGCAAAGTTTACAATCGCGCTTCTGAATCCCTTTGAGGTGTACAAAGACGTCGTTGTATCTCAGTGTTTACCCGGATGACGCATGTGCGCGTGCGCAATAGTTTTACTACTTTCGTCATAATTGTGAAAAGTTTTGTGTAAGCTTGTAGAATTTTATAAATGTACACACATACATATGTTCTAGGCCAGAGGTGAGCAACCTTTTATTTAAATTTTAAAATCTTTTAGCAGGCTGCACATAAAGTACACTTATTAATAATTTGTTTCGGTTTACTACATACTACCATTTTATTATAATTAATTTTATAACAATATATTGATGGGAGAAAGTCGATAAAATAAGTTCAATTTTAGAAATGCTTGGCGGGCCGTAGAAACATGTTTAACGGGCCGCGTGTTGCTCATCCCTGTTCTAGGTAAATATTCATGAGACTGTATGCATTCTTTTGCGAGTGGATCATTGCTTTCAGAATAAAACTTCAGTTTTATGTTCTATTTCTCTATATCATAGAAATAGAAATAG
The DNA here is from genome assembly GCA_031353405.1 of Baronia brevicornis. Lineage (NCBI taxonomy): Eukaryota > Metazoa > Arthropoda > Insecta > Lepidoptera > Papilionidae > Baronia > Baronia brevicornis. The sequence goes on along the minus strand of JASFAT010003055.1, from coordinate 383,751 downwards.
AAAATCTTTATTTATGACACCTTTTTTTTACAATAACTAAAATTAAATCCTTAATAATATTATAATCTACAAATGAATACACAAAACAAAAAGAAAATAGTTTTAATCTAACGAGTGTCATAAAATGGTTCTTGCTTAGAATATGCCAGGCGTGTAATTGGAGCACCCAGGCGCTGGTTTTCAGCAAGAACCAACATGGTCAGATCGCGGACCACTTATAGCTTTAAACATTATTTACTCAAACGTGAAGTTTGTGGGATGATTCCAGAAGAGTGAATTGCGCGTAAAATAAGTTTAATTTGTGTCTTAAATATTTATGACAACATGGATTGATAATGATTTAAATTAATCTTAAAAATTCTGACTGTCCACATGATAATGGATTTCCGCAAAGTAACGCCTGACTCCATTAATCAATCATGCGTTTACTGATTATTAGACCTATATTCTAATCTGCCACCGGACACCCTATATACAACGACCGTCTTCAACACCATAATGCGTACTGCATACACTACACACATCAAACTTTCAACCGAATGAAACCGAATTGTGATCATTACAACACAATCATCAGTTTGATCGATGACCTATTTAATATCAATACGACAATGTACCACCACAAGGATTAGTCACCGCTGCTTAGTTAGTATGGACGCTTAGACTCGCGTCTAAAATTTGACACGTTCGTACTGAGGTAACCATTCATTGTTATTGCTGTAAGACAGTCCTTATATTATTTTGATTGTATAATAAATCATCCATATCAACAAACATCAATACACCCGTAGCGATTTTTTTAACAGCCTATATATGTCTCACTGCTGAGCACGGGCCTCTTCATTTCTGGAGGAACGGACGTTAACCCACCACGCTTGTCCAATACGGATTGACGGGGTTACCAGACTCGGAATAAATATTTGTAATCCATACATATATTTATTCCGATGCGGGGATCGAACCCGAGACCATTGACTCCGCTGGCGGTAGGCCACGCCACTGAGCCAATTGGTTAGAAATGAGGGGTGTTACCGTAAACTCTACACTTGGTAGATAGATTGGGGATCATAATTTCGAGTTCGCTCATTGTTCTCAAAATCACCTCTTACAAAACTTTGTGAAGAAATAGGGTCCCTTATCTTTTTTTTGGGGATAGGAGGGCAAATGAGCCTTGTCGCCTGATGGAAAGTAATAAACGCCGCCGATAGACATTCCCAACTATAGGTATTACGGAAGCGTTGCCGGCTTTCAAGGTATAAGGTTCCATATCCATCGGATTATTGAGATTATATGTTAAGGCATCAAAAATGAGAAGTGTGAATTTTTTTTGTAGTTACGACTTCTGATACTTAGGTGAACAATATAATTGTTTAAATACTATTTATTTTTCATTGTTTAGTCATGACAATCTATTCAATTAAAAAACAAATTAAAATTGTTTTTTAATGATGCTTTCATAATGTCACTTTTCCTGATTCATAAGTCATAACTAATAAAATTTATCCCACAATTAACCTGAATTCGGGTCACTTTAAAAATCCCACAATTAACCGGAATCCTGGTCACTCTAAAAATCAAATGGCATCATCAAGGCTATTAATAATTCGGCTCAGCGCATCTATATTTGCATAGTTAACAATAATGTTATGCAGGTTATGCCACTGCAGCCTTAGTGTATAAGACCTGATACCTAACTTAGCCAGGAAGTTCAAGTTTTGGTTAGAACATGTCGTTAGCGGTGCAATCAAAATTTGGCATGCATCTTATTTAGCAAACAAGAATGTGTTTTACACAATCAGAATCGAATGGCTATTAAGGATTCTTATTAATGGAGTCAGGCGTTACTTTGCGGAAATCCATCACTATGTGGACAGTCAAAAGTTTTACTTAGCTAAGATCCGCGACAAGCAAAACAATAACAGAAAATTAATAATGTATGTTTTTCTGCTGGATGAAGTGGATTTATTTGGAACTTAAACCAAAAACGTACCGAAAATCGGCCATCAACTCTACGGAAGACAACCGTCAAAAGTCTTTTCAATTGTCTACCGTAGAGTCTACTGTACCTGAAGATGCCTCGTGTTGGGGCGAAACACTTGTCGTTTACAAGGTGGAAAAGTGGTAGTGTGTATTTGGTGTTGTGTATGGTGGTTGGTGGGGTCCTCGAAAAGGGGTATTCGGGGAATCTATAGCTTAGGTCCTAGAGAGTCACTAAAAATGAAATTTAAATAAATCAACATATTAACTGTGTAGTAACGGACATTAGCCACATCATGCTCGGCTAATGCGGATTGGTGGGGTAACCAGATTATATACTTGTAGGCCATACGTATATTTAGCCTGATGCGGGATCGAGAAATCCATTATCGGTGGATATGTGGCTTATAAAAAATGAAAAGGACAGACAGCCAGGCTTAAAAAATACTCGTATCGAACCCGCGATCCTTGTTTAATAAGGCGAACAATTCGTCACGCTGTTTGAGTCGTCAAGAAAGTCCTTTTTTATTTATAAATAAACTTTGTACCATACACCAAGAGCGGTATGGCGTCCTTAATTCTTAGGAAGCTTGCTTGAAAGCATGAGGAGTTAATTACAAGCGTGACTTACAGTGCCTCCCTATAATAACTCATATGATCTTACCCGCATTACAATCACAAGTTATCGTGACTAAATCTATGTAGTGAGCCCAAGCAAGTTTAGAATAAGCTTTTTAAATAATTAATTAAGGCGTTTTTCCAGCGGTGATTCCGAACCGCTACGACACTGGAACCTTCAAAAAATAAGCCTATTATTATACATTTCAACGTTCTTGCAAAGCTTATGGCACTGCAGATAGACATCCAGTTGGGCAGCGTTGATTGCTTACCATAAGTTGATGGGCCTCGGTGCCTTCCTATCCCATATAAAATACTAATGGAAGAGATGCAGTACCAGATCTCATGTCCCTGATGCCATCATTTCTTAAACTTTTGAGCACAAAGCACATTAGTCTGCGGATGGCTATGGGGGGGGGGAGGGTTGCTTTCCATAAAAAAAATTTAGGCATTCTCTCCCAGTAAACCTGTGGATGAAACTGTGAATAACTTTTTTTTAACAACCTAATGTCCCACTGCTGAGCAAGGGCCTTTCTATTTTTGGAGAAAAGGACGTTAACCCACCACGCTTGTCCTATGCGGATGGGCGGGATTACCAGACTCGAAATAAATGTTTGTAATCCATACATATATTTATTCCGATGCGGGGATCGAACTCGCGACCATTGACTCCCGGGCGGAGGGCCCCGACACTGAGCCAATTGGTTGAGCCATCGAAGTACACATAAGATTTGCAAAATTAATGTATTCATTATACCATATTTGTTCAATAAATTATATTACTCTTAGAGATGCGTATTTATTGTACACATTTTGACGTGTTTGACATCGAACTTGAGGAGGAAACTTTCGAGGGCAAATGATAAGAGAGGCCATGACGACATGCAAGTAATTAATGACGATGACGGGAACCAACTCTCCGGATGTTATGACGAGAACTATCTGAGGTTATGCGGCCCCAGATAATTATTTGCAGTTAGAATTCCATCAGCGGCTTCGGCTTTTGAAGTTGGGCTTAATTACTTTTGCAATTGACAAAATGGACGTAATGGTTTGTTTTTTCTTGGGATTGGCAAATATTATGAAACTTAAATAGCTTCATATTATTATTTAACACATCAACACACCTTGAAACTATTAAACTGATATTTTTAACCTGTGTAACTGTTAAAGTAATTTTGTTCGTTTGCATGTACTGCTAAAAAAAATATCGCCTCTTCGTGATACCTATGTTATCCGCTTTTAAGAAAGATATGTGTATGATGTTACGAATGGAAAGACTTCTCAGATCTCTCATATGAGAAAACTTATATAGGTAAACTATATATGTTTTCTCAGATGAGAGATCAGAGAGGTTAATGCCGAGAATCAGAGACCTATATAAGGTAAACTTATATAGGTCTCTGATTATATTTCAAGGCATTAACCTAAAAAACGCATTTACAAACTTATTATAAAACAAAACAATCATACCCAATCATACTTGTTCTATTTTCAACGTGCTGTAAGTATTCCTTTTCCGTAACTTTAAATATAAAAATTTAGTTTCGTAAAGTGGCTTTATAGGATTTTACTAATAACCATTTATATTTTCATTTCAGATCGCTGCTGCTTGCAGCCATCGTACTAAGTAATTACGTAGCATGGACGGCGTCAAGGCACCACTATTCACACAATGTAAGTCGTTCTTTAATGATAGATAGCGTTGCGAGGTTCAGAATATGTCGATATTAAGGATATTGTAAAAGACAGTCTTCCTTGTTCACTTGTTGTGCCTTGGACACATCATTAGGAAAGAGCCAGAAAAATCTAAAAAGTAACGTTCTTCTGGGCGTGGAAGATGGTACTAGTTCTTGTGGTCGAAGGTCGACGCGATAGCAGATTTAATAACCAACACATTGTAGATACCGTTGCGAGAAGCTGTGCGAGCGATGCGTGAGAAGGATGGCTGATTTTGAGAATTTTACACTAAAGCAGCGCCACCTACCATTGCTGATGAGATTGAGAGAGAGCCAGGTGTACCCAGATATCTGGCCCGGTAGTTGGCTATTCGCGTACACTAAAGCACGATCTGAGCAGCCGTTTCCTCCTCCTCCATGCAGACTCTGCATAGTGGGCTATCTGTAACACCTAGCACAAACAGATGTTTGTTAAATGGACAATGTCCATTAAAAGGTGTATCCATAAAAAGAGGTTTATTTGATCGGTGAGACGATTAAAAGAAAGATTTATTTGATCTATTTTTAATCCAATAGAGCTAAAACTCTGAACTATTCATGTCCAAGAACTCAGATACAGTGAGGCACAAGAAATTTTTAAAAATGATATCACCACATGATGAGTTAACTATATTGCCATCACATGTATTAAACGAAATTGATCATAAATGTATGGAAAAATACATTAAATCACCAACCCAATACTTTTATAACATAATATAAATTTAAGCAGTTTAGTTAGAATTGAATTTCTTTCACTTATTCCATATGAGAATTGTGATTCCTTCATTTTAAAAATACCTCTCCTAAGCCTTGAGTGTGATGCGATGAAATTGTAGGAGGGAACTTTATTAAGAAATATAATGGATTGTGACTTTTATATACGTCAGTAAAGTAGTCTAGTCTATTTTCAACACATTCGCTTAATGGCATCTTGAAATAAATCTATTAACATGGAAATAATGTTATAATACTCTGAAACCATACTGACTCGAGTAATTTATTACAATGATATTATAGATACCGTATTTCAGTTTAAGACAGTTTATAAGTTTATTACCGATAGATGAATGATAAATTTTAGCACCATGTAAGAAAAGAACGGCTCGATTGAAGACTTTCATCCTTACAGAATATCGGCGTGAGCTGGTAGTATTTTTTGTTATCACGTTTTTTATGGTATTAGATGGCAAACGAGCAGGCGTGTTGTTTAATGAAAAACAATCAACACTGCCTATCTACACTTCCATAGGCATTGCAGAAACGTTTCCGACCTTTTAGAGATGTGTAGGCTTGTTTTTTGAAGGTGTCAATGTCGAATCGGTTCAGAAACATCGCTGAAGGTAACTGGTTCCACATGGTAGGGAGTGTGCTTGGAAAGAAGTTTCTGGTGTTTCGTATGATGAGTGCTGGAGTGATATGGAGGCACAATTCCTTCCTCTTTTCAAAACTTTTCTTGTTCCGTCTCATTAAATCTCTCTTCCCTTCTACTTACTGAGCACGGGCTTCCCCATTTCTGGAGGTACAGATATAATCCATCACAATTGTTCATCGCTGATTGGCTAGGTAACTAGACTAAAAATAAATAGCTGTAGGCATATTTATCCCGATGCGGGGACCGAACCCGCTACCATTAGTTCCGCAGATGATAGTTACGCCACTAAGGAAATTTGTTCGTCATTTTTATAATTAATACTCAGTAATTATAAACTTAAAAAAGTAAATTTTATTAATTACACAGGCGTACACATTATTATACATTCCTAAGATAGCCATCCAATCGTAATGAAACTTTGTTCATTCTTAAGACAGCTTTTCAATTGTTATGAAACGTTGTTCTTTCCAATTGTAATGAAACTTTGTTCATTTCTAAGACAGTTTTCCAATCATAATGAATCGTTGTTCTTTCCAATCGTTTGAAACTTTGTTCATTCATTTTTAGCACATTAGTGAAGTTGGAAAGTCCGAATTTTTACTTAGCTATGATCCGCGACAAGCAAACAAAAATATGGTGATTTACTGGAAGAAGTGGATTCACGGGGAACTTAAACTAAATTTTATCAAAAAACTGCCGTCAGCAACTCTCCACTTCCCAAGCACTATCAACAACACCGAACACAAATCACCACTCTTCCACAATGTACACGACACGTATTTCGCCTCAGCACAAGGCATCATCAGGTATAGTACAATCTACGGAAGACAACCGTTAAGTTACTTAACGGTTGTCTTCCGTAAAGGTAGGTTCTATTCTTGTTTCCTTGTTGCGAATCTTAGCTAAGTAAAAATTCAGATTGTCCACATAGTAATGGATTTCCGCAAAGTGACGCCCGACTCCATTAATTGCACTAGTCAATGCTTTTAAATAAGTACAACCTTCTTACAATAGATGGCGCGGGAGTTCTAACGACGTGTTCACACATCAATGAATCGTTATTTTTACAGGACCATGATTTAATACGATACGTTTTTATTTTGTCAGTGACAGTTAAATTTCTATGGCCATACACGCTTACGAAACGTGAAAAATCGCCAATAAATCCTTACAATGCAAATCCGAAATGATGAATCATGAATCGGATGATTCATCATTTCGGATTTGCAATGTAAGGATTTTTTTGACAGATCGTTTCTTTTTTCTTTGAAAGTCTCCGAAATTATGTCTATGATATAAAATCGGATGCACCCGGTGTGTTCTTGTTCTCCTCCGATAAAAACGGCAATAATACCAGTACAAAATTAAAATCTTATTAAAGTCCATGTTGTTCGATGACAAATCCAAGACTGGGTGGAAGTCATGAATCGTGACTCTCTTTAATAACGAATCGTATTATGTCACAATTCAGTTTATAAATGTGAACATTTAGTCATTTTAACAAACCGTTATTAATTTCGAATCGTCAATGACGGACGAATGTATGAACAAACCTAAGGTAGTTAAACGTCAGGTCGTGTGTCTTCTGCGACAAATTTTCTTCTAACAAGTATATCGCTTCGGTAAATTTAGATCTTCCTAGATATGTAGGATCTATAAATTGTGAGAGCGTTTGAAAATATTAAGTTATATTATAGCCTGTGTTCTTCATTTTATTCCAGAAGAAGACATATTACAAGGAAAAGCAAGAAACATGACATTATCTAGCGGTTAAACGCCGGAAAGTTAATTTATTGCAGGACGAGCTGTCGTTATACAGTTCGGATCTAATTTAAGATAGGGATGTCTCTGAATTCACGCGGTGCTGTCTTATATTCGCAGGAAGTTGTAATACGACGTTCTCCTACTTCATAAATATTGATAGGTCTTTTAATATTCATATGAGTGTTTTCCTTCTTCCAATTATCTTTTTTTTATGGGATAGAAAGGCAAACGAGCAGACGTGTCACCTGATGCAGTCAACGCTGCCCATAAATATCCACAGTGTCATAAGCATTACGGCCTTTGTTTGTGTCCTCATCTTTAGCGGGACGAAGCATTTCGGAAGCTATCCCTGACTACTCCCTAACATCACGTTGTCAAGCCTTCCTCCACGGACTAACCCTTCCTTCGCCAGCAACTTTGTCCCTCATTATTGATTACAACAAGTTGTACCTATCATGTCTAATGATGTGATTCAGGAAAACAACTTTTCTGCTTTCGACGGTTTGCAATTTGACAGGTTTTTTAAAATATTATTTGTTTGTGTGAAATAAGTGTTTGACAACCCTAAAGCGATCACAAACAATATTTCACAAGCACGTCCATTGACCGCCGCCTTGACTTTGACCGCCGCGTCGCGCACGCGATCCATCCACGTCAGCTTACAGTGCATTCGCTGCCGTACAATGCCGTATTACGTACACACGATAAGGTATAGGTTCGAATCTTTCAGTGATCTAAACTGTACTCAACTAAATATGCTACTGTCCAACGTTAAGAAATAGTATCATATCTTTAGTGGCATCGACCTGTAACAGTTCAATCGATAGTCTTTTCCCGCCAACTTATATCAGTGACGTTGTGTTTTTATTTCATTTTCATAATCCTATATTATTATCAATTATATTGTTTAATTATGGTGGCGTATTATGCAATATAGTTCGATTAAGGCGTATAAGTGAAGTAATATGAAATAAATGCGCATATCGTAACTTTTTAAATAGACTGAAAAAGTCCATAGAAGGTTTTGATAAAATAGCCACCATTTTATCAAGACGTAACGTGTTAAGTTGACTTGTTACATTTCAAAAGATTAGATATTATTGTATTTTACTTGAAACTAGTATAATAGTTGTAACTAATTGCCATCAAAGAAAAGAAAAAAAGAGCTCAATGCATGTGTTTCTTTTTAATATAAAAATAATATTAGGCGTTATAGATATAATAACGGCCACTAGGACAATTGGTTAGAGTATTTTCCAAGTCAACGGTCCTATGTTCAATTCCAGTCGGAAATAAAATTCGTTAATTATAAAACTAAAACGACAAAATATTTCTAAGGAAATGTAATTTGATTGTAAGATGATGCTGCGTGCGAAGTATTTAATCCTAATAAAAATTCGTTCAATTAGCAGGTATATATTTTTAATAATACCTAAAAATAATACGTTTAAAATTAACTTATCTGAAAACAGCAAATCTTAAAAGTAACATACGTCAACGCTCACACAGACACTAGTTGATTCGATGTTTTTTCTTAAGCTGTCATACATGCGTTTCGAAATGAAGAAATCCGCCGGAAACCCAAACTCACCGACATATCTCCTCAAGTGAGTAAACTGATATTACAATTGACTGGTCACATAAGTAAAAAAAAACTGACAGTCGTTAGAGTAGATGAAAGATTGGCGCTTGAGTGCAGACCGCGTTTTGGTTAACATAGTGTGGGACGCCTTTTAGCTTGATAGAGTGATTGTACGCAGGGCGGCTGGCAGAGACTGGATGGGTGTAGCCGAAGATCAGGCTAGTTACTAATACATACATATCATCACGCCTTATTCCCATAGAGGAAGGCAGAGACAACAGATCTCCATCTACTGCTATCTCGGCACACTTTTTTTGCTTCATCTACACTTATAACTCTCTTCATACAATTATTAGCCGATTAAGGGTACTTTTTTTTACTGATGGTGGCATTATATTAGTGACAGGAACATACTAATGATTAATAACGAGTTAATAACCCATATTTCACTGTACTGAAATATGTGTTATTACATTATTATTAATAAATAATAATAATATAATAACTCATATTTCACTATACTAATACAAGTGCACATAATTCCGAAAGCGTGTCAAATTTGTAGGTTATTTGATGCACAAATCACTGTAAAATGGCGGAACGAATTTAGTTAAATCGCATAGAAATTGGCTTTATATCCTTAGGGTTGATACCATTTGCACGTTATACAGTAACTGTGATTATTTCCGCTTGTATGACCCAATCAGGCAACGGAAAACTAACTATTACGTGGATAGTTTTTTTTTGTTTACCTCTAACCTCATACGCGATGCATCCTGTTGGTTTACAGATAAAGCTCAGACGACTGACTGACGACAAATACCTCCTATTTTATACTAACGCCAATCCATCTGTCTGCCATCGATAAAACCGAGAGAACCTAACGTCCATAAAAAACTGCTATGACAGGCCAATGCTACACGTAGGCCTCTTTCAAGGCAAGCCTCCTAGCCCGCTTCCCACTTTGATATATGACGGGGAATAAGAATGATTATTATTATTTTATGCAATAGACAAAACTAATTTGATATGTATTGTGGCGCCATCTGTTGGCAGATTATGTAAGAATAATGTTGGTTTATAAAATAATTGTTTAAATTCATATAAATATATATTTTGAATATTGAGCTGTATTTTAAGAACTATTTATTATATTAAACTTTTTTAATCAAATTACTTTTTATTCTACTATTCAAGATGAAATACATTTTTTTTTAACTTGTAGTGGATGTCACTTGATATTAATACATTCGTTTTTTTAAATGTTAATTAATAAATTCAATTTATTTAATAGCACGAATTGACTTAAATATGTATATAAATATATACATATATAATGCTTGTATATACAGTAGCTCGCAGCAGCAAAATAGGATCGATCCGATTCAAATATATTGATGTGAACCATATTTTTATTCGATTAGAAATTCTTTAACTTAGAATGAATATTCTAGCAATATTAAAAACATTACTAGTTTTTTTAAATGTTCATCTTGCAGTTATACTGATATAAAATGTAGTCAAATTGTAAAATATGCACCACACCCAAGTCTTTAAAATACCCACGGGTCTACTTTCGATTTCACAGTCGATGTTGATGAAGAGCAACACGTGGATGACGCTGCGTGAGACCATAGAGTCAAGACAGTGTTGTATTATGGATTCTCGATGCACGCGCTAGGGTTGAACAGTGTTTTGATTAAAAATGATATCTTAGTTAGTATTAGAGATGCTTTAGATGGTTTGATTTAGGGATGAAAGACGACTGGTAAAAGAAATTTACGTTGCGGATGTGGAGAGAAGGGTCGGTAGCGCAAGACCAAAGAGAACATACCTTGACCAAATTGCCGAAGATCTTAAAAAAGGTTAGGTCAAAAATACCCTTAACCGGAGAGTTTGTATGAAGAGAGTGATGAGTATGGATGAAGAAAGGAAAGTGTGCCGAGATCGTAGCAGATGGAGATCTGTGATCTCTGCCTACCTACGGGAAACAGGCGCAACGATATGTATGTATATTTTAGGCAGTTCAAAAACAACGAACTCTTTTAATAATGCTCAACAACTGCGTAATATTAAAATTCCATTGAACGAATTTTATGTTTGTCAATACGAGTAGAGAATAATTCCTACATAGTACGTAAAGGTCGACGACCAATTGACTCAGTGTTGGGGCTACCGCCTACGGTTCCAATAGTCGCGGGTTCGATCCCCACAAAAATAAAAAGAGGGTGTCTGGTGGCAGAGTTAGATTTTCAATCTTAACTGCTACTTTCAAACAAGGATTATTCGACCATATTTACCATATATACCTTAAACCCATGCGATCGTTTCGAGCTTCTCCCAAATTTCAGCGAAATCGATCCATAAATGATGATTTTAGCTTTGTATGGTGGCCATCTTGCTTTTTTGGATTTTTTTCTGATGGTATAATCGAACCCACGACCTTATGATCATAAGCAGAATTATTATCAATTGAGTCATTGATGCTTTCGAAATGGATTTTCAGAAATATTAAGATTTTTAGAAATATTATGTACATAGAGCTACTAATTATTATTAAGTGGCAGCCCTAGTTCAAATTAATTGTAAAGCATGTGAACAGTCGTAAATCTAATCAGAGCAGGCGCCGCAATTGATGGGTGCATTGGCATCGCGGCTACGTTGTCTAGCTTACGATTACCAAAAACACTATTTCTGGCACCGTGGTGGAATAGAAACTATGCCTGTAAAATTCCAACCAATATACGGGGTTATTTTCATGATGTCATTGATACCTTCTAGATATAGGTACCTCTATTGTATACTTTTACAACCACAGTACAACACAAATCACACAAACAGTATTTCTGCCACATAAAACATATGTGTATTAATCCTTCTTTGCATGATGATGATTATTTACAATGAAAAACTCTGGAAAACACAACGAATAAAGAACAGATTACTTCTTAGTGTATTCAGAAAACATAGCTTACAGATACATTACTCTGTATATATTGGATTTTTTTTAACAGTTTTTCTTTAATTATGAATTATAATATCATACTAAATTATTTTACAAAAAAATATCATGCAATTAAAGGTTAAAATCGATGAATATACATAATTGTGTACTTTGTAAATATAAATATTAGAATTTAGAAGGAAAAAGGAGATAAGCTTAATATCTAAGCCGTTTGCCGATTGCATATCTCTCGATCGGAGCTAAAAGATTATTAAGAACTACATATATAGGCTACTAACTAGATATAGGCTACGTTTTCCCTAAGAAAATTAGGATTTCTTACTTTATAATGAAAGAATCTTTAAACATAAACCTACCCAAATTAAGTTAATATTTATAACTAAGAGCCAACTAAGTAATACGGAGAGCCGTTTCGCTACGATGAATGTGAGAGGAAGGATGGATGAGTGTGAAGGAAGCAAGGAAGGTGTGTTGAGATCGTAGCGGATGGAGATCTGTGGTCTCTGTCTAACCCTACAGGAAGACAGGCGTGACTATATGTATGTATAAAAACTGATTAATATTAAATTTTAATTTATAAATTGAACATATCTAAAACTCAAGACTGCCACCACTGAGTATATAACTTGAATAATAAAGTATAACACATTAGTATTTTAAAGCTAACCATTAGAACATAACTACAGAATTAGATAATTCCATCTTCTCACACATTTAAAACAAAAATAGTTCACAACAAAACTATTATATCTTTCACCACAACGTCTTAATGAAGACATGCTTATTTTTACTCCATTATAAAATGTAGTCTCAATTTAGGGGTAGAAAAAGTTGACTTTTAGTTATTTATTGAATGCGATTAAATAACCATAAAATGAAAATTATGTAAAATGAGTCACAGGTTATTTTAATCTATTAATGTTTTTCCGAAAACTAGCAGTTCTTGTTATGTTTAATTAATCTATATCTGTGATTTTTACTTTAACATTTAAAGTTGTTTCAGGTCACTAATGTACCAATAGATATCGCTACTGTGTATTGTATATATATATAGTCCTTTGTATCGCGATATGGTTAAATTGTTTCAACATGAATAATAGAAAACATATAAAAACTTGCCCGCGGGCCCCCGAGCTCGCGGGCCCTACATACGATAACGCTGTAAAAGCCTAACAGGCTACCAGCATCAACATCTACGAATTAGAGAATAAATTAATGTTTGGAAAAGCAAGAGTGGATTTAATTATGAACCCTAAGTATAAGCTCGGTACAAAGTGGTCCTTCGTACGTTGGATTTGTAATATATGAAGGTATTGAGGCAGATAAATGCGTGTTATCTGTAAAATCTCTGTGATCAGTAAATTCTGATATAATTTGCGGTTACCAACAGACACGTGGTTACAACAAATGCGTCGGTGGTGGTAGAGCCACGCTGCAGACGAACACTTTGTCAAGAATGGCATAATATTTGTCTGTAGCATGAAAGGGCCGGCTTGCGCGGGGAAGTACCACACTCCCGCAGAAAACCGGCGTTTGAGTGTAGCTTAGGTACCGCACTTCGTACGGTGAGCGGCTAACTTCCGGAGACCCAACACCCTCCCCCTCCCACAACCATAATAACACTTTCATTAACAGTCGGCAACGTTTTCGTACTGCCTGTGGCGCTGCGAATATGGGCGGCGTTGATTGCTTTCCATCAGGTGACATGCCTGCTCGTTTGCCTTTCTATCCCATTAAAAAAAAACAAAGGTGGTTACCAAATAGGTTATATTGTTTTTTTCTATTTTAATTGTTGCTTTTTGAGTAAATTGATTTTTTTATTAATTAAACGAAACGCACGTAATGCTCGCCAGCGGTTAGCGTAAGGATGTGAATAATGGGAGAGGATGAAAGGAACAATGGGAAGGGGAGAAGGAAGTGAACGGAGGGAGAAAGAATTCGGTCGCCGGAACTCTGCACTCACCATATGAAACGCGATAAGACATTATATACTAACTACCATTTGATACCGATCTGCTGTGCGGGTGGTAGCACTTCCTCGGTCGAGCTGGTCCATTCATGCTACCATGGCTCTACCACTATTTATATATTTGTTGAGTTAGGAGAGAAAATTATTTATTACAAGGAATATAAATTAAAAATTAATGTCAATTCCTACGTTTTTTGGTGATCTGCATGCTTCACCACTAACGGTATTTATTCCTTAATTTATATCCTGCTAAATATATTAGTAGAGATTTCTTTTCTCCCATATATAAAAAAAATTAATGAATTATTATTTGATTAAACTGTATTAACATGATCCACTACAAGTTTAAAAAAATATTTGAACTTTAGTGGATGAAAAAAGTATTTTATTAACGATTGAAAAATTGAACAAGATAAGACAAATGAATGAATGAAAAGAAACAACACTTTAGCCATTCTCTACGGCAGTGTCGTAAAATTCACACACCGTGTTAAATCTATCATTTAAGTCTTTTTAATATTTGATTTGTCTGCTTTCACTTTATGTTAATGTTGTGTCCATCTACAATTAGGATTACATTTAAGTATGTTTTTAGAACTACTTAGAATAATGTTATATATAATGTATTTAGAATAATGCAATTTCTGTTGATAGTCCATAAATAAATAAATGAATAAATAAGATATATAAATATACACACATATATGTATATAGGGAGAGTGTGAACTAATAGTAGGAATTGAAAAATTTCTCCTCGTTCGCGATTCCATGCATCGATCGAGGAGAACTTTCGACGGTGTTGCAACACACTCCGACCGTAATGCCCATACACAAGTTGTTTACCATCATAACATTTTATTCAAAACGCCACAGCGGATGAAGCTCGCAGTGACCGGCATTTTAGACGTAAAGCTGTGTACAGACAACATTGAGTAATTAGCACGACGGGGGGTCTTATATAATTCATGTGATTGACTGTATCGCTCGCGGACAGACTGGAATTTAGAATTGATCTTTTTATTATTCAAGTCATTGTTTCTTACATTTAACTGTTAGTAATACAGGGTGTCCGGTGGTAGAATTAGATTTTCAAACATATATATTTAAAAAAACTACAAAGGATATGAATAAAATTCAATTAAACGAAGAAAAGACGTGCGGGTTTTATTTTTTAAAAATTATTTCGTCTAAATTTTGATTACCACGTCAGGCACACCCTTGGGATCTAGCCACAGTATTCTATGCCACGCATACGCAGTTATACCGTTCACCTCGCGGACGATATTTTCATTTCGTACTAAGCTGTTCTTCGGGTTTATTTTATAGAGTTTACTTTTGAAGGGACCAGGGGATATCGCCGAAATGGCTTGATAATTTGTTAGGAAAGAAATCACGAAGTCTTTCTAGCAGTGTGAAGCGTGGCATCTATTGAAACCACCTGCGTGAAGTGAAGGCAGAATGTTCTCTATATATTGGCAGAAAATAATTAGTGAGCATTCGTGATTGTTCGACCTATAACTTAATCTTCCACTATCAGCCTGTTAACGGACATTCTATAGTTCACAGTCATTAGTTGGTAGGCATTGGATTTATGATCTGACGTTGGGAGTTCTTATCTTAGATTGATTTGTAGTATTGGCCTATTGATGTGAACTATTTCCTAATGTTCGGAATGATTTCGGCCTCTGATTTCCAGTGGTGATCTAGTACGGTGCATTTTTCCCGAGGCTTCTTTCACCACTACCCTGTGGAACCAGCTATATCCAACGGTGTTTGAACGGACACGAGATTAGGATCTTCAATGTACAAGCTTGATGTCTATAGGCGGCGTTGATGACTTTCTATTGGGTGACACGTCTGCTCAAAGGCAAACCTTTCTATCCCATAAAAAACTCCACTGTATTTCGCGTATTATGTTGGGTCTACGGGAATGCTTTTTCAGAGAACTGTTGACCTGAATGAGGAAAGAGGGGAGGAGGTGTGTCTCCGGCTCTTATCACTCGCCGAATGAAGTGCAATAAAGAAGCTATTAAGAAGAAATTAGTTTTCTACAAATGTTGTACTTCCTTTGTCAAGTTTTCACGAATGGTTGATTGAAAATGTAATAAGAAAAATTATTTATCGCTAAAAGTTTCTCAACAATCCTTCAAGGCAAAAATTTCTTAAAATAATTATCATAACCTTATTTTGTTGCACGTGTTCAAATGGGCTGCAATTAAAAAAACATAATAAAATATAATGTATACCTAGCCTTACCTCGTTAATACAATCGGAAACCACTACTCAACGTTCGCTCAATAGAGCCCTCGTTATCCGGGAATCGAATCAATTTGAATCATAAATGCATCAAGAAGAAGAGGATTAAGAAATGCTTGTAATTGTGTACTTAAGCCACGTTAAACAGAGACTACGAGGAATTAAATGAAACTTTATATTTATAAAATTACATTAAAATCTCTTTTATGTATGAGTATCAAAGAATAGATATAAATTATTTAAAAAAGTATTGTTTGTGTACAAACCTTTGTTTATTTTAGTGTTGTACAAATCTTATAGTGACACCCGGTCGTATTTTCCAAACATCTTGACATTAATGTCGCTGTATCGCGAATAGTAATAGTAAATCATGTATCGCTGTGATGAGATCATCCGCGATTTCAGGTCTACTACTGTACATTTTGGAGTCAGGAGGCATGCTAAAATAATACTCGAAAATTACAAGAACCTTAAACACCCTATAAATCTTATATTTGTAGAAAGTTGTGTTTATCATCTTTATATTGGATTTCCTAGCGAAATTTGAAGTTATTTAGTTTGAGTTATCGTCACTCATATAGACATACATACTTATATGTAATACTTCCTTTGTTGAATATACAACATTCCTTAGATACCTGAAACAGTTTCCCTCCTTCCAACACTCAATTGTAACGCTTACCATAATCTGAGAACACAAAGGACTTTCTCAATTAAATATAATATACAATACAAAAATAACATCCGCACACACATACAACATTATGTAGTATCTCGAAGTTGCCAAGACCTCTAGACATATGTACATATTCGTCACAGTATAGTGGTGTTTAAGAGTTGTATTACAAAACTGTTACGGAATTAGTATAATATATTTTTTTATGGAATAGGAAGGCAAACGAGCAGGCGTGTCACCTGATGGAAAGCAATCAACGCACCCATAGATATCCGCAGTGCCATAGGCAATGCGAAGCGTTGCCGGCGTTTAAGGAAAGTACCATTATGTTAGGGATGAGGGGGAGGGGGGAGGGTTGGGCTTTCGGAACTCAACCACTCACCGGATGAAGCGCGGTAGCTAAGCTACCACTCAGACGCTGGTTTTCTGCTCGGGTGCGGTGCTTTCCCGGACGGGCCGGCCCATACATGCTACAGACAAATAATATGCAATTCTTGACATAGTATTCGTCTGCAACGTGACTCTACAGCTTTAAAATTATGAAGATGTTTACACAAAAGCAGGCTGTGCCCGCTATATGTGAACTGAAGTAAGGTCGATAAACGCTAATTAAATGTTTAAGTCATAATTCTATTATAGTTTGTATGCTTATAAATAAATGGCTCAGGGTCAAAGTTATCGCGTTCGGTGTTAATAGATACGCGGGTTCAATTCTGTATACAGGTAGCCCTCTCCCAGCATGATATTCGGCTACATGCATTCATAGTCTGTGTCAGCCTCGCAGAGATCGTTGCCCTATCTAGGCTGAGGGCGGACTACACGGACTACAGCACTAATCTTCTAGGACGAAGACCTACGACAAACAAGTTCAGCCAATTGCTGCCTCATCGCCATTGCTAAAACTATAATACATATGTATGTCGTGTTAGATATGAATTCTTTACTGGTATAAGAGATTAATTGAATATCTTCTAACAGGTATCACGTCACCGTAGCAGACACAGGCGACAGGGTGCCGGGTTGTACCTCCCAGCATCATATGTCCTGCCTGGTGGAGAGGGGCAAGGCGTTTGGGGGGAGTGGGGAGAGGTATCTCCGTGTTCCAGAACTTGCGGCGGTGGAGTAGCAAGCCAAAAGAGGATATGCCTCGATATTGGGTAAAAAAATTAATAAAGTCCTTTACATTAATTATAGATTGTAAGTTTGTATATGGGGTTGTTCATAAATTTGTATATAATACATATGTAAGACATATGTATTTCTCAAGTTGCGCTGCGCTGCATCTCCGTGAGGTTTGGGCGATGGCAGATAATCAATGTCTGTACTCAATGAGTGGAGGTTTTAACTGAACTATCGTCAGTTTCCATCTGTATGTACTGTGAATTAATATGTAATATTTGTTTAATATTTACTCATGTGTGTTACTACAGATGGAAATAAATTAATATATCTCCCTTTGTCCATTATTTTAATAAAGATTGAACCTTAAATAAATATTTAATATATGAATAAATGTAATATTATATCAACTCGAAACTGAAGTGAAAGCTCAATCGCATTGAAGGAAAAAACGATTCAATCTCACGTATTATCGGGTGCTAGTTTTCTCGTAAAAAAATAATACATGGAAAATCCGTTGTCGGCTCTCCATTGGTCTCTTCTCGCCCTCGTGAGAATCAGGACGTGACGGGTGGCGAACTACGTCGCCGTCATTTTTCAACAAATTAGGTATATTAAATTCGTCTTAGTGAATCCCATGAGCCGCAAGGGAGGATGGAGGTCAGCCCCAGCAGAGCCCTGCATGCTGAGGTAAGGCACTATAGTACCCGGGGAAGCCCGATCCCGGGACGGTCGGCACGCTTGCGACTAAGCTCGCCCTTAGCCATGCATCCTTTGGCACGGCAGACTGTGGATTGGCGGAGAGGAAGGGAAAGGATAGAGAAGAAAGGAAAGGGTAGGAACGGAAATTCGGATTGGGTGGGGGGTTACCAGTCTCGTAATAAATATTTATAAATCCATATATATATATTTATTCCGATGCGGTAATCGAACCCGCGACCATTGACTCCGTGGGCGGAGGGCCCTGCCACTGAGCCAATCGGTCGGCTAAAAAATAATTATCAACAATACAGAAAGGTAAAGGCCATAATACATGATATCTTCGATTGGAGACTCTAACAAAGGATTACGTTAATAAATGTCGAAATTAGATATAATTTTATGTTTTAAAGATTAATTATTTATGGAAAAAAATGTATGCAAAACAAAATACATCATTTCTTTGTTTTTCAGGCCAGATGACAAGCCCCTGTGCACAGGCGGAGACACGAAGTACTTCTCGTGCCAAACGCAGGACTGTCCGGAGGGATCGGGAGACTTCCGTTCCGAACAGTGCTCCGAGTATGATGACCGCCCCTTTCGCGGAGTTAAACATAAGTAAGCTCTTTTATATTATATTTTACTTGCTTTATCGTTTAACTGACGTGTACACGAAACTGTCCTTTCTTTTGTGCGGATTTTGAAACGTTTATTGCATTTTAAATGGTTTTTTTTTAAAGAAATGGTTTGTGGACAGTTAAAAGTTTTACTTGGCTAAGATCCGCGACAAGCAAACAATAACTTAAACCAAAAACTTACCGAAAATCCAAATACACAACACCAAACACACACGAGGCATCTTCAGGCATAGTAGACTCTACGGAAGACACTTCATCCAGCAGAAAAACACACATTATTAGTTTTCTGTTATTGTTTTGCATGTCGCGGATCTTAGCTAAGTAAAACTTTTGACTGTCCACATAGTGATGGATTTCCGCAAAGTAACGCCTGACTCCATTAATAATCTTAAAAAGAAATAGTTTATTTTAAGAAAAGTTTTGATTAAAGTGAATTTAGATAGAAGATTGATGTCGATGAATTGAAATTGATTATGATATGTCGCTAATCGCTGATCAAAAGATATAATCACATAAATTGTAGGTGAAACGAAGTTCTCCGGTCTCATCTAGTACTTAGTAAGCATTTTTTTATAATTACATACATAAAGTAATATAAAATGTTTCAGCATTTTTAATTTCACGATTGTGGCCCTACCTCTTCATTTCGCCTCCTTGTGTTGGTCGACGTATGTTTAACCCTTAGAGTGCTAAGCAGCGCAAAAGTGATGCGATATTTTGAATCGAAAATTGCACCGCAGCGCAAAACTACCGCGCGCATCAGTGTGTTTTTGGTGCTTCGTGGTAGTGGACAATAATCTCGCGCATAATTTGTTACGAGAGTGCATATTTATACATTTAAAAACAACTTTTTACAGTTTTTATATATTATTTTATATATATTCACAAAAATTGCTTAGCACTAAAACAGTTAAAAATGTTTTCTTATAGGTGGGTACCATATATCAAAGCGCAGAACCCCTGTGAGCTGAACTGTATACCGAGAAACGAACGCTTCTACTACCGTCACAAGAACATGGTGGTGGACGGTACGCGCTGCAATGACGAGTCTTTCGATATTTGCGTCAATGGTCGTTGTGAGGTAAACAAAATATGCATGTATGTTACGAATTTCTTAGCCCCGCTAATTCTACCTAGCCTAATCTTACAATACATTTGGCGAGACGAGGTCTCCACTCCAGCATTTCAGCATTCTAATATTTTGGAATGCTCTTAATGCATATACGTAAAATCTATTTCAATTGATGTCATATAATGATGAAAACAATCTTGAGATGTTTTCTCCATGAAACCCTGGTAGCGAAAAAGTCAATATAATAGGTTATTGGTTATGTTAAACC
The DNA here is from genome assembly GCA_031353405.1 of Baronia brevicornis. Lineage (NCBI taxonomy): Eukaryota > Metazoa > Arthropoda > Insecta > Lepidoptera > Papilionidae > Baronia > Baronia brevicornis. The sequence goes on along the minus strand of JASFAT010003055.1, from coordinate 363,055 downwards.
TTTCAAATTTCTAGCCCGTGGGTTGTGACATGATGCTGGGGTCCAGTGCAGTCGAAGACAAGTGCAGAGAGTGTCGCGGCAACGGAACCAACTGCCACACAATCAGGGGTCTTATCGACTCACAAGATCTCAGGAAAGGTAAAATATAACATATTCCTTCTTGAATGCATTAATTCAGTATGTAATATATAGGTTGAACAATAATTAATGGCGTAAAAACAATAAAACAATAACACTAACTGCGGCTAGACCGACCGATGATCTCCTGTGACTACTACAAATTATTGTCTAATACAGGGTTTCTCAAACTTTTTCAGTCCAAGGCGCATTGAAAGGTTTAAAATTTTGGTAGTTAGATGGTTGGTAGATGCAACGCTTGGTTATTTTCATGCCATTAATTGAATATTTAACATTTTTTGGAAATGTTTTTTTTTATTTTAAAGTAATTTATTATATCTGTATGATTCTATGATTAGTAATTTCAAAATCAATTGTTAAAAGAATAAAATTTTCAAAAATTTAAAACCTTTGACCATCTTCGGTGAAAAAAAGTATGTACCTTTATCTGTAAATTATTTTCAGACTTTTCCCGCCAACTTACATCAGTGACGTTGTATTTTTATTTCTTTTCATAATCTTATAGGTATTATTATAAGTTATATTGTTTAATTGTGGTAGCGTATTATACAATATAGTTCGATTAAGACTTAGAAGTGTATTACTATGAAATAAATGCATGTATCGTGACTTTTTAAGTTGAATGAAAAAGCCCACAGACGGTTTTCGTAGAATAGCCACCATTTTATCTAGACGTAACGTGACAAGCTGATTAGACATTTCAACAGATTTGATATTATACTATTTTACTTGTCACTGGCATAAAAGTTTTAACTAATTGCCATCAAAGAAAAGAAAAAGTAATATTATTTTAAAAACTTGCTTGTTAAGTTAAGGAGTGTTCCTCCTTATTATTATTTACAGTTTCTTTTGTGCACAAAGTAATTTGCATGAGTTTTGGCATATGATAAATCGTTTTTTTTTTTGGGTCCGAGACAGAAGACAGAATCACAAAAACATTATGTACCTATATTAGTATAGGTACATAATGTTTTAAAACTGTTAGTTTATTAACTGATTAATTTCCTATATAATATTTACTGGTTATTTTCCTTCGAGTCTTTTCCCTTCTACGTGACATTGGCGAAATCATCCGTGCTATTTTGTCACTATTGAAAGCTATTCAAATAATTCAAATAACGAATAAACACTATTCAAATAATTTTCGTCATATATGAAACGGGTATATGAAATATGTATATGTAAAACGGGTGTAATCTGTACCTATTATAATTTATGTAAATAAGACATATTGTTTTTTTTTTATGTCTGTATTGACTTTTTAATATCAAACGTATCACCATCTGTACACAGGGTACAACGACGTCTTACTTATACCACAAGGCGCTACCACTATTTTAATAGAGGAAATAAAATCATCGAATAATTACCTCGGTAAGTCTTTATTCATTATTTTATTTAAATTATTTAAAATCAAACATTAACATTTTTTTTGAGATCTTTTTGAAATTAGCCGGTTTAAAATGTGATAATAATGTGCTAGTAAATTAAGAAAATACGTTCCCGAAATGTATATTTATTACTTTTAAAATTTGTGATATGTATTTTAGGCCAATTTGTTCTTGAGTGTGTTCAGGTTGCATATATCTGATATTCGTACATATTTAATTGTAAAGATAAGTGTTTTTTCAAATGTCTTTTTATGTTTTTACAATGATTTTTTTTTTCAGTATAAATTATTTCACTTTGTGTACTGTTGAGATTTAATAACTTTTTGATAATAACTTTCTTTTTTTTTTATGGAAAAGAACAGCAAACGAACACGCTTGTCACCTGATGGAAAGTAAGCATATTGTTCAAAGAGGACTACAAGATATCATTTTAATAGATAAGGCCTTTATATCCTATGCCTTGTATCTATTTGGTCTCAGGTGTTATTAAAATATATTTTAGTCTTCATGGAGTTAAAATTAGAAAAATTTGTTTCTGTTGCAAAATGTTGGTAGAATGGTATCGTGTCGTGACAAAAGTTGAGAAAGGGGTGCTTAGATGGTTTGGGCATATAAAGAAGATAGATGACAGACGACTGATAAAAGAAATTCACGTTGCTGATGTGGATCGAAGAATCGGTAGGAGAAGACTAAAGAGAATATACCATGACCAAATTGCTGAAGTTCTTAAGAAAGATCAGGTCAAAAGTACCTTTAACCAGCGAGCTTGTATAAAAAGAGTGACGAGTGAGGACGAAGCAAATAAGTGTGTCGAGATAGTAGCACATGGAGATTCTCTGCCTACCCCTATGGTCAACAAGCGTGATGATATGTATGTATGTATGTGGTAGAACGGGTTGGTATCCGCAGCTCGACATCAACATGCGCTTATTTTGCGTACAATAAATTAGTTTATAATGAACAGTTTTCATTGTTACATACATACATACATATCGTCACGCCTGTCTCCCGTAGGGGTAGACAGAGACCACAGATCTCCATCTGCTACGATCTCGGCATACTTCCCTTGCTTCCTCCACACTCATTATTCTCCTCATGCAAGCCCGCCGGTTGAGGGTACTCTTGACCTGGCCTTACTTAAAAAGTTCAGCAATTTGGTCAAGTTACGTTTTTCGTGGTCTTCCTCTTCCGGCCCTTCCATCCACATTCGCAAGGTAAATTTCTTTTGCCAGTCGTCTTTCGTCCATCCTCTCTATATGCCCAAACCATCTAAGCATCCCTTTTTCTACTTATGTCACAATACCTTCTTTTACTCCACATTGCTCTCTTATATCTTCATTTCTTAATCTATCATTCAAGGTTACCCCATACATAACTCTTAATGCTCTCATTTCTACCTCATTGAGTCTGCTTTCATGCTTCTTTTTCTTCATTGTTTTATATTGTTAAAACTTCCAGCTATTAGATCGAAGCAGGATAACGTTTACTACCTAAACGGGGAATACCACATCGACTTCCCGCGCAGTTTGACCATAGCTGGCGCCCTCTGGCACTACGAACGCGACAATTGGGGATTGGCAACGCCCGATAGACTTCGATGTCTGGGACCCACCACAGAACCATTGTACTTATCGGTGTGTAAACATATAAACGCATACTTAGCACATTCACTGCGGTTTCAAGGAGCTCGCACGCAGAACGCTTGACATTTATTAAGAACTCTTAACCATTCTTTACTGTGGTGAATATGAGATTTAATTTATCTCCTAGAAATTTGTGTGACCAATCAAACAAACTTTGCTAAGATGCGCGAAAAAAATAAGAAAAATAATATTGTGTTTCACCTCGACACGAAACGCGTTGTGCTAGTGGTGAAATGTGATATTCTGTGTTTAATTTTTTCAACGTAAGTGACCGTGTCGATGTGTAAAAGGCTACCAATGGCCTTTTATCGGTAAGTAATTCTCTATGCACTTCTTAGCAAACACACAATATTACTTTTCTTATTTATGTTCGCAAAGGTTAGCAAAGTTTGACGGTCCATCTTTATAATAGATTTTTGCAAAGTAATGCATGACTCCTTAGCTATAGTATATGCTAGTGTCAAGTAAAATAATATTGAGTATCTTGAAATGTAAATTCAGCTTTTTACTCCGGAACTCGGCTGTTCACCGTACGAAGCGCGGTAGGTAAGCTATCACTCAGACGCCGGTTTTCTGCAGGAGTGTGGTACTTACCCGGGCGAGCCGGTCCATTCATGCTACAGACAAATATTATGCCATTCTTGACAAAGTATTCGTCTGCAGCGTGGCTCTACCACTATTGATATTGGCGACAAAGTTTCTTATGCTTTCTCATTAAAAAAAAATTGCAGCTTCTTCTACAAGACGAAAATGTGGGTATTCAGTACGAGTACAGCGTACCGTCCTCGATGGCACCGCCTCCCAACCAACAGTACAACTGGGTTCACGAGGACTTCTCAGAATGTAGCGTCACATGCGGTGGAGGTAAATCAATTTATTTTAATACTACAAATCTCGCTATATTAATGGTCAGAATCACGTGAAAAGATTAAAAGAGAGGCAAACGAGCATGCGAGTTACTCATGACCGCTACTCAAAGACATCTACAACGCCGTATGCGTAGCAGACGCATTACCAGCCTTTAGTGAACATATACGCTCTTTTCTTGAATATCCCTACGTCGTATTAACCGCAGGTGGTAAATTATTCCACTATTACACAGGTTCTAATTTACATTCTTATTCTTTCTATGACAGTGGAATTAATTAAACATGAATTATCTATGCTTGTTCTTTTTCTCGTATTAAAACATTACAATGCAAAAAAGGTAACAAAGGTAGCAGCTACTAGCAATATTGTTTTAGTTTCCCTCTCACACGAAAAAACTTAGAGCATACTGACATAAAAGAGACAGAAAAATAACGTCCCTCTTTAGTGTGTGATTGTGTGACATCCACACCGCGCGCACATCTACGTGGATGTGTGTGTCACACAATCACACACTAAATAGGGACGTTATTTTTCTCTTCTTTTTAGTCTTTTATAATTAATATAAATTAGATAAGATGCATAGCTACTGTTGGTAGTTAAGTTTCAAGTTTAGGTCCTGAGATACGGGCAATCGTCTTGTTCGGGAATCACTGGCAACCCAGCCTTGTATAGACACATGATATAAAGTTCAAGTTGAGAGAAACAACAAACCTTTATTTTAAAAACTTATTTTAATATTTTGTTTTCTACATTCGTACATAAAAGAAAGGTGTATCAACGTTGAACTGAGCAGCTCAAAAATATGACCTAAAGTAAAGGGACCAATCAATGACCATTTTATAATAAATTAATCAATGACATATTTAAAAGTAAACAGATCAGTGACCTCTTTAAAATGGTCAAGTCATCGATATATTGCACCAAGCTGCTGGTGCCTTTTATTGATATGTGTTCAAGTAACACCACCATACAAATTGTCCACACGTTTGTAATTATGTGGAATGGAATGGGTAAAATTTTGCATGAAAAATATAAGTTATTGTAGGTAATTTTTTTACACAACAGAACAATACTCCTAAGTTGTTTAAAAATAAAGGACAAAAACTTGTTTTAATTCAATATCAAAACTATTTTCATCGAATATGTGAATTCTGTTTTTCGATAGGTATCCAAACACGCCGTGTAACATGTCGGTCGCGAGAGGAACTGCAGATAGTGGACGACAGTCTTTGTGATGAGGGATTGATGCCAGTCACAAATCAAACGTGTAACAATGACCCCTGTCCAGCACACTGGGTAGAAGGGCCCTGGAGTCAATGTTCAAAGGCGTGCGGCGAAGGAGGAATTAGATCAAGACAAGTTTATTGCGAGAAAATCATAATTAACAGGTGGGAGAACTCTTTTATATGATATCTCTCTCTCTCTCTGAGGTGAAAATTTTACAGTCCTTTATGACCTTTATGACTAACGCTACTACTTGCCTGTACCTCTATTAGCAAAAGTAAACATACTTACATACATATTGTCACGCCTATCACCCGTTGGGATTGGCAGAGACCACAGATCACCATCCGCTACGATCCCGGCACACCCTCCCTGGTTCCTCCACACTCATCCATCTATTTATCCAACCTTCCTCTCACATTCATTGTAGCGAAACGTCTCTCCGTTAGTCGCTTTTCGCCCTCGTGGTAATAAGAACGTGACGGGTGGCGAACCAGGTCACCATCATTTTTTAAGAAACTAGATATATTTAAAAGTAAACATCTATTTAAAGCTCATTCTTAAATTTCGTTAAACGAACATTGTTTATGCTTTCTTATATTTATAAATAAACTAAAAGAGGCCACTCCTATACATTTATATGCTTAAAACTTGGGATAGAAAGAAACCTGTTAAAGCAAATATAGATCGTAATCCATTAAACTCTCACTTATTCAGCTTCGAGTTTTAATAGTTCAATTATTATTAAAAGATTTATTATCTAATTTAAATTATTTACTATGTATTATTAGTGGTTTTGTTTATTGGCGGTAGTGGTGTTTAGTGGTGGTTATTGTTTAAATTATAACTTTTATTATATATTAGATGGCCCGGTGAACTTTCGTTTCGCCTATAATTTATGTTCTCCTATAATTATTGTCTCCTGGTATGTTAATACTTATGTAGGTATGCAATACTTTTCAAAATCGCACAAAAGAAACGACAGTTTTGTATAACAACATGTCCGTTAGACGTTAAAGCCATGATGAACGCCATCTATTGAAAGTAAAAGTAACAAAAGAATTTTTCATTTTTCAAGCTGCTTCTATATGTTTTTCCTATATTATTTTATTCGTAAACTTCCCCTGTATTATAGCTAATTAAATAAAAAAAAATATTCAAATCGGTCGAGTCGTTTTTGAGTTTTAGCGAGACTAACAAAATAGCTTCTCATTTTTAAATATGTAGATGTAAATATATTATTGTCAGACAAAAAAACGTAAAGTAAAGGTATTGTGAATACTTTCTTCCTTTTTTTTAAAGACTAGTAATGTTATTTAATTACTATTATTACCTACTATTATTAGTTTTTAATATTACTAGTATATAATTATTGTAAACCATTCCAACTACGTTTAATAATGTTTCTGGTAGGAAATGATTCACATCAATAGTCCAATGGAGGATACAAACGCACGACCTAAAACCGTAAATCCGATTCTTACTGTTGTTATTACGCTATTATTATATATTATTTTGTTTAGTTTATTTTATTTGATACTTTATTGTACAAAAAACACGAAATACAAGAATTAAAAGGAAAGAAGATACAAGGGCGAGCTTAACTCAAAATTGAGTTATGCTTGCAGCAAACCCAGGAGTGAAAGAGAGATAAGATAAGCTGTGAAGGTAGAAATAAGTGTACAACAACAAAATATAATAATAATATACATAACATTACATACTATAAATATATATATATATATATATATATATATATATATATATATATATATATATATATATATATATATATATATATATAAACATATAAATACTGATAATATATAATGTAATACTATATAAATAAGAGGATACATAATATACACATACATATATACATATATAAATATTTTATACTGAAAGGAAATGTTCTTTAATTCTAATTTAATTCATTTTTTTAAACGTCTATTTCCTAATTCTAAAATAAAAAAAAAACTTAGTTTGTTTTGTTATAACATTCTCTATTAATTAATAAAATAAAATATTATCTATCTTTTAGATTCGCATCGATTGTGGGCGACAAGGAGTGTTTCGATCTGCTTGGCCCCAAACCAGAGCTATACCAAGAATGCAATCAAAATGCAACCTGTCCCACATGGTTTATTGAACCTTGGAGACCAGTACGTAATGACCATAAGTAACATATACCCTGTACAAGTTAGCTTAATCTTTGTGACAGATGTAAATATTTCTAATCAGGAAAATTTACATCTGTCAAAAAGATCAAGCTAACTTGTACAGGGTATAACAGTTAAATGATGAAATTGTGATATTAATACTTCATTTCTGTTTCAGTGTGACAAGCTTTGTGGTGAAGGTAAACAAACGCGTCGGGTATTTTGTCACAAGAGGATAAACGGTAGAGTTGAAATTTACGATGAAAAAGACTGCGAAGGAGAGATGCCACCCACTGAAAAATCTTGTATGATTCATCCCTGCGAAGGTGTCGACTGGGTATTGTCTGATTGGTCTGGGGTAAGTTAGTGATGATTCTTAAATAAATATATGGTTTTTTAAAAATTGTTGCTATAACATTGAAGATATTAAAATATTACAAAATGATTAATTACAATATATTTATTATATTCCTTTTTTATATTTTGGCCCTCTAAAGACCAGCTTAATTGGAGCGTACCTATTAATAACATAACAACTTAGTATAAAGTAAAGACTAAATCATCTTTCACTATTTGTACGTAAAAGTACAATACATATATATATATATATATATATATATATATATATATATATATATATATATATATATATATATATATATATATATATATATATATATATATATCTCGAGTGTAATGCCAGTTGGCTGAGGCCCCCGTCAAGTCAACACGTCTTGATAGTGAGTTGACAAATCATGTTTCTGTATGTATGTGTCGGTTCTTTTTATTTTAGTGCGATACCTGCACATCGACGTCTCGATCGCGTATAGCTCATTGCGCAACAAAGGACCACAAAGTGGTGAACTCGAGCTTTTGTTCTTACCACCCCACGCCTGTCTTGGAAGAGCCCTGCGACCGTACAAAGCTGCCGGCGTGTGAAGTGATGTGGTACGCCACGCAATGGAGTAACGTAAGTTGTCAAAATGTTATAGAAAATGATGCAGGACGTAAAAATCGCAACAGGGCTGCTTATCGCTCAATGAAAAGATTATAAAAATGAAATAAAAACGCTACTTAACTGATGTAACTTGGCGGGAAAAGGCCATGTATTACATTTTTCATAGTGTAACACTAGTGACAGCACAGATTAACTAAAATTCCTCTCAATGTCTCTCTGCCTCTATAACAAAATCAAAAAATTAAGTAAAAATTTAATAATTATTACTTAATTTTATGATTTTGTTATAGTTTTTTTTGTATTATGTGATAATTAATTAATTTTTGTAAACAATCAGCCGGTGGGTGATGTATGAAAAAAAATATTTATATTATTATTTATTTAAACATGTTTTTAGTTTATTTATCGATGCGTTGAATGACCTCATCAATTTAAAAACCTTTATATGTAATGAATTTCAAAAATGTTTTAATACTTCTCATATCAATACTCAAAGAATTCCCAAACATACTTAAGTTCTGGATACTCTATCCTGTAGTGCAGTTCACGCTATACTTGTTTCTAAATCCTGTCTTTGTCTTGCTCCATATAATCAAATCAATAAGAGAAGTTGCTATTTAAGTAGTTCGAAAACTATCTGTCATATATAGAATGTATTTAAATCTATATAAATAGTTTGTAGTATATTTTTATTATTAACTGCACCACCTCTCAAGCAGTTTTCTCAGTTTCGGCCGCAGGTTGACTGGGAGAGAATGTCCAATGGCATTAAATTCGTCTGATGTACTACTCACTTTGCAAAAACTTTTTTTTATGGCATACGAAGGCAACCGAGCAGACGTGTCAACTGATGGAAAGCAACCAACGCCGCCCATAGACATCCGCAACTCAGACCGCTCACCGTACGAAGCGCGGTAGCTAAGCTACCGCTCAGACGCCGGTTTTCTGCGGGAGTGTGGTACTTGCCATATTATTTGTCTGTAGCATGATTGGGCGAGCTGGCCCATTCATGCTACAGACAAATAATATGCCATTCTTGACAAAGTATTCGTCTATTCGTATAGCGTGGCTCTACCACTAGTAAACTTTAAATAAATAAATAAAAAAAACTACAAAAACCATAACTAAAATAAAATTAATCTATCTCAGTGTTCGGTTGAGTGCGGGAAAGGTGTTAAAACCCGTCGAGTGTTTTGCGGCCTCTTCGACGGAGCGTCGGTGGTGAAGGTGGACGACAGCAGATGTGATAAAGACAAGAAGTACAACGACACAAAACTATGCGAGATACCCGAGGAGAAGTGTCCGGCGAAATGGTTCGCCGGCCCATGGTCTGCAGTAAGTTTGGTTTAAGTTTCAAATAAATCCACTTCGTCTAGCAAGAAAACACACATTATTAATTTTCTGTTATTGTTTGCTTGTCGCGGATCTTAGCTAAGTAAAAGTTTTGACTGTCCACATACTAATGAATTTCCGCAAGGTAACGCCTGACTCCATTAATCATTTTAAAGATATTGTAAAGTCGACTTAGGAAGCCTAAAGCGACCACTTGCCATAGCGGCATTCATTGATCAGGTTTATCCTCTTGGCATGCTGCTGTACCTTGCAAACGCGGTACGGATACATCTCCCCTCTTGTCGTGTATTGCTGCGTTGGAGGCGTCACAAATACGTCGCCAGCATTTCGTGAACACATACGCTCGTCTCTTGAAGATCCCAATCTCTTATCTGTGAACATTCAACAACATATCAAGTGATAAAGTGGAACCATCTATCACATCATTATAATGTTATAATTAATATGAAAAAAACAATCATTTTCTTCCTAATAGCTTCAAAAAACTAGTGTATCCTCGTTTAGTTGGTTGTACATCTGAATTTTCTATTCTATCGCAGTTTTTTCTATTGAAATAATAGATAGATATATTCTTTATTGTACACCAAAAACAAAGTTATACAATTATTGATTGTAAAATTTATATACAAATGGCGGTCTTTTCGCTAATAGCGATTTCTTCCATAGAATGGACACAATGTTAAAAAGATAATTTGATGTAGGTTGGTGATACATTATCGTTATAATGATCGAGAAGAAATAAAAAAATATTTATAAACAAAGATCACAGCAGATCATTATATTCAAATAAGTCCAAGAATAATAATAACACTGTTTTGTTTAACATATTCATCATCATCATCATCTGCTGGACATAGGCTTCCCCCATGGAGCGCCACCTAGCCCGATCTTCGGCTACACGCATCCAGCTTTTCTCCAGTTTCTGCCAGCCGCCCTGTACAGATCGTCGCACCATCTAGCTGGGGAGCGTCCCACACTACGTTTACCGAGACGCGGTCTCCACTCCGACATCACAGCGATTGTCGGATCTCCGACAAACGTGACCAGCCCATTGCCACTTTAGTTTGCTAATTCGAAATGCTATGTCGGTGACTTTAGTTCTCTGGCGGATTTGTTCATTCCGAATCATATCTACCAGAGAAACTCCGAGCATAGCTCCCTCCATAGCTCTCTGAGCAACTCTGAGCTTATGAAGCAGACGGACTGTTAGCGTCCACGTTTCGGCGCCGTAGGAGAGTAACATATTAGTATAAACATATTTTTTAATTTACGAATTTCAAATTTGTTTCAAGAAGAAAATGAAATGTGTATTATCTCCTTAAAATATCTACCTAGACTATGTGCATTTTCCAGTGTACAAAAGAGTGTGGAGGTGGTGAACAGTACCGTCGAGTGATGTGCTTGAATGGAGGAATAGAAGTGGGCACATGCAATGAGGACTCCATATTAGACAGATTGCAGGATTGCAACAAAGAACCCTGCGATAAAAGTAAGCATTTTGTACAGCTCCTATATGTCCCACAGCTCAGCGCGGCACCTCTCTACTTCTGGAGGAATAAGAATTTACCCACAACGCTTGTCCAAGGTGGATCGGCTGGTCACCCAGACTAAGGGTAACTGTCTGCAGGCCATACAGACCTTTACACTGAGTAAATGATGATGATTGTAATTCGTAACACACCTGTTGGGAATTGAGTATTTAATTAAAAAGCACCATCTAGTGATACTGTGTTTTGGTAATTTCAGTATTAATCTAAGCGCCATCTAGTTAACTATAATGATAGCTTACACTCTAAAATCTTCATCACAACGCGTTGTCATACTATACTTTTCATTTGTAACGAATTTTATATCTATCATTTCTCTCGAAGGTGCTTTCCCATATTATTTCACATAAAGCTTTCTCGAGCTTAGTTGCTATGCAATGTATAGACATTGTATGTATAGATAGATATCTATAGATAGATCATAATTTTTTGAAATATTTCTAAAGTACATGCTCTAAAACAATAACTCATCAAAAAGAGTCACTAAATTTCATGTTCCACATCTTTAATTAATGTGAAATAGTGAATCTTTGGATTATTTTAATACAAAAATTGATTAAGATCAAATAATCTTCTTATTATAAGACATTTTTTGTAGACGTTACCAAAAAACCTTCAACGTATGAAGAAGATTATGACGGTGAAGAATGCGTGGAAGTAGATGATTACCCAGAAGTTGGTGCTGAAGAATTCATTGACACCTTAAGTACCGTAAGTGTAAATAATATAGTATAGTCTCTTGTACCTTAATTTAGTTAAATTAACTTCATTTAAGGCTCTTATACAACTTTTTTTCTGTGGCCTTTAAATCCATTATATAAAAGTGTCTTGAGAGTAATATTATCTATATATTATATTAAAATAGTTTAAAGTCCAGGGAATAGTTTAAAGTCCATTTGCTCAGCAAACGGTGGTGAGTTGGTGGTCAGCTCAGGAGCTCACCGGCCTCGTCTGCCTCGTGTCGTACGCGCGGATGACGTCCGCCTGCGACACAGTGCCTCCTTCCTCTTGAGAGAACGCGAATCCATCTGTCGCATTAATAAATTATTAACACACGTAAATAGGTTAATATTATATATGGCTCGCGTATGAAAGCGTCACAAGAAGTGTGGTGGCTGGACTTATATTAAAATAGTTTAAAACCTTAAATGGTGGTTAAATATAATAAACATATTAGGAATAAAGTAAAAGAAACTATTTCGTTTTTCCTTACAAACTATCTCTACATGTCAAATATTTGATATTCGTCCCGACGTTCAGAATACAATTAAATTTAAAAGTTGTTAAGAAATCAAATTAAATTAAATTGTTGTTGAAAGTGAAGTTTTATATATATATATTTTTTTTCATTTTTTACTAATGTTGAAACATTCTGCAATTATCGTTCAGCTTTTTTATTTATTGATTCTGAGGCGGTACGAAGTTTGTCGGGTCAGCTAGTATTGTATAAAAAAATTTAACAAAATAATTTGCATTATTTTCACATTTTTTTTTTGGTTTTCTAGCTTGACGAAATGTTGCTAAGTGACAGTCCGTTTACCACAGGTAAATTTTAATCTTCTAATTGTTTTTTTGTTGCATAATTATTTAAAAGTTGTGTACAGTTAACAATTTTTTACAGATGAAGGATCGGGCGGTGGATCAACAACGTTTAATGATGCCGAGTCCGAATTCACCTTAGAACCTGGTTCTGGATCAGGTAATTGTTTTCACAACCCACAACAAGTGTTCTACAGTCGGACACAGGCCTCCTTCATTTCTGGCCACTTACCTATGAAGGTTATCCAAAGTGAAATGGCGAGGCACAGATACACGAAATAAGTACCTGTAACCTTTACATCAATATCAATATCAGCCTGCGGCACTACACTGCTGGACATAGGCCTCACCCGAGGCGCGCCACCTAGCCCGATCTTCGGCTACACGCATCCAGTCTCTGCCAGCCGCCTTGCGCAGATCGTAGCTCCATCTAGCAGGAGGGCGTTCCACACGTCACGTTTGCCGATTTGCGGTCTCCACTCCAGCACTCGTCTACTCCAACGATTGTCGGTTCTCCGACAAACGTGTTCAGCCCATTGCCACTTCAGTCTGCTAACTTGAAGAGCTATGTCGATGATTCTGGTTCTCCGGCGAATTTCTTCATTTCGAATTCTGTCCACCCCGAGCATAGCCCTCCTTAGCAACCTTTACATATACTTATGTATATATACGGTACTTTGGAAAAAAGAACGGGCATCTTACTTCTTAGTCTTTGGTTTCTTAATCTTTTTGTTTCTTTTGTGTTACTTCTTAGTCTTTTTATTACTTAGTCATTGGCTTTTTTTATGGATAATATTAATATTTTTAGTATGTCATTAACTTAGATGACTAGGAATTTCTGCAATCCGGTGCTCACGGAGTAACTTGGGGGCCTGTGCTGGTCGTTAACTGCGTATATCAGCCGTTAAAGGCCTCCTCCTCACAGTTCATAGGCTAACTTGTGCTCCTCGTACCTCTTCAAGGGTTCTTTTGAAGTCTATATGTACAATAATTGCATTTGCGATTCCTCGGCGCCCGAGTCACTAAGGAGCGGTTATCTCGTTGTTGTGTGCAACGATTTTTCCCAGAATTTTGCCTTCTCTGAACGGAACCTTACTCTTCGTATCAAGTCCAGCTTCTTTGGACGGTTGAACGAATTACGTTTAACCGCTGTGAGACGTAACATTGTCTACACCCCTCTTCCAGCAGCGCTATAATTTTACTAGCTCGTGTTGCTTTTATGCCATTACAATAGACACAGAGATATTTGTTTCAGTCACAATAATACAATAAAACATAAAATTATTCTACTAAAAATTAGTAGATGTTAATTGTAGTTGCCTGATAACCTTCTAACAATAAAACCACGAAAAGTTAAAAATACTTATTTAGTTGAAAGAGTTACTAGACCTGAACAGGTAGATTAAGCAGCACCTTTTCACAAATTGGCAGCAAACGCATGTGAGAGCCATTCCCAAATCAAATCTTCAGATAATTTTATGTTTGAAGCTTATATTATGGAGAGGACTACTTTATATTGTTCATAATATTTATATATTGTGTATATTTCAGAACTTACTTTATTTGAAACATCGGAAACCGGAAGCTTAGAATCAACTACTGTTGATACACTCGTGACAGATGAAATTCTATTTGGTTCCGATGTAAAGTTCAAACTTGACGACTATCTTGATGAGGTGGCTGAAGGAACAGATGTAAAAAGTAAAAATGCTACAATCGATGAAGCTACTACAGGCTCTACAGGTGATAAAGTTTTAACATTATCTATATTTAGAGAATCGATTGAAATTGCCAAGAGAAGGAAATAGCATTAGCTTATAAATGTGCTAGTAAATACGTTTCCTTTTAAAACAGAAATTTTCACTAACTTTTTTGTTCAAAAAAGATACAAGTACACCTGACGAAACCACGGAAACTGCAACAGATACTGATAGTGGCAGTACTATCACAGAAACTGAAGAGACAAGTAGCAGTGTGACGGAATCACCCGAATATTCAGAGTCCAAAGTCACGGAAACCGATGAAGGTAAGGAATTAGAGAAAAGGGAAACTGACATATTAGTGTGAATTATCTCAATTTTATATTGATGATAAACTATATAGTCTGGATCAGTTTTATATGGAAAAGATAGACAAACGGGCAGACTTGTCATCTGATGTAAGTAATCGCCAACGTCTGTGAACATGCAATAGCATCGGTAATTTAACGCGTTACCTATCTAAGGATAGGATGCTAATGATGGAATGAGATGGGTAGTAATTGAAGGGGGAAAAATGAGATAGAAATAATTAAGCACGAACACTTCTTTTTCAACAATATTATGGTTTTGTAATTACAACATTTTCTATTCGTGTACTTAACATACAAAAGAATAAATTTGCTTTGTGACTATTCGCATAAAATGACAGGGCCATTACATTTCTTCCCGTGAGTATTATACAAGGTAACAACGGGAACAAATACTAGTGAATAAGCAGCTGTATATATATAAAACGACTCATATACTTTCCTCAATTCACCTGCCAAGCATGGAAACTACAGCAACACACATTATTCGTGGCGGAGACCAATATCCAGCAAAAATTCACTTGTGGTATAATCTCCATAAGTGCATATTTAAGTTTAAAATAAATATATATGTAATTACTAAGCTGATTTTAATAACTTAGATAATTCCATAGCTGATGTTAATGCTGACCTACTGGCTATTACATATTGGTCATATAAATTTGGCATCAGCATTAACACCAGTTAATGTCAAGTATACTAATCGGTAGCCTTTCGCATCTAATGAACATCGATTATGATGATCTCCCGTCAATAATATTAAATAACGATATCATGCCTTTTACATCTAATGTAATTAATTTAGATTTATAATAAATTAATTACATTAGATTCGTCAATAAGACGAGAGATTAATCGAATAGCTTATATTGGTCATATAAGCCAGAGTGTCACCTCCACAGTACGACCTCTCTATAGATTCTAAACTTCTTTCTGATCAGTACTAAGACGCTTTAAGTGTATTCTCTTATGCTGTCAGTTATTGATTACGCCGATGTTTGTTGTACTGATTTAACCCAAGACCTACTTAGCAAATTGTATCTATGTACCTAGTCTTATCATTTCCATCAACCCAAAGGTTGATTGACAGAGAATGCTTTCTGACATTAAAGACCGCCTTTATACCAAAAATGTACATTAAGAATATATAAATAAATAAATAATTAAAAAAAAAGTATTATACAAATAATAATATAATTATTTCAAATATAAATTTATGTTATTTTTTAGGCTCTACAACAGATAGTTCAACCGAATCAACAATAAAATCAGCTAAAACAGACTTAACTGATACTACAATGACTGAAAGTGAAGACACGTATGAAACAAGCATGAGTCCTATATCAACTGAAACTACTGAAGAAGAAACGACTGAGTCTTTAGGCACTGAAGTAACTTTGGGTAGTTCCACTGTAAGTGAAGATGAATCTTCTGAGAAAGAAACATTAAGTACGGAAACAAATACTAAAGAAACAGCAACAACAGAAAGTACTATAACAGAGTTTACCATGGAGGCCTCTTCATCTAGCTCTAGTGAAACGGTGGATACTGATACAACCGTAACAGAAATAGAAATAACAAAAACTACAGAATTTGAATCAAGCAGCACTATCGAGCCTAGTACAGGAGTGACTACTGAATCTGAAACAATATCAACAGAAGTGACTGGTAGTGAAACAACAGAATCGGTAAGTACCACATCAACAGAGGCTGAAACTAAATTAACTTCAGAAATAAGCACTGAAGCAAGTACTGAATTTGAAAGAAGTTCTATCACGGAATCATTAAGTAGTACGATAACAGAAGAAATCGCTACAGAAATTACTGGTGCTTCAACAAAAATATCTTCAGAAACAGAAAAGGAAGAAACAACAGAATTTTCAATAACAACAATGACCACGGCTGAAGAAACAGGAACCACGGAGTCAGAAACAAGTACGATATTTGAATCTACAGAAGGAACACGTGTAACAACAGAAACAGAAGTAAGGGAAACTACTGAAGCGGGCTCAAGCATGTCCTCAGAATCTACAGAAAAAGAAACGATAGAATTGAGTACAACTGAAAGTGCAGAGACAAGCACAACAGAAACAAGCTTGTTTTCAACGACAGAAACGACATCAGAATCTGAATTTTCAGAAGAAGCCACAACTAGCATTACTACAGAAGGTAAGGTTTATACTTTTGCAAAAACAGTCACTACAATTTTGTATTATTAAAGTAGAAAACAGTAATTTTTCTTAAGTATCTTTAGTTTACTTTAAATAATGGTTTAGTTTGCTTTAAGATGATAAAATTTACCTCGATATTGCAAAAATAATTATAGCTGTTATTTTATATAAAGAATATCTTGGCTCTCAATTGCTGTCTTATCGCATTATTGTTATCAATGATTTATGCAGGTCTACTGTTTGACATGGGCATTTCTCAAAATTACTCATTACGTCGACTGACGGTTTGATGACAATATCTAATAAAAGGTAGCAGCCAACCACCGGACACAGATTATATAACAGTCTGGAGGCATCTCACGTTGTTTTAAATTAATGTATTTATTAGTAACGTCAAATTATTTGATAAATTTCCTGTATACTCACAAAATGATATTTTTATTATATTATTTTAAACTTTTGACTGTCCATATATATTTTCCCATCTAGACCGCCTGCCTCTCGTATAACACAAATAAAAAAAATAATATAATTAGTGTTTATTCACCAATACAATATATTTAAAATAAATAATAGTTTATACATTTGAATCGTGTTCCACAGCCGAACCAGTATCCACCTCGAAAACCTCGGAAAGTGAACAAACTTCAATTTCTAGTGTATCGAGTAAGTACTGTGACACTGATTATTTGAAATCATAACGTATACATTACATTTTGTCGATATATTTATTTTTCTTATTTGCAAAATACATATTGTATAGGGTAAAAATGTCTAATTCAGTTATTATATCGATTCAAGTCCGTTAATAATCGTTTATTCCAATTTAAAGATTTATTTTAACATAATAACAGCTACTTTGTTCAAATCACGCGGTTTTTCTTTTATTTACATCGGTATAGTTAGCTCTATTTCCAACGATCGCTTTTCCAAATATGAGGTATACAGGGTATAACTCTAGTAATATTAAGTTTAGTAGATGTATACTGTAATCGTATATTTTTATTTAATAAAAAATTAAAAAAGATAAATATTGTGGACATCTTTTAAAAGGCTCAGAAAGTATTAAATGTTGAATGTGAAAAAATATATACTTTGCTAAGACTGTCAAAAACAAGTTTTTAGTAGAAGAGCCACGCTGCAGACGAATACTTTGTCAAGAATGGCATAATATTTGTCTGTAGCATGAATGGGCCGGCTCCTCCGGGGAAGTGCCACGCTCCCGCAGAAAACCGGCGTCTGAGTGGTAGCTTAGTTACCGCGTTTCGTACGGTGAGCGGCTGAGTTCCGGAGAATTATTTTGAATTACATAATTATTTATGAATTGTTTTATTACGCCCAATTATATAACATCACAGTGGATTACCTCAAAGTAAAACGCTTTTCTGTTAATCGAAAATCATTGTAACAGCGCCAGAAGGCGGAGAAAGTACTATCGGCATTTCTTCCACCGAAATTTCGATGACAGAGGAAACTCCAGCATCGGTCAGTTCTCTGAGTACGGAGACCTCAAGCGAGGGTATATCTACAATATCTACAACCGAATCATCTTATACTGAAGAGAGTGGCACTACATCCGGAACAAGTAAGTTTTATAGTTCTACATATTTGATCATCAATTACATCAACTCTTATCTGGGTTGATGTGCGATTTTTTATTTATTTAAAAGGTATACAAACGAATAAGTTTGTCAACTGTGTGTGTAATATGAGAATAATGGGAGAGGAAGAAATTGGACAGAAATAGGAAAGTAAAAGAAGGGCAATGAATTTGACTTCCGGCTCTCGACGTTTTCTGAACGAAGCGCAGTACACAGTTATCTGCGTAAGTTTGGTACCTTCGCTAACGACCCGGCGCGTTTATGCCACATAGAAAATTGTTAAAAAGATACAAGATTGTTTTTTTACAAAATATAACTTAAAAATCGTGATTAGATCTCATATTGAGTAATCTCAATACTAATGTGATGATTTTACTAATTATAATTCAAGATATGGATAATACAGATTACATGATGTAGCCCGACTATATCTATTTTATCGTATAACTGTGTTGCCATGTTTTATTCTGATTTGCAATATTACCTCACATGTCCCCCTTTTAGTGAAGACCATATTTTACAGGCTAGGTCTTAGTCAAGATACAAAGGTAAAATTCAAAAGACTAATTTTAGAAATGACTTACCAGCCTACGTTTATAAAGTTTGTAAAACTTAAATAAATGAAATACATATTAATTCTACGTTTATACGTAAATACATATCTATTCTATCCAAACATCTGACTTATTATTTTCACTTATGAAATGAATGAATGAATTTGATTTCCGACTTTATGTTAATCAAGTACATAGTCTTGCAATCTTTTAGGAATCCTTTTCCTTTCAGATCTTATAGATGATACAGGATAATCGTCAAAATTACTTTTTTGTAGCCACTGAATTGTACTTTTTTGTAGCTTTAAAATATATTTTAGGTCTCACTTAATTTTAACCCTTAGAAAATAGTTGCGCTAATCACTAACCTAAAAGGTCGCTTCGACAAACAATTATAGTTTATTTGAAATATTTTTAGCTTCGTACGACTACTTTACAACCATAAAAGTAAAAACCGTGAAGTCTCAATGTAAACCAATCAGGAAATGTATGAGAAGCAAGTTCGGATGCTGTCCAGATAAGAAGACCCCTGCTGCTGGGCCTTTCGATGAAGGTAGGATAAGTCAAGTTTTCGCAAAAGAATGTAAAATTAACAAAATATGTATATTTTAAAATTGTATATGTATAAACTAACATTTTAGGTTGTCCAAATCCAAAGACGTGTCACATGACCAAATACGGTTGCTGCCCTGATCACGTTTCTCCAGCCCAAGGTGTCAATGGCAAAGGTTGTCCCGTTATCCCATGCAGCGAAACTATATTCGGGTGCTGCCTTTCTGACAACATCACAGCCGCCGAGGGCAATGATCAGGATAGTTGTCCGCCAATGCCATCGGCTTGCGAATTACCTGGGTATGTGCAATTCATTATAATATTAACTAACTTTGTTGGCGCACCCAAAAGAGATCTTTCCTGCATCCATCCATTCCTGATCGGCACCTGGGGCGCCCCAAAGGACGTCGTCCAGTTGGGCGACCAATATATATATATATATATATATATATATATATATATATATATATATATATATATATATATATATATATATATATATATATATATATGCGCTTTCCATTAGGTGACACTCCTGCTCATTTGCCTTCCTATTTCATAAAAAACATACTTTGTAAAAAAAACTCTTTTTTATATTATACATAAAGTAAGAATGATTTTTTTAAAAATATCTATAATACCTGTATAATCAACTTGGTGCAAATAGTATCCACTTAAAAGATACAATAAGAAATGTGTTAATGGACGTATTCTTAGTTATACTTTATGTAGCAAATTAAGTTAAACATAAAACACTCATTAGCCACACCTCATTCATTAGACATAGCTCTTCAAGTTAGCAGACTGAAGTGGCAATGGGCTGGACACGTTTGTCGGAGAACCGACAATCGTTGGAGTAGGCGAGTGCTGGAGTGGAGACCGCGACTTGGCAAACGTAGTGTGGGACGCCCTCCTGCTAGATGGATCGACGATTTGTGCAAGGCGGCTGGCAGAGACTGGATGCGTGTAGCCGAAGATGTGGTGGCGCGCCTTGGGTGAGGCCTATGTCCAGCAGTGGACTGCCGCGGGCTGATATTGATATTGACTCATTAGCCAACGGCTAGATTGTAATTATAATGAGAAAATGTACAATAGTAGATTAAACATTTAATATAAAAAAAAATTGGAAATACTTACGAATTCTGATTATCAGGCGGGACTTGAATACCATTTTGACAACCAATAATTCAGCCAATAATATTTTAATCTTTTCCCAGATCCGACTGCTCTACTGAAATACCAACAACAACAGGTAAAGAAAATAATAATTTTTTCGCATATTTGGCGCATACTATGTATTTAAAAGACATTTGAAATATATAAACAAGCATTTATTTGCAGCAATAACCATCACAGAAGAACCCGACTGTTCAGATACTGAGTTCGGTTGCTGCTTCGACAACGTTACCAACGCGTCCGGGCCGAACGGTGAAGGCTGTCCTTGTAATCTCACTGAATTCGGTTGCTGCCCTGACGGTGTGTCGGCAGGTAAGGAAAGTCCCTCGCAATTACTTATATAGGGTGTCCGGGGACACAGTTAGGTTTTCAAACAGGAAATATTCTAATATTATTATTTTTATGTGGACAGTCAAACCTTTACTTAGCTAAGATCCGCGACAAGCACCAGAAAATTAATAATGTGTGTTTGACTGCTGGATGAAATGGATTTATTTGGAGCTTTAACCAAAAACTTACGGAAAAACGGCCGTCAGCAACTCTCCACCAACCACTATACACAATACCAAACACACACTACCACTTTTCCACCTTGTATACGACACGTGTTTCACCCCAACACGAGGCATCTTCAGGAATAGTAAGTCTACGGAAGACAACCGAAAAGTGTCTTCCGTAAAGTCTACTAAGTAAAAGCTAAGTAAAAGTTTTGACTGTCCATATAGTGATGGATTTCCGCAAAGTAACGCCTGACTCCATTAATCATCTTCGACCATATTTTTATAGAGACCAATGGAGAGCCGTTTCGCTGCGATGAATGGTAGCGGATGGAGCGTCTCTGCCAACCCCTGCAGGGGATAGGCGTGAACATATAAAAAAATATTTTTATTTACATTTAATAAAAATATTTCTTTTCTTTTTGTTCAAAGTAGTAGATTGAACCCTTAACATTTGGTCAAACAGCACACAGGACAGCGATGCTAACGGGATGTGAGCGGTTCAAATGGATTAGTTAATATACCAATGGTCGAGCGCCGAGCGCGACGGCTGTGTGATTTTTCCACATTAACTAATGCATTTCAATGTCCGCTGTTTGACCAAACATTAATTCTACCACAGGACACCCATTGTTTGTTAAGTTCATGATATCTAACGTATATCATACGGTAACTTCACAGACTTCTGACATACAGACAGAACGAAGTCAGAACAGACCATAAGGTCGTCACTGTCATTCTGAAAGCTATGGAAATTGCTGTGCGTTGAATCTCAGTTCGGAAATGCTGCTGATGGTAGCAGGTTTTCACAGAGTGGTGGTGCGTGGAATGAAGTTTTGGGGAAAACGCACTGCACTGGATCGCCATTCATTCAGATGGTGATGAAACTTTTCTTTTCGGCGAATTGTGCCGTAGTGGAATTCAGCGGTAGGAATTATTGCGAACAATTCCCCATATTAAAAGCGATTCTATTTCTTCTAAGAGCGCCTCTCCGACTTGTGAAGGTTGGCAGCCAATTCAGCACAACTATCCTGCTTCGCGAGGTGCAGCAGTTCTGGAGACTCGCTATCCCGGTCCACTCCCTGATATTACGTAGGCCAGACTTTCTTTTTCGACCAATTTGTCTTTTGCCCGCAATTTTTCCCATCATAATCAATTACAGTAATTTGTACCTCATGTCATGTCTCATGATATGATCCACGTAAGCCACTTTTCTACCTTTGACGGTCTGCAAAAGTTCACGTTTTTGCTTAACTCTTCGGAGGACCTCGTCATAAAAAGCGATAAAAAATGCGATTTTTTCGCTATGGTTTCTATGAAATCTTTATTTATCGATGAAATCATCTCATCATCAGCTCGTGGTCCACAAATGGAAGGGTGTGTGAAATCTTGCAATATGACCACGTACGGTTGCTGTCCCGATGGTGAGAGTCCTGCCCACGGACGTGACTATGAAGGTTGCTGTCTGCAATATCCCTTTGGTTGCTGTCCTGACAACTATAAGCCCGCTGAAGGGCCACATCTTGAAGGTAAGATTTTTATTTATCAGTATGTGTAATATATTTACTCATTATATATGTATCATGCATCTGCTGCATGTACGCACCTGCTCGTATATGCCTATACATACTCCATATATATATATACTATAGAGTGCAATTTAGCAAGAACCGGGACACGACAAAACACGTACAAATTCGCAAGCGTGCCCGGCCGCGCAGCCCGTCCGCGTCATATAATTAGATGCATATGATCTCGCGTAATTTCACTGTACAGCAGCCCTGCCGTTCGGTCGAACGGGCATATAATTGCCGGCGGACGCATATAATTAGGGCTCTTACTGTTCAGGTTGTGGGTGTCAGTACGCTCATTTCGGCTGCTGCCCGGACAATGTGACCATCGCACGCGGACCGGCCAACGAGGGCTGCGGATGCCAGTACTCAAAGTTCGGATGCTGCCCAGACAGGTATAAATCTAAATTGATATTTTGCTCAATAAGTTCTTCTAGGATTATTAATGGAGTTAGGCGTTACTTAACGGAAATCCATCACTACGTGGACAGTTAAAAGTTTTACTTAGCTAAGATCCGCGACAAGCAAAACAATAACAGAAAATTAATAATGTGTGTTTTTCTGCTGGATGAAGTGGATTTATTTGGAACTTGTCGCGGATCTTAGCTAAGTAAAACTTTAAGTTCTTCTAGAAAGATGAGAAGGGTTCCGTTACAGACCCTAAATGCGGAACCATACACTAAACATAGCTGGAAGTTCAGTACTGGAAAGAAGGTCTCTCTCAATCTGAAAGGTTTTGCCCATAATCCTTACAATAGGAAAGCGGATTCCTGGTATAGCAATGCTAGCAATTAAAGCATCATAACTTAATCTGATACCTTTGTGATTCATTACCGCGATGAGCGTCATGTTCTTATTATTTATTCATATTAAACATTGGTTACAAACAAGACGACCGATTGGCTCAGTGGCGGAGCCCTCCGCCCACGGAGTCAATGGTCGCGGGTTCGGTTCCCGCATCGGAATAAATATATATATGGATTTATAAATATTCCGTTCCTGCTCTTTCCTTTTTTCTCTACCCTTTCCCTTCCTCTCCGCCAATCCACGGTCTGCCGTGCCAAAGGATGCGTGGCTAAGGATGAGCTTAGTCGCAGGCGTGCCGACTGTCCCGGGATCGGGCTCCCCCGGGTACTATGGTGCCTTACCTCAGCATGCAGGGCTCTGCTGGGGCTGACCTCCGTCCTCCCTTGCGGCTCGTGGGATTCACTAAGACGAATTTAATATGCCTAATTTGTTGAAAAAATGACGGCGACGTGGTCCGCCACCCGTCACGTCCTGATTCTCACGAGGGCGAAAAGCGACCAATGGAGAGCCGTTTCACTGCCATGAAATGGTAGCGGATAGAGCCAACCTCTGCGGGGGATAGGCGTGAATATGTAAAAAAAAATATTAAACATTTTAATAATTACTAAAATAAAACACAGGACGTCAAATATAATTTAAAATCTACCTCATATCTATCGTTTCTTTTACTAGGCACACAGAGGCCAAAGGTGAAGATTACGAGGGATGCGACTGCACCACTTACCAATACGGCTGTTGCCCCAACGGCGTCAATGTTGCTGAAGGACCAAACTTCCAGGGCTGTTTGTGCGATACGTCCGAGTTTGGTTGCTGTGGTGACGGACAAACGTTTGCAGTTGGACCAGATAAGTATGGATGTGACTGCGACTCCAGTGAATACGGTTGCTGTCCAGACGGAAAAACCGAAGCCAAAGGCAAGAAATTCTTCGGTTGCACTGATGCACCTGAAAACAGACAAGGTAAAGTGCAATAGTTTATTTATTTATAAGTTGGTTGTGTCAATTGTTTGAACTGACGAATGTCCATACAAATTTGTATTGCCTGTTAACACCAGTTTTTATGTCCCAATGCGGGGTGTCGGGCTTCATGGTTTCTGCAAAAATGGACACTCCTATTCAAGGCAGATTGGCTGGATACCTAGGCTCGGAATAACACCTTTTGGCCATACAAATATTTATACCGATGCAGAGATCGAGTCGACGACCAAAGCGGTGACTTATACTAATGTTCCATTTATTTTTTGTACCCCTTGGTATTATATTTTATAAACAATAAAATTTTAACACAAACTGACTTTGTATTATATGAAATAAAAATAGTTTACTCTGCCATAAATTTACAAACTTTTTAATTAAACAATACGCCAAAAAGTAAAAATAAAAGCAGGGAGGTAGAAGGAGCATCAGTTGCCCATACAAATGTAATAATAATATCATTTGCAATTCGAGAATGGGAGAAATCCCTATGATATGCTGTTGTTCAAATTAAAACAGTATTTATTTAAATTTCTGTGCAATTCTTTTTGCAAAATAAAAAGCTGTACAGGATCCCAGAAGTTTATAAGGAATTAGGCAGCAATAACTAACTTGGTAAGCCTCGGCCTTACGATCTGTAAATCGTGAGTTCGTATCTTACAATGGCCTAACGATGTGAACCATTTCATAGCACAATCATTATTAGCTTAGTTGGAATGGTTAACAAGAATTGTAGTAATATTAAAAAACGAGGTTTCTTTCGTTTTTCAAAGAACGTCTTTCAAAGAAAGACGAAATTACTTTTCTGATTTGTGTTCGCGAATCTTATAAAAGTAAGTTTGACTATCCATCATTGACATCTTTAATGTCTTTCGACTTATTATATTTCAGCTGCGTGCAGCCTGTCTGCGGACCGGGGCCCGTGCCGCAACTACAGCGCGTACTGGTTCTACGATATGGAGTACGGCGGCTGCTCTCGCTTCTGGTACGGAGGTTGTGAGGGCAACGGGAACCGCTTCGTCAACAAGGAGGAGTGCGAAGATGTCTGCGTGCAGCCGTCTCCCAAAGGTTACATAAACAGTTGATATTAAACCATATTTATTTATTTATTTCTCACAAAAACAAGTCTTAGTAGTCTTGAAAGAGTAATATACATATTATATAATATAAACGTAATAACGCCTGGACTATAACTCTTAAGATTTGCGAACAGCATGGCTACATTATAACAATAGGGTTACTTATATATACAATGAAATAAAATGTAACAGGTAAAATAAAAGGATAACAATACTCTATCGGCCGCCAAAGATATCCCGGAGCGCTCGCTTTAATTGGTATATTTTAATATTAAAAATATCGAATGTTTTTGTACTGTGGTCGATTAATATATTACTGTACAGGCGACAAATGCGTACCATGGGATTATAATATGATATATTCTTTGGATAATACAAAACAAAACATTTTATGGCGATTGCGTGATCTGATGTGGGTGTTACGTAAAACTTTTGTTTGGATAAGATCTAATACTAAACGTTTTATAGGGATTTCGTGTTCTGCTGCAGGTGTTAAAATTTAACTGTGCATGTTTAGCATTTGTGCGAATTAATTAAATCGGTGCTTTGATGGTTAACAGATGCGTGCAGATTGCCCAAAGTAGGCGGTGCTTGTAATGGAAACACTCTACGGTGGTACTACGACACAGAACGTGAGACGTGTGCACAGTTCGTGTTTGGCGGCTGCCTGGGCAATGCTAACAACTTTGACACCAGGGAACTGTGCCAGGCGCAATGCGATCCCCACAGGGGTGAAGGTATGCTCAAATTCCTTTTTTTTATATACATTCACGTCTATCCCCCGCAGGGGTTGGCAGAGACCACAGAACTCCGTCCGCTACCAATTATCGCAGCGAAACGACGCTCAATTAGTTGCTTTTCGCCCTCGTGAGAATCAGGACGTGACGGGTGGCGAACCACGTCGCCGTCATTTTTCAACAAAGATATATTAAATTCGTCTTTAATGAATTCCACGAGTCGCAAAGTAGGATGGAGGTCAACCCCAGCAGAGCCCTGCATGCTGAGGTAAGCCACCATAGTACCCGGGACCGTCGGCACGCTTGCGACTAAACTCGTCCTTAGCCACATATCAATTGACACGGCAGACCGTGGATTGGCGGAGAGGAAGGGAAAGGATAGAGAAGAAAGGGAACGCGGATTGGGGGGGGGGAGTTACCAGACTCTGAATAAATATTTATAAATCCTAAATATTTATTTCGATGCGGGAATTGAACCCGCGACCATTAACTCCGCGGGCGGCAGGCCCCGCCACTGAGCCAATCGGTCGTCAAATTCCTGTTTACAATAAACAACGCGGTCGATTGTTTCTTACATTACTTATATGACGCTTTTTTTCATAAACAATATACAGCGCAATGCTGAACACGGGCCTCTTCATTTCCATTGGAACGAACTACTTCTATCGCCTACTGTGATGATAGTCGTCGATTCGATCCCCCGCGTCGGGATTACTATGTGCGGTCTATATATATATATATATATATATATATATATATATATATATATATATATATATATATATATATATATATATATATATATATATATATATATATATATATATATATATATATATATATATATATATATATATATATATATATATATATATATATATATATATATATTCCGAATATATACTTCGCGAATCCGCATTGGATGAGCGTGATGTTAATATCCGTACCTCCAGAAATGAGTAGAGCCATGCCCAACATATGAGGGCTGTAATTTCAAAACCCTCTAAAACGACCTTGGAATCATTTACATATTTTTGCACCAAAATAAAGGTTTTAAATTTTACTTTCAATATATCTAGAAGTTAACTTACATTACTTACTTAAATACACAGTAAAATCAATCTAAAAAGTAATGTTAGTTGCAAATGCTAAAATGTAGTATGTTCCAATCACAATATATTCAAAATAATCTTCTTATATAAAATTTCTTCAGGATTATTTAGGTTTTGAAATTATACCTCTCATATATGGTTTGTGGAACCTTACTTCCAAATGCTTTCAATAGATGGCGTTCGTCACGGCTTTATCGTCTAACGGACGTGTTGTTAAACAAAACTGTCGTTTCTATTGTAAGATTTTGAAAAGTATTACATACGTAAGTACTAACATACCAGGAGATAATAAGCTTACCAGGAAATATCGTTTTAGATAATTTGAATTTAATAAATAGTAGGTGAAACGAAGTTACCTGGGTCATCTAGTATTATTTTAAATACAAAGTAGCATGTGTGAAATAAATTCAAAATCTCTGTTTAGATTTAGATGAATGTCACCTGCCCATCGAGACAGGCTCATGCGCCGGAAACTATAGTCGCTGGGGCTACGACCCAGTGGCAGACTACTGCTATCAGTTCGTGTGGGGAGGCTGCGAGGGCAACGCCAACAGATTCCGTTCAGAAGCTGCCTGTCTACATCGCTGCAGCCCACCTGGAACACCTAAACGTAACTCTAGACGCATTTAATACTTTTGGTGGGGATGTCAAATGCACGGTGTTACGCTTAATTTCGATAACTCCAAAGAATACTACGCCAAATCTAAAATCGTGGGTTTACAGCAGGAGCTTCTAAAGAAAAATACCGATATTTGATATATAATTAGAATTACAACTATTATAATTTATATATATATATATATATATATATATATATATATATATATATATATATATATATATATATATATATATATATATATATATATATATATATATATATATATATATATATTTTAATTCATAAAACTTAGCCGGGTAATCATTCCAAAATTAAGTTGGTGTAGTATTCCCTGGAGGTATCGGTTTATAAAGTAGTACATGGTTCGTTATTTAACTAACGAAATACAAATAATATTTAATTAATAAATATTTAATAGCGATTTTTGCATAATTTTTCTGCTTGTACATTACATTTAATAGCTAATTTGCTGAAATTCTTGTTGTTTGCTAATTTATTGTTGTTCTTGTAGACTATTTTCTTCGCTTTATGATGTTTGTTAATTGGAGCATACTTATCGCGTCAAACTTTTCTGTCAATGTAATATCTTAACACTCACAACTAACGAAAGCCTCACAAACAGCTGCGTGCGCACAGCCGCAAGACGTCGGCAATTGCACGGAAAAGCATGCGGTGTGGTCCTTCAGTCAGGCTGAGAATAGATGTGTTCCTTTCTACTACTCCGGCTGTGGGGGTAATAACAATAGATTCGATTCTGAGAGAAGCTGTAGTGAATCCTGTCCTAGTGCATATGGTAAGCATGGCAAACTGTTGAAAATGATATTGCATGATAAATAAATGTAGTCCTTGACTTGGAATCAGTGCACGAGTACAATAAGATGTACGAACATAATAACAAAATGTACGAACTTAAGAAATCCTGACCGATTGGTAAGTATTTGATGTAATTCTAAGAACTAATCGAAGTTACGCGATGTGCATTAAATTTATATAATAATAAAATCCCAAAAAGTATAAAAGATATAAATATGACAAGGTTTTGGGCAACATCGTACAATTTTTTATACATCTGGGGGTTGTTACATGTTTTATACATCTGGGGATTTTTTTCCAATATAAATTGTAATATGAAAAAGTATAAGGTAATGATGAATTTATTAATTATAATATGTATATGTATGTAAAATATAGACAGATTTTTTAAAAAATAAAACAAATTTTTTGAACGCTATGAAATGAAAATAATGAAGTCATTACTATTATAAGTCACTCAAAGGTCGTTTTTGTTCTTCATTGCAAGTAAAGTCCACGTTATTTAACTTTCCCTTAAAAATATTAATAAATTGTAATCGAGTTTCGTCTATTTTTTAACATATTTTTACAGCCACTTAGCGTAATGTTTACAGTAATGCCTTGTGAGGCAAGAATCCTCGAGTCAAAAGACAGATTACTATAATCATAAGACTGAAATAAATGTTTTAAACATAATAATTACTTTTGGGGGAAAGAATTACCTATACCATTTATTTATATGTATTGTTTCGAAGATACAGTATCCAAGTTCTCCCCAAATAGTATATAAAAAAGTGTAGTTTCCTTGCGTAAAGGAAAGTAGGTAATAGGTTGTAATAATGTATATCGACGCAAAAAAAGCGAAAACGCTGTAAATGACACAGATTCAAAACATTTTTATTGCATATTCGGATCATAAAAAAAATACTGCGTCGAATGTTCTGAGTCTCACAGGTCTATGACCAATAGAACATTTAGTACAGCTTTAAAATTGACTGTTTTTGAGTGATCAGATACAAGTTTTTCAGATAGGCTCAGTGTATAAAGAAATGTACATAAATAAATAAAAATTACAATTACAGTCCAAGACACATGCACTCTACCGGCGCTAGTTGGCGACTGCGCGGACTACAGAGAGAGATGGTACTACGACACGTCCATCGACGGGTGAATATTTATTCAATTCCTACTATTGATGCACACTCTCCCTATATATATTTATTTATATATCTTGTTCAAATTTTCAATCGATAATAAAATAATACTTTTTATTCATCCACCCAAGTTCAAATACATTTTTTTTTAAACTTGTAGTGGATGACACTTGATGTTAATACAGTTTTTTCAAATATTAATTACTTACTTTTAGTTTTATACAGGAGGTAAAATAAATTCTTTTATTTGATATTTTAAATTTGTAGTAGATGACACATGATGTTAATACAATTGAAATAAAATTTGAATAAAATGTTTTTATAATAAAATTTTCCTTCGTTGACCTAAATAGGAATTGACTTTATTTTTTTTAAATTACTTGTTTTAATAATACTTTTTGATAAAAGGTGTCACCAGAGTTCTCATACTTTTTATTGATTTTGCCGACGTAAACGAATTTTTCGTCATAATTGTTTTTTAATAAAATCCACTACTGAGGGTAAATATATAATATATATTTGTCATAATTTTATTACCTTACCTTCTGACTATAATTTTTAATTGTTAATCCAAGGAAAAGGGTTAGTCGATCAGCTGATTTCTGTATAACAAATTATACCACTGCTAACATACAACGGCATGATATTAACAGGATGGCGAGCCTTTTGGCCTAGTGATAACTAGAGTAGACTCAGACCTGCAGAAAACCGGCGTCTGAGTGGTAGCATACCTACCGTGCTTCGTACGGTGAGCGACCGAGTTCTGTGGCCCAACACTCCCCCCTCCCTCTACCCTCCCCATCCCATTCCCTCTCCCACAATGACACTTTCCTTGGAGGTCGGTAACGCTTCCGCGCTGCCTGTGGTGCTGCGGAGGTATATGAGCGGCGTTGATTGCTTTCCATAAGGTGACACGCCTGCTGGTTTGCCTTCCTATCCCATAAAAAGAAGACCTTGGAGGTGTCATGAACAATAGTGAACTGTCGCACGCTGACTATGTTGATGACAACTTTGATTCCCCAGATGTCGTCAGTTCTACTACGGTGGATGTGGCGGTAATGACAACAACTTCGCGACACAGGCAGAGTGCGAGAGCCGCTGTTCCGAAGCACCAATCACCACAACCACTATCCAGCCCGTTGAGCATGTCGAAACGACCAAGCGTGCCGAGACTGCACCCAGCAAATCAGGTAAACCGATCAATTTGTCATATCATGCCCTTTGGAAGAAGTCGGCAAAGGAGCACGTAAGTCACCTTATAGTGTGACCGTCGCCAACGTCATCTGTAAGAGAATTACAAATGTGTTGCCTACTTTAGGGCAAGGATGAGAACATTAAAAGTGGAAAATGAAGTTAATAGCAGGGGAAAAGGAAATAGTATGAGAGGAGGAAGGACGTAAAGGAAGGGGAAAGGAAAATACCGCTAGTCTGCTCTCACGGCAACACAAAAACAGTACTACCACTTAACGCCGCCATTGTGTGTGGGGACCGAGGTAGGGGGGGGGAGATGAGCTAGAGGCAAGGATCTTTGGTCAATATGATATGAAATAAAGAGAACTAGAATCGTCGCCATAGCTTTTCAAGTAAGCTAACTGAAGTTGTATTGGTGACGTTTTGTCGGAGAACCAACAAACGTTGAAATTGGTGAATGCCGAAGTGAAAACCACATCTTGACAAATGTAGTGAAGGATGCCCTCTGACTAGACGATCTGTGCAAGGCGGCTAGCAGAATTAAATCTGTGAATCACATCAGTCTATGTTTTAGAGGAGGTCCATGCCCAACTGAGGACAGTGATCTAGCTGCAAGCTGTTCATGATGAGAATGTTCAAGTTAAATGCTCAGTAAGTTTCAATCAGCTCTTTACTGACGTTTTTTTGTAGATTTCTGCTTCCTGGAGAAAGATCCTGGTCCATGCAACCAGATGCGGACACGCTGGGGCTACGATTCCTCTCTTGGCAGGTGTACGGAGTTCGAGTATGGTGGTTGTGGTGGCAACAGGAACAACTTCCCCAACCAAAAGTACTGCGATTACTACTGTGCGGCCGCGCAAGGTTAGAATTAAAAACTATTAGTTTATATAGCAAATTATCCTCTCATCTGTGGCTTCGCCAGTCGAGAAGAACCCCCATCTGCGGCACCGCGCCGCGAGCATCCCACATAACCTGGTCGCGGGGCGTGTCACTTCTTGTTGGATTCCGTTAGTTAAAAAGTTAAAACTAATTAGATTTTAAATCTAGAAACACTAATTTAATTGCGTTATTAATTAAAACTGCGCTGAGGACGTAATATAGGTAGAAAATAGCTCTTGGTCTATTTTTTTATTATTTATTTATGTATTTAAGGCAAACGAGCAAGCATTTAAACTGATAGAAAGCAATCGACGCCGTCTTTAAATATCTGCAACACTGGGGAAATTGTGGAAGCTTTTACGGCCTTTGAAAGGTTAAATACCAGCTATACCAGCCATACCTCCGCTGAAGGTATGGCTGGTACGACTTCGAGGTAGTGCGAAGAAAGACGTTTCGGTGAAAATGCGCTATACTACATTGCAATTCATCCTGATGTGACCTTTCAATAAATATAAACTGCTTTTAGATATCTGCCAACTGCCGATGCGCGCCGGACCCTGCGAGGAGTCACTGATGCGATGGTTCTACGACCCCGTCACAGACAGGTGCAGCCAGTTCACATACGGTGGCTGCGACGGTAACGACAATCGGTGCGTTTTCAAAACATTATAATTATATATATATATATATATATATATATATATATATATATATATATAT
The DNA here is from genome assembly GCA_031353405.1 of Baronia brevicornis. Taxonomy (NCBI): domain Eukaryota; kingdom Metazoa; phylum Arthropoda; class Insecta; order Lepidoptera; family Papilionidae; genus Baronia; species Baronia brevicornis. The sequence goes on along the minus strand of JASFAT010003055.1, from coordinate 329,976 downwards.
ATATATATATATATATATATATTTTAATTCATAAAACTTAGCCGGGTAATCATTCTAGTTGTAGTATTCCCTGAAGGTATCGGTTTATAAAGTAGTACATGGTTCGTTATTTAACTAACGAAATACAAATAATATTAGCGATTTTTACATAATTTTTCTGCTTGTACATTACATTTAATAGCTAATTTGCTGAAATTCTTGTTGTTTGCTAATTTATTGTTGTTCTTGTAGACTATTTTCTTCGCTTTATGATGTTTGTTAATTGGAGCATACTTATCCGATCAAAGTTTTTATTTTTTAATTATGAGCTTCAAACTTTTTTGTCAGTGTAATATCTTAACACTCACAACTAACAAAAGCCTCACAAACAGCTGCGTGCGCACAGCCGCAGGACGTCAGCAATTGCACGGAAAAGCATGCGGTGTGGTCCTTCAGTCAGGCTGAGAATAGATGTGTTCCTTTCTACTACTCCGGCTGTGGGGGTAATAACAATAGATTCGATTCTGAGAGAAGCTGTAGTGAATCCTGTCCTAGTCCTTCCACTGGACATATATATATGTATATATATGTCCAGTGGAAGAGGTGGGTTTTCAAACAGAAATAATAAAAATATGCGGCTCGTAGGATTCACTTAGACGAATTTAATATACTTAATTTGTTGAAAAATGACGGCGACGGGGTTCACCACTCATCACGCCCTGATTCTCACGAGGTCGAGAAGCGACCAATGGAGAGCCGATTCGCTGCGATGAATGGTAGCGGATAGAGCTCTGTTGTCTCTGCCAACCTGTGGTCTTTTTTCATTTACCTTTTTTATCACCTGTGGTGTGGCTCGTGGGATTCACTTTGACGAATCTTAATATACCTAATTCGTTAAAAAATGGCGGCGACGTGGTTCACCCCCTGTCACGTCCTGATTCCCACGAGGGCGAGAGGAATGACACAATGAATGTGAGAGGACGGATGGAAGAAAAGATGGAAGAATGTGAAAGAAGCAAAGGAAGGTGCGCCGGGATTGTAGCGGATGGAGATCTGTGGTCTCTGCCTAACCCTACAGGAAGACAGGCGTGACTATATGTATGTATGTATATAATTCTGCTGTTCATGAATTAATTTCTTCCATTTTTTGATGATTTACTCTTGGTGCCAGATTTGAAACGATGGAAGCGTGCGAGAGACGGTGTAGGAGCGGCGGCGTAGAACCTTCAACGACCACCGCGGCAACCACCACAACAACAACAACATCGACAACAACGACAACGACGAACGCACCGGTATAAAGCAATGATATAACTTACTTTTTCTATGCTAAAACAAATTTATTATCATATGAATTCACTTTATATACGATCTTCTCGCTCTTATGGCAGGCGCATTCTTATATTCAGAATATTAATCGAAAAATATGATTGGTACCTGCTCCCTCATCGAAGAAATTGGGAAGTTATCCTTCTCGTGTACTTCGTCTATAAAAACATGCAGTCTTTACTGCGTAAAGAGCAGCCATGGCGGAAAACATTTGTTCATATTTTAATTTTGTTTTTTGTGAAAACGCCTAATACCCAGGTCACGTCGTACTATCGACAACATAAAATTTAACTCAGACTTTTTTTTGAATGGGATAGAAAGGCAAACGAGCAGGCGTGTCATTTGATGGAAAGCAATTAACGCCGCCCATAGATTTCCGCAGCGCTATAGGCAGTGCGGAAGCGTTGCCAACCTTTAAGGAAAGTGTCATTATGGGAGTGGGGATGGGTAGAGAGAGGAGGAGGGTGTTGGACCTCCGGAACTCGGCCGCGCACCGTACGAAACACGGTAGGTAAGTAAGGTACCACTCAGACGCCGGTTTTCTGCGGGAGTGTGGTACGAGCCGGCTCATTTATGCTACAGACAAATACTATGCCATTCTTGATAAAGTATTCGTCTATAGCGTGGCTATATTAAAAAATATAGCACTATTAAAAAAATTACTTTGTGAATTTTTCGAAGTCATTAATCTCAGTTTGCTAGAGAGAAGACGCTTGGCTGAAGTTGTTGTATGGAGTCAAGAAAAGATCTTAGATTCGAGACCATATACTCTGTAGTGATACATCGACTAATGTATTTAAATATATATAACCTTATTTTGATATTTTTATTTTCCAAAATGATATAGAGATATCGCCCTTCCTTGCACATGACGTGAGTGACACATGAGTGATGTTTTCTGTTGAAGTATAATATACATAAACCGATTGTGTTGGAAGAGAGTTTCATTTCAGATCCCGGATCACCGTGTTAATACCGTGAGGGTTATAACACAGTCTTCTTATATTTTTAGGCGCAGGTGGAAAGCATGCCATCTGAGTGTCAGGTCTCACCAACCTTAGAGGAGTGCTCCTCCGCGGGCGTGGTGTGGCATTTGGACTCTACAGGCCGCGAGTGCATATCCCATGTGAACGAGAATTCTGGCCTCAGGTGCAGGAACACCGGTGTGTTCAGATCGCAGGAAGCTTGCGAGCGCTCTTGTGGTGCCTTCAGAAATGTTGGTGAGCATGTTGACTTATTATATTGTTATAAAGCGGATACAAAACATTTCCTGGTTATTTTACAATGATTAAAAAAATATAAAAAGAATTCCAAACATAATTTGCGTAAACATAAAAAAGGAGGTATTGCATAAAATAGAACTCTGTGGTTTCACTCAACGTGGAAAACATATTTAGGTTATATAATGATTATATTGTTACATATTGCTTATTGCATTTTATAAAAAGATTTATTTGATATAAATCCCCATTATCAATGAATCGCTGTTGTCAATAAAAAAGCATATTCAACGGTCTTATACACATGTCTCTTCAAAAGGAAAATTAGGATAGCCTTTCCAGTCGGCAGCATCAATGACTCGCGTGTTCGTGTTATACCTGCTTATCGTAACAACCTCATCTGGGGTGAGGCTGAAATCAAAGATGTCAATGTTCTGTGCTATTCTCTCTCCTTGTTTGTTGGTTTGGGTATTGGAACAAGGCCACGTTCAATCTGAAAATAAAATATTTTTGATGTAATGCGGTATGTAAACTTTATGATTTTATTTTGGCTCAATTTCTATGGTGAGAGATTAGTACGATCATAGTATCATAATGTAACTTCGAAGGGTGGGATGGGTTATTTCTTTTATTGTAAATTATGTATGAGTCGAAACTTGTAGTGTTATAATAAATGAAAAAAGACGGATCGTAACTTTGTGGGGCCCTGGGCTAATACTACTCGGGCGGCCTGTTTTGTGTATAGGTAGGTGGTTTAGTGTATAGGTATAAGAAAAATTTTTTTTGTCCGTTACAAGTAACGTCTTAAATTACGATTCGTCTATTATTTTTAATGGGGGCTGGGGGCCCTATGTATCCACGGGGCCCTGGGCTTAAGCCCAAAAAGCCCTTAGGTAAATCCGCCCCTGCTGCCACTTCATCCTGGAATTAAATAAAAAGTTTCGGCTTTAATGGGCAGTTCCGCCATCTTGTGAAGGTCAGGATTTTGTTACAGGTCGATGATATTAGAGGTGAGAGTGAGCGAATAAGTTACACTAGTTCCATTAATTTGTTTCAGAATATCCTATCCTACTAATATTATAAATGCGAAAGTTTGTGAGTATGGATGTATGTTTGTTACTCTTTCACTAAAAAACTACAGGACGGATTTGGATGAAACTTTACAGTAATATAGGTTATACATCGAAATACCATATAGGCATATACAAATCGAAATAGCATATACAATATGTAATGATTTTATGTAATTTTGGTCGTAATATAACAATACATGTCAATTAAGTCGGAAAAAAATCTGGCCTCTGAGAGCTATCTTGGCGTACGCTGCCTAAACCATTGTAGTTACACAAAGATGATGTACCGTAGGATTGTTTGTCTTGAATAGTTCTAAATAAAACTCCGCGACAGCATATATCTTTTAATAACCTTTTATGTGGAAGCCACTATGACCAAAATTGTGAACCGTAAATTAAGTAAAAAAATATATATTTATTTAAAATGATCTGTCACGAAACTTAATGTGGCAGATCAAATTCCACGCGAGTGAAGCCGCGGTCAAAAGCTCGTGTGTTATAAGCAGTTTATTGGGTATGATATTATTTTTAACCAATATCTTCTACACCGGCCTATCTTTGTGTCATAGACGTTTGCCGGTATTCCGTCGACCCAGGCCCGTGCCGCTCCTTCAAGCACAAGTTTTACTTCGACGGGGCGACCGGCCGCTGCGAGCAGTTCATGTATGGAGGATGCCACGGTGGACCCAACAGGTTCTCCACCCTGGAGGAGTGTCAGCAACTTTGCAAGCCATTAGTTGGTTAGTTTATTATTCTCAGTTTTCAATGTAAATTTATTTTTCATCGCCCACTATTAGTTACATTGTTATGGCAGATATTGTAAAATGTGTGGAATAAAAGGCTTTTTTATTTAAATTTTATTTTATTTATTGAATAATTTATGACTTTCAAAACCACCAGACCCGTGCAAGCAGATGCCAGAACCAGGCAACTGCGTAGCGTACCTGGTGATGTGGTACTACGATGAGGCACGTGACGATTGCAACCAGTTCGTCTACAGCGGGTGCAACGGCAACGATAACAGGTCAGTCGGAAATTGGAAATCTTGTCGTAAATTTCATATCATGAAAAATCTCTTCGTAAATATCTGAGCATAAATATGTCGACACAAATATCTCGACACAAATATATTTTATTATAAATTTTGAAAAACCTTATCAAAAATCACAGATCTTTAAAAATATATATCTCTATAAATATCTATGTACTTCTTTAATCATTCCTTTATTATTTACAGTTAAATCATATTTATCTAACATTCTGTCCATCCTACGGTGGATTATATTACATTCAACAAGTGTTTTTAGTGTAAAATAAACAACTTTGTTTTTAGTGTACAATAAAGAATATATGTATCTTTCTATCTAAATATCTTTTCATTACATGTCGTCATAAATATATCGTATTGAAATACGATTCAAAAATCGATCAAATCCAACACCAGTATAATATTATACTAGAGGTAAAAATTAAAAAATAAAGATTTAATTAACTGTTTTATATTTAGGTACACAGCATTTCTTTGTTAGCTGTAATTTTTTCATTTACTGTAAAACAAAATACAAAAAAAATAACAATACAATAAAATAACATTTATATATATATACATATATATATAATATGTATTTCAAATCTGAATAAAGACCGAATTGGTAGATTTTACTTGTTTGTTTTTTTCTTATCGGCTATATATTGCGTAATATACTTTACTATATCACACATTTATACTCTTCCAATGTGCTATTAAAGGAAATATATCTTATTTATTAGATTTGATACCCGCGAGGACTGCGAGGGTCGCTGTATGAAGTCACCGACAGCTCCATCCACCACGGTCATCTCTACCACAGCCGGCTTCACAGCACCCACCACCAACGCGACAACTACAACGATCACGACGACCACCTTCACACCAATCGCGACTCCGGAGACGGTTAGATTGACTAAACTCGTTCGCATTTCCACAAAACTCTGGCACCATTTATAGGCACATCTGGTACAAAGGATCGTACATCCAACGTACATCCTTCAAGAAAAGGGCGTATTCGTTAAAGGACGGCAAGGCATCTGCGACGCTTCCGGCGTTGTAATTTCTACGATACCGGCAGTGATCATTTACCACTAGATGACCCGCATTCTCGTTTGCCTGTTTTGCTATAAAAAAAACATACGTGTTTACCCCGAATGTGAATCCTCAGGACTTACGAGCGACCTGATAATAAGTTGGCATAATGGGGATAACGACAACCATAATGACTCTATATTGCTTATTTCTGTGGCCCCATTCAAACGACCTATCAAAATATGGAGAGAATAATAGTTAAAGAAAGGCGAAGACACATGTTCTACACTTCCGGCGTTGTAGTGTCTATCGCTTCATTTCTAATTTAATTGTACATATATATATTATCAAACATGTTTTCCGTAAGGGGTAGGCAGAGATCACAGATCACCATCTACTACAATCTCGGCACACTTTCCTTGCTTCTTCCACACTTATCACCCGCTTCATGCAAGCTCCTCCTCCAAGCTCCAGCTCCAAGGCTAAAGGTACTCTTGACGTGGCCTTTCCTATAAACTTTGGCAATTTGTTTTCCGTGGTCTTCCCATACCGACCCTTCAATCCATATCCGCAACGTAAATTTCTTTTACCAGTCGTCTTTCATCCATGCTCTCTATGTGTCCAAACTATCTAAGCAAATTTCAAATCATCTAAGTAAAGCGAAGAAAATTATTATTTTTTACGCTGTAATAACTAATCTTCATTTTGAGTTGCATTTAAACTATTTTAAGTGTGTCTCATCGTGGGGGTGGATTGTTATATAATAGGGCCACCTCATTACTGTGTTACTACTGTGTGTAGCACTCGAGCTATCGCTTAACGTTTAATGTAACGCAGGTGGATCAGTAACATTATGCTACTGCTCCACCTGCGTCTTAACATGTAAATTAGCACGTTAATTTAGACGTAGATGTGGCCAATGTTTTAATGGCACGGGTGTCGCTTTTTTGACACATCAAAGAGTTTTAGCGCGTAGTTTAGCGCGTTAAGTGATGTTGGCAACATTAAATTCGTCTCATTCCACGGGATGACTATGGAACCCAAAACTGCAATCGTATAAAAAAAGGCTCGGCAGTTGGTGATGCGTGGCGACGCATTATCAGTCTTTGTCGTTTCCAATGAAAAAAAGTATGTAATGGGATACTATGGTATTCATTTAAATAAATAAATATAGTAAATCTCTAAAATCAGGGGCCGGGAAAAATCATGTATACACAACGAATTGGCGAATTTATGATGCTCATTGTTGTTACTCGAGGAATCAACTCACAATGGTGTTGTAATCTAAATGTAGCCAACGCACATTTTTAACGCCTTAATAAACGTGTAGTTGGCCGTTGCCATTAACGTAAACGCTAAGGCAGATGTAGCAGTAGCATTACACATGTGTATTTATGTGAATGTGTATATGGGTATGAGTAGTTATATATATATATATATATATATATATATATATATATATATATATATATGTGTGTGTGTGTGTGTGTGTGTGTGTGTGTACGAGTGTGTCAGTATGAATGTCGTCACTATGGTCCGCGATCTGACGACGTTGGTTCTTGCTGAAAACCAGCGCCGGGTGCTCCAATAGTGCGCCCGGCATATGCTGAGCAAGAACCATTTTATGACACTCTTTAGATTAAAATTAGTTTATTTTTGTTTTGTGTATTTATTTGTATATAGAATATTATTAAGGATTTAATTTTAGTTATTGTAAAAAAACGGTGTCATAAATAAAGTTTTTCTATTCTATTCTATTCTAAAATTGGTTGTTAAGTACAAATAGGTTGACCATCCCTGATCTAAGGGAAGGAAAAATATAACTCGAAACACCATTATACCTACTATCAATACACTATCTCACATGCATGTTTCTAGGCCCGACTAAAGTTTCCTTCTTTACAGTACGTTGAGGAACAGTGTCGCACTCCGGAATCGCTCTCCCCGTGTGGCGCGAACCGCACGGTGTTCTATTATGACACATCGCGTCGCGCTTGCATCCAGGGAGAGTTCGGCAACTGCCGCTATTCCAACTCCTACCGCACTGAAGAGGAGTGCGAACGACAATGTGGCGCTTTCCGAGGACTTGGTAAGATTGTATTTTAATCTATATATATATATAAAAATCAATTGCTGTTCGTTAGTCTCGCTAAAACTCGAGAACGGCTGGACCAATTTGGCTAATTTTGGTTTTGAATTATTTTTGGAAATCCAGGGAAGATTTAAAAGGTAAGTAAATATGTTAAAAATGTTAAGAATATAGTAAAAGCAACAATTTCATTTTCCTTAAGAAACTATTCCTACCTGTCAAATATTTGATGTTCATCCCGTCGTTCAGAAATCAATTAAATTTAAGTCGTTCAGAAATCAAATTAAATTCAAAAGTGAGGTTTTTTTTTCATTTCTTTGATTAAGTTTTGACTACATTTTTTACTAAAGTTGAAACGTTCTACAATTATCGTTCAGCTTTTTTATTTATTGATTCTGAGGCGGTACGAAGTTTGCCGGGTCAGCTAGTTCAAAATATATTTTTTCATAAATGAGGTATAGCCGTATCGGATAATGATGGCGTATACGATCAACCTTCGTAGTTTCATTGCTTCCATCCATAAGCAGTCTATTGGCATAAACCATTTATTCTTATACCTACACTATAACTCATCGGGGACGGCTTGGAACAGAATTGTAATATTAATGCTAAGTCTTTTTTAACGTTAACAATTCTCTATTATCACATTTTCGCTTCATTTCTAATTTAATTGTAAGTAATTTTAATAATTTAACATACTAGATAGATACTCTGGCGATTGATAAAGACTTTACAAGATTACTAATCTATAATGCTATATAACTTCTTATTCGCAATTATTCACAATGGTCTCGATTCTATATTTTACTTCTACGTCCTAAACCAGAAACAGAAAGTTTCTGGTTTAGTTTCACTAAAGGTCAAACTTTATTTGACCTTTAGTGATGTAGTCAATATAATATTTTATACATTAGTGTTTATATACAGTGTGTTATATGCATTAGTTACATTAATTATTTAATCAATACACAATTCATTTTGTATTGTGTTTACTCTCAAATTCTTTCACATAAAATTAATCAAGTAGTTTGAATCAAAAAAACTACACTTAAACGAACATTTTTAAAATCTAACACGGAACTTAGCTCAAAAGAACTGGCTAGATACTCAACATTTACATACATACATATCGTCACGCTTGTCTCCCGTAGGGGTGGGCAGAGACCACAGATCTCCATCTGCTATGATCCCAGCACACTTTCCTTGCTTCCTCCTTACTTATTTCTCTTCTAATGCGAGCCCGTCGGTTAAGGGTACCCTTAACCGAAGTCAAGATACCCTTAACCGAGGTCAAGATACCCTTAACCAGCAGGGTCAACACGTAGTCTATTAAATTACCCTTTTCTTAATTCTTCCTTAATTAACGATGTTAATAACTAATTTATTTGTTTCTCTTACATCTTTCTTAATCACTAAATACTCTCTTCAATTCGCTATGTTCCTTGGTCACTTAGATGTATGCAGATCTCGCCTCGATCCTGGCCCATGTAGTGAAAGCATTATTAAGGTGTACTGGGACATTACCTCCGGTCAGTGTTTGGAATTCGCTTACGGTGGCTGCTATGGTGGACCCAATCGCTTCTCGAACATCGAAGAGTGTCAAGAAGTCTGTGGGCCTACTGGACCCGGTGCGTATGCTCACCAGCCTTAAACATTCTCCGCTTGTACTCTCCTTGAATTTTATTCAAACCATATATTTTTCAGCGTCCGTAAAATTTAATGCTTTGGGACAAGGCAACGATTAGATTGCATAGGCAAAACAATTTAACACGTTCATTGCGTATCACCCACTATAGGCCCGAAACGGGGTTTAAACAATTTTTTTATTTAGAGAAGTCACTGGCGATGCCAATGTATAGATAAATAATCTATGAAGATTTTAATGGCATTAAAAACAACGAAACATTTAAATTAAATTATTTTCACAGATAATAGAGTTTTAATACCATCCATATGTGTTGATACATTATTGGATCGCCGATATTTGCGCATTGAACGTCTTAAAGAAATCATTCGAAATATTTCGCTCTATATAACTTTTCGTTAGTAGTATAAAATTATATCTTGATTAAGGAAATTTGTGCTTAACAGTAACCTCTCTAGTAGTAGTAACCTCTCTCAGTTAGAATAATTGTGATAGTATGCACTAATTCTATAGTAACATAATTTCCTAGTAAAATCTAACAAAGCTTTTTAAATCTTCCTCCATCGTTTACCCTTTGCCATTATAATGAGCCGCCTGTGCGCCACGGGTAACTAACTGTGTGAGGTATGATGGCGGGGAGCAGACCCCGCGTGCCTGCAGCCGGTGGCGAAGGGTTCGCCGTCGTGTGGGTATCCCTCGCGGCGCTGGTACTACAGCGTGGCTGACGGCGAGTGCATCGGCTTCAACTACCTTGGCTGCGGTGGCAATGACAACAACTTTGTGTCCTACGAGGAATGCTCTGACCTCTGCATTCCAACTCCGATCTCCGGTACAATAAAATCATCCCTTTGCGTAGCCCGCTCTACCGCGCCGCAGATTGTTCATGTACTGTACTGAACCGTAGTGATCATTGTTGCGCTGGCATACTTCACGAATACGAATGACTCCAGCAGTTTGTGTTTGCAAGGCGTGTGTAGAGCCGGCAGAATGATATCATCGTCGTGATGATCAACTACTGCATATAACTCTCCACCGCTTTCGCACGCTTTTCACCGACTCGCTCTAGCACCTTGCATACTAGGCATCAGTCACTGTAGCATAGCACTGTCAGTGTTTGGGAAATGTCACTCGAAGTTCGTGTCAGCACGATAACAGGTTAGTATTTAGCATTATGTTGTATGTTACAGTTAATGTGAAAGTGTTATTGTGTCCCCAAAACCACTGCAACAAATCCACCACGTGTAAATGTTGATTTGTGAAACACTTTTTGACAGCACATTGATATAGTTCGCAAACTTTTTATATTTTTCTGTTAAATGTTGTGCGTAGAATACTCACTTTCTTGTGTGCAGCGTTGACTTTAAACTAAAGTAAATACATATGGAATAAATTGAATTGAATTGATAGTTAATGTAACAATGTCATAGTGTTCCATTGCTAAAATGTGGTTGTTTATGGCAAACAATGTGGAATAAGTAATTTGGGTAAAGAAAAAAATTTTGGGATTAAGCACTGCACACCATAGTAGAAGCTAGTCATAATGTCACAAACGATGTAATGCCAATGATCCAAAAACTAAATTTTTAAAAGTATTTCTAAAGGACACAGGAATATGGTTACCCGGCTCAGTGCTGTTGCCATAATACCGATAACGGATTGCATCGAAATCTTCCACGAGAGCGATGATGCCACTCCCACGAGAGGATGATGAGATGTTTAGATCTCGAGATGACGTGAAGTCATAAATTGCAAGTGGCAACCGAGGTTAGGCTGTTGACCCAACCAGCTGAAGCCCAAGTAGTTTTTTCGTGAAAGAGTAACAAACATACATACTCACAAACTTTCGCATTTATAATATTAGTAGGATTTAGTTTTTAATTTTTTTTTACCCACACCGCATTCAAACCAGTGTTGCTCGCAGGTTGAATGGTAAAGAATGCCTAATGGCATTAAGTCCTCCTGCTATTCACTTTGTGCAAAAGCTTAAATAATATTTAAAGCTATTGCCTTACAAAAGAGACTTTCGCAGAATCGAACGAGGTGGTGCCGCCGGACTGCTCCTCACTGGCCGAGGAGTGTGCCCTGCTGCGGTGCGAGTACGGCGTGCAGCGCACGCGCACGACCGACGGCTGCGAGCGGTGCGCGTGCGTTCAGGTCGAGGTCGACTGCGAACCGCTGCGGCTGGAGTGCGAACGGCTCAAATGCACTTATGGCGTGGAGAGGACCTCTGGCGACGATGGCTGTGAGAGGTTAGATTATTTTTAATGCAACAATAAATTTTAATAAAATAAACAATGTTTTTTCCACAAATTTTAAAAGTAATATTGTTTAATTGTGGTGGCGTATTATGCAATATAGTTTGCTTAAAGTGTATAAGCGAAGTGATATGAAATAAATGCGCGCATCATAACTTTTTAAGTTGACTGAAAAAGTCCATAGAAGGTTTTGGTAAAATGGCCACTATTTTATCAAGATGTAACGTGATAAGCTGACTTGGAACATTTCAAGAGATTAGATATTATTGTATTTTACTTGAAACTGACATAATAAACGTAGCTAATTGCCATCAAAGAAAAGAAAAAAAGCTTTTTTATATATCGAAATAAATTCAAATAAACGAAATTTTGAAATAAACGAAACTTACTCAACATACAGCTCAACAGCTTCAATACATGACATAAACGAGGGGATCAATGACCTTTTTGTATTCTTTGATATCAATTAGTTATAACTATTATGCCAGAGTCAAGTAAAATATAATAATATTAAATCTACTTAGCTTGTCACGTTACGTCTTGAGAAATGGTGGCTATTCTATTAGAACATTCAATGGATTTTTTCAGTCAGTTTAAAAAGTCACGATACACGCATTTATTTCATATTACTTCACTCATACGCCGTAATCCAATCTTTATCTTAATCTTTATTGCATAATACGCCACCGCAATTAAACAATATAACTAATAATTATATAAGATCGATTATAGAAATGAAATAAAAATACAATTCATATAAATTGTAAGTCATTTATGTAAGTTATGGAGTCAGGCGTTACTTTGGGGAAATCCATTACTATTTGAATAGTCAGAATTTTTACTTAGCTAAGATCCATGACAAGCAAACGAAAATAGAAAAATAATGATGTGTTTTTTCCGGAAGAAGTGAATTTACGGGGAACTGAAACTAAATCTTACCGACAAAACGGCCATCAGCAACTCTCCACTTCCCAACCACAACACCAACACCAAACACACTTTTCCCGTTCACTCACACACTTCACATCCGTTAACGGTTGTCTTCCGTAGAGTCTACTATACCTGATGATGTCTCGTGTTGAGGCGAAACACGTGTCGTGTACATTGTGGAAGAGTGGTGGTGTGTTACATTATTATATTATTAACGGAGTCAGGCGTTACTTTGCGGAAATCCATCACTATATGGACAGTCAAAAGTTTTACTTAGCTAAGATCGAACACAACCGAAAAGTCTTCGTAGAGTCTACTATACCTGAAGATGCCTCGTGTTGGGGCGAAACACGTGTCGTTTACAAGATGGAAAAGTGGTAATGTGTGTTTGGTGTTGTGTATAGTGGTTGGTGGATGGAGAATTGATGGTCGACTTTCGGTAAGTTTTTGGTTTAAGTTCCAAATAAATCCACTTCATCCAGCAGAAAAACACACATTATTAATTTTCTGTTATTATTTTGCTTGTCGCGGATCTTAGCTAAATAAAACTTTTGACGGTCCATATACATTATTATATTTCTATTATTGTTTGCTTGTCGCGGATCTTAGCTCAGAAAAAATTTTAAGTGATCACATTCATCTAAGTTGACGGGAAAAGTCAATGACCTCTTTAAAATAAGGAATTTAGTGACCTTTTTAAAAGTAACGGATCCGAGATCTCCTTAAATCGGCCACGACTCAGATTACAATATTTTCAATACCGAAGTTTAAAATGTAAAATTTTGAAACGTTTATAGATACCTGCATTTTTTAAATGTCAGTTTTTTAATTATTTTACTGATTTTTCACTATGCTTTTTACAGTAAGTAACGTAACGTATTAACTAGCCTTTAGTTTTATATTTATTGTATAACACAACATTTCTTTATTAGTTTTAATTTTTCAAATACATACATACATATCGTCACGCCTGTCTCCCGTAGGAGCAGGCAGAGACCACAGATCTCCATCTGCTACGATCTCGGCATACTTCCCTTGCTTCCTCCACACTCATTATTCTCCTCATGCAAGCCTGCTGGTTGAAGGTACTCTTTACCTGGCCTTTCCTAAAAAATTCTGCAATTTGGTCAAGGTATGTTTTTCGTGGCCTCCCTTTTCCGACCCTTCCATCCACATTCGCAAGGTATTTTTCAAATATTGTAATATAAAAAAAAAATAACTTTGTAACTTAAAATATGTAATATGCATATGACAGATGCAAATGTTTGAATCACCCTTGCGCCAACAAGAACTGCACGGAGGGGGAGAGGTGTGTGGCGTCCGCGTACCGCGATACGCTCACCCAGGAAGTCAGCTACACTGCATCCTGTAACTCTGGTAAGAGCTTATGATTCAATTGAGAGAAAAATCTCTTCCATTTTTTTTTGGGATGGGAAGGCAAACGAGCAGGCGTGTTACCTGATGGAAAGCAATCAATGCCGCCCATAGACATCAAGTGTTGCCGACCTTTAAGGAACGTGTCATTATGGGTGTGGAAGTTGAAGGGGGAGGGGTAAGGGGAAGGTGTTGGGCCTCCGGAACTCAGTCGCTCACCATACGAAGCGCAGTAGTTAAGCTACCACTCAGACGCCGGTTTTCTGCGTGTGTGTGGTAATTCCCCGGGCGAGCCGGCCCATTCATGCTACAGACAGATATTATGCCATTCTTAACAAAGTATTCGTCTGCAGCGTAGCTCTACCACTATGAAATCTATTCATATTTATACCCTAAAGTAGGCAACGCAACTTATACCCTAGCTAGCCAAATTCCGAAAAATATGTTTAATAACGAAGCCTTGCCTAACAACCAATGATGACCTACAACAGTCATTGACAATCTAGTCAAGTTTTGGGAGCGATGAAATATTTTTTTTAAAAAAAGTATTAATTTATTTTATTTCAATTACTAATAATATTTCTTATTAATAATGCTGAACGATTACCACTAAAGTTAACTAATTTCACAGAGTTACGTAGAAGAGAATTACATTTCGCCACTTCATCATTAATATGATAGGGATGAAAATTTTCTTTATGCATTAACAATACAAGTTGCTAAAGAAATATCATTAAAAAGTTCCGATACTCAATCATACTAAAACGGTGTTATTTTTAGTGAACAAGCCCGGCTCGTGCCCAACGGTGGACCTATCACCCGCGGACGGGTCGTGTCGACGTGAGTGCAACGACGACGCGGACTGCCGCGGCGTGGGCAAGTGCTGCACTCGCGGCTGCAGCGACCTGTGCCTGCAGCCGGAAGCGGCCACCAGCGCTGCGCCGCATACGACTCCTTACGCACCCGGTGAGTACTTCGCAATACCAAACTGAAGCTAAACATAAGTGTACCATTTTTTATTTACATAGACATCCACGCCGTCAGAGGCGTCGCAGATCAATGCAATCGCCTCCGGTGTTGAAAGAACGAGACAGGAAATATTGGAGATACTTTACAATAAAATAAATGTGTGTGGCAAAATTAGCCAATTTTAAATGTATGTATTTAATGTATGTATATATTTCGGATAGTATAATTGTACAATTAATTAATTAAAAAAATCCTTTAAATTTTTTTTATTTACGCCACAATGGTTGAATTTCTTAAAATTGTCACTTCATCACAAGCAGTCGCTGATTTACACATTTTCAAGATATTTTTGCTGCCGTTGTTACTACAATAGTAGGCCCTTAAATTATTTTTACAATACTCAAATCAGAAATCCGTGTTACAGAAATCTTTTTGATTTCTACAAAGCAGCTAAAAGAAAAAATCTATCACCCTAGACTGAACCTTACTCAGCCTATTGGTAAATTCGCAACTGATTAGAAGACATACTACGTATACATTATAATTGTTATATAAACAGAAGTGCCGCAAGCACCACAAGCGAACACCGAAACCGAACCAGAAGTGACAGCCGAGGAAGGAGGGAAGGCGACGCTGCGCTGCCTGTTCCACGGAAACCCACCGCCGAAGATCACCTGGCGACGTGGTGAAATAACGGTATCGGACGACAGTTGTATTTGAGACTAAAATAAAAATTTCTTCTCATACAATCCTTATCCTCCTGTGGGAGATGAGTCACATGTCACATGAGGAAGTAGGGCAACACTATTATTTATTAATTCCCTGTTTCCAGTTGTTTGGGGTCGCTGCGATATGTTTTATAATTTTAATTAACCCTCTCACAATTATTAGAAATTTAGAATAGTTTAATAGTGGAAGAGCCACGCTGCAGACGAATACTTTTGTCAAGAATGGCTTAATATTTGATTGTAGCATGAATGGGCCGGCTCGCCCGGGGAAGTACCACAATCCCCCGTCTGAGTGATAGCTTACCTCACCGCGCTTCGTACGGTGAGCGGCCGAGTTCCGAAGACCCAACATCCTCCCCCTACCTCTAAATGAATTATTTTCAATGCAACTTAAAATATACCGTGATGAATCCGCACAAAAATTCCACATTTTTGTGCGGACCAGCGAAACTTTCTCGGGGAACACCAATTTGGTGACCGCTGATTTAAAAAAAGTGTAATTTTAATCTGGGCTTGCGTTGGGAGAGGCCTGCGTCCAACAGTGGACTACTCTAATTGATATTTCATCATCCATAAAACTTAGACTTAGTTTTTGGCGTGTAGATTGATGGCGTCCTGGACCGCTACCGCTTGCTCTCGAATGGCGCCCTGGAGATCGTGTCACTATACCGCAACGACTCCGGAGTGTACATCTGCATCGCGGACAACGGGCTCGGCGTCGCGCGCCAGGAGATACGGCTGGTCGTCAACGGTGAGTGCGCTGGTGGACTTCTGATGATCACGGGTTCCTTTGGCATGTCATTAACATTTGACACTTCTATGAACAGAGTTTATGATATACCGGTTTTGTATCACATATATCATCACGCCTATTTCCCGTACTGGTAGGTAGAGACCACAGACCGCCATCCGCTACCATCTCCGACACGACATTGGAATTTTCAAAAAAAAAACTTTAATTTCCTTAATGGCGGGCAATGCTTATGGCACTGGGGATGTCAATGGGCGGCGTTGATTACTTTCCATCGGATGACACGCCTCATTTTCCTTCCTATTTCATAAAAAAAAACCTATAAGAGCTACGTTAGTGATAACCAACGTTAAGCATGTATAATCCAAATAAGGAGATCCCCTCTTATTCAGTTGAACTTTTTTGCTAAAGTAACCATATAATTTTCGTACCTCAAGATATGTCGAGACGTTGATCATGAATATTGTTGGAAATAATGGTGGTTAAAGCATAACAGAAATTATTTCCTAGTATATAAACTCTGAGTTGGTCGAGTTGGCTTGACAGTCTAGAGCAGTGATTCTCAACCTTTTTATGGTGCTAAATTTGGCAGCATACAAAGAGCTTGACATTTGTAAGCCGAATTGAGGCATAAAAATCTGTTTATGATTATAAGAAAGAACGCGTTACAAAACAACTAATATTTTTTTATGATACTTCATTCCTGATAATTCCAGTTAAAATATATTATACATTTTCTTTTAAAATTAGATTATTTAATAATTTTAAATTGTCCATATACATATATAAATAATTTTCTTTAATTTGAACTGAACTTGTAATAAAAAAAAAACCTTATAATTTTAACTATATTTTCTAAAGTTTCGTGGCACACTTTAAGAATTTGCGGTACACAAAAGTGCCGCGACACAGTAGTTGAGAATCACTGGTCTAGAGGTTTAGACTTTTGTTTGCTTAGATGTTGATGACATGCCAAAATACAATTAACATAGATCTAAGGTGTTATGGAATGGAATCTAGTAGTTCTATCAATTTAATAACAGAATATAATATGGACAGTCAAAAGTTTTACTTAGCTAAGATCCGCGACAAGCAAAACAATAACAGAAAATTAATAATGTGTGTTTCTCCGTTGGGTTTAGTGGATTTATTTGGAACTTAAACCAAAAACTTACCGAAAATCGGCCATCAACTCTCCACCCACCAACCACTATACACAACGCCAAACACACACTTTTGGTTGGTGGGTGGAGAGTTGATGGCCGATTTTCGGTAAGTTTTTGGTTTAAGTTCCAAATAAATCCACTAAACCCAACGGAGAAACACACATTATTAATTTTCTGTTATTGTTTTGCTTGTCGCGGATCTTAGCTAAGTAAAACTTTTGACTGTCCATATAGTGATGGATTTCCGCAAAGTAACGCCTGACTCCATTAATAACAGAATATAACATAATATCTCTTCTTTCTTTTCCAACTTATTGCGTTTTGCACCTAACTTTAAATTTTTCCTATCTTTTATTAGCCAATTATATGAGCCGATACGCAGCATCACTGAACTAAAGTAATTTTGTTGATGTAATCCAAACTCGCCGTGGACACTTGTTGACACAATTATACAGAGATAACACGTGATATGTCGATAGTTTGATTTATTTCGCGTTTGAACACGATGTTAGTTCTAATAGACATTATTTAAGTAGTAACATAAATAATAATATGATATGTGTTGAAGTACTCCAGAATATGTATTATAAGTTATTATATTTCGAATGAAAAAAATGATAAAACATTACCTTATATGTAGAATACAAAGCAAAATAAAAAAGGATAAAGTAAATTAGGCCTACTAGACGGCAAACAAGATGCTCGTAGAAGCCGCGGAAGGCCTTAGCTAGATGGAGTCGAGGACGATATTAAGGCAATCTGTGTGAGGGGCTGGAGAGAAAAAGCCAAACTAACATCCGACTGGTAAAATTTACTGAACCAGGCTAAGGCTCACCCGCGGCTGTAATGCCTTGATGATGATGATGAAAGTAAATTAGTCCACATATAATTAAAAAAATAAAGCTGCCCCTCGTAGCTTTATTTTCTGTCGTGGATACTATTATAAGTACACAAAAAACGAGGACAAGCATTTTACATAAGCGGTATTTGTGCCGTTTTGTTATATTTCATATTATATTTTTTTGTTTGCTAGTATTACATACATCCATAAACCGATTTTAACGAAGTTTTGATAAGTTTGGAAGTTTGGTAAGGTAATTTTTTTTTGATCAGACGAAATTAATAATACTACGCATCCAAAAGCACTTCGTAATTGGACGCGTGTCCTTAATGCTGCAAGTAAACTAATACCTATCAATAACTGCCCTTCCAACCTCGGTGATAACGCGATATAATTACATAGACGCAGATAGCATCACCGAGTCAAAATGCCCCTTATAAAATAATTACCAAAACTAGGGAAATGTCAGGGATAATAGGGACCAGTAAATTAATCTTAATATATCTGGGTTACAAACGCAATCCTTATCAGAGATGTCCGCGATAGGTAACCCACTGAAAGACAGTTTCAATATAATCAACATCGGATAAACATAAAGCTGTTGATCACACCGCGGCTCAATCTTGTGCAGTCAACATTCGTTTATCTAAGCATAATTAGCAGGCAAATGCTCTCAACACTACAGCGACCAAACTACAAAAATTTGCCGGACATATGATTTTACTTAAAATTTAAATATTCAGAGTGGACGTGGAGTGGAGTGGACATGACGATAGTTTTTTGAACCTTTTTATCTGTATTCAATCACTAAAACAATTTGACAACATATAAAAAATAACCAAAACTCGATTTATGTACTGTGAAGTGAAGACCATTATGTAATGTGAGAGTACAAATCGTTGGATTATAGAAATTGAAATAAAAATTCAAAAATATTACTTTAATCACACGGTACGTAGATATATTTATACACAAACATATAAATATTTGCCACTGAATTACCCTTTGGTCTCATTCTTTAACTATTAACCTTTTCGCGCCGAAGACCGTATATTCCCGTATGTATGTATTTTTTTACAAGTATATAATTACCAAATTTATATTTTTAATTTAGTACAATATCGTTGTAGAGACGCCGATTACCGTACTTTTCGGTAAATGTATGCTATAGCGACGAAGACCGTACGATTCCGCAAACCTAGAAAACTGCCCGTCTTAATAGGAAAATAGCACGTCGCGAAAGGGTTAAAAACGTGCATTTGAATGAAATAAAATGTTGCTGTTACTTCGACATAAAATAATCGATATTTCAATTCTAGAACAAAAGATTATCAATAAGTTCTGCCTTATAAGCAAAAGTAGATCCTTTAGATGACTGAAAGAGTGCCAGCACATCAATAATGTTAACGTACTTCGTTATATTGACTTTATAAATTAATGTGTAATACAAACAAAAACAAGTATCCTAAAACATAAGGAAATCATTGTCACTCTAGTTATGATTGCAGTGCAAATGCTCAGTCACAGCCCATATCTCAAACGATCAACTGGTGTCCGTAGGGTCAGTGTATAACTCATTCACGATGTATCTGTTTATCTCAGTGATGCTGTGTATACGGTTGGCAGGCGCAAGCGCATACGAAGGTTGACTTTTGTGTTTATAACATTTCTATTATCCTATTTAGATGCACTTGTGTATTTTTGAAAACAGAACGATTTAACTGTTTGCAATAACTATAATACATTATTTTATAGGACAGTCTATTATGAAATAATTATACCGACTCTTTAACATATTATATAAACTCTGAAAAAAAAAACTTACGTTGTATTCACTTACCAAACGACTATGCGGTTTTTTGAAAGAAATCGCTCCTGGTTATAAGACCATCCTTTGTATACCAAAAATATTATAACTAATGTTTAGCTTTGAAGAATATATCTATTTATCTAGATCATCTAGGGGTTAAATGGGCAAAAGTATAGTATATATATATATATATATATATATATATATATATATATATATATATATATATATATATATATATATATATATATATATATATATATTCATTTTCACTTTAATTTTCAGTAATTTTTACAAAAACGACATTTTATATTTGAAATAATTAATTATTAAAGAAAAGATTCGATTAACATAAATATTAAAAATAGTTTCACTTCTTTAATAATACATAACATTACAACCATTTTAAGTGTAACTGAAGTGGATCGAATTATTATATACAACTAATATAAAAAAAATCTATCACGGTAATAAAATACAAATAACAAAATATATAAAGTTTATGAATTCTATTAACCAATTCAGAACCTAAACAAAAAACGCATGATTATCAAAGATCGATTTACCGTACAAAGATATATCGCACAAACGTACAAAGATCGAATAACGTACACGCGTATTATTTATTCCAATTAAAATATATTTCACGTAATTAAAAATAATCAAAGTGGAGTTCAATGCCCCTAGCCCTAAAACCCTAGTATGATTTTAAAATACAATTGTTAATCAATATTAATTTTAAACGCCTACTTGCTGCCTGAAACTCCAAAGAAAAAAAATCGAATCATAAAATAGAGTTGAGCCATCGTTAATCATACATTATTGTTAATGCTATATCTATAATAACATAATTGATTCAAATTAGAAATAAACTATATACCTTCTGTTTTTGTGTTATATCCATTCGTAATAAATACTGACTATTGATAAATTAAAAATAAACCGTTTGACTAATTACTACATTAAGTGAACAAAAGTATCATTGAGCAGTAAGTTACTTTTAATGTATTATATGAGTTGTCATCAGCTAAATTCTACCGGGAAGTTTGTGTCACAACGCAGATAGTGTTCTGAGAATTGTGGGAAATGACCACCACTTGATAAAGTTTTAACTTTGTGATTCCATTCACGTCCTTGTTATGGACACAGATTATTACGAACTCAGATTATCAATTGTAGTGGTAGAGCCACGCTGTAAACGAATTACTTTGCCAAGAATGGCATATTATTTGTCTGTACCATGAAAGGGCCGGCTTCCTCGGGGAAGTACCACACTCCCGCCGAAAACCGGCGTCTGAGCGGTAGCTTAGTTACCGCACTTCGTCCGGTGAGTGGTTGAGTTCCAGATGCCCAACTCTCTCCCACTTCCTTAAAGGCCGGCAACGCTTCTGCAATGCCTATGGTACTGCTCTGTTTAGGGGCGGCGTTGATTGCTTTCCATCAGGTGACACGCTTGCTCGTTTGCCTTCCTATCAGATAAAAAAAGGCCCTTAAAGTATATTCATTTTGTAGATCGTGTGGTCACCCTTTACGTTGAATACTGCCGCTGTTTTCATTAATATATAAATTGTTAGTTGCATCTAAATAGGATGAGTAGAAAGTAGATAGTTGTAGAACTTTTGGCTTAACTTTTTAACAATGGGTTTATGGTTTGCTCGGGCAATCTGAAAGGATGTTACGCTTTTCGACCATGGAATTTTTATGTTTATTTTCAAAGCTTAAACGTTAAGAAATATTTTTGTCGTGTCTTTTTTTTCTAATAATTTTTATATTATTTTTTTTTCTTATAATTTTTCCGATGGTAAAAGCATAACGCTTCCTTATTTCACCTCATACTACCATTAACTGAGAGCACCCATGAACCCACGTAGAATAGTCGCTAACACTTGGGGTGGTCAGATCCCGTGGAAGGGCCTGCGGGCATCGTTGGGGAAATTAACGCCGTGGTGACGGGCGAGCTGAATCACGTACTGAACATCCGCTGCATGGCCTACGGGTACCCGCAACCGTCTATCTCCTGGTACAGGGGGCTCTCGGGTCCCATGGTGCCTTATATCAGTTCGTTGTACGAAGCGCGAGGCAACATACTCCAGATACGAAAACTTGGCGTTGATACGTTGGGCGACTACGCCTGTCAAGCGTACAATGGAATCGGGAAGCCTGCTTCCTGGTCGGTCGTCGTCCAAGCCTACAGGCCCGTCGGAGATGACACTGAGAGTCCGTATCTAGTGGACAGGCATGAGACAATAATGATAACACCGAAGGAGTCCCCTACTGAAACGACGACTATCGCGACAACGCCGGAAATGGAAATACGAGTACCAGTATATACAGGTAAGGTCGGGGACATGACGGTGGGGAAATAGAGAAGAGATCTTCTTTTTTCCTCTAAGTCATATTTTTTTTTATTTTAACGCATGCCGCATGATTTGCATGTGGACTTCTTGTATTAACAAATGAGTCAGGTAACCTTAAACCTTTGGGTGACAAATAATTTAATTCATTTACTTTACATAAATAATAATAAAGAATGTATGACAATAATTTTATTAGGTTTATGTTAAAGTAAAATATCCTGTATCGAATTGATACAGTTATACATTTACATGTACCACCAGGAATAAATTACTGCATATATGAAAAATATTTTTTACATATATTTGTGTTAAACTGTTACAAGGTATGTGTTAGTTTCGCATTTGTGTATGAATATCGTTATGTTGCATTATTGGCCATTAAATTAAAATATTGTGATTATGTTTAAAATGCATTAAAATAAAATATTTATGTGTGTTTGTATATAAAAATTAAATACACAAATAAATTAAATCCTATGTGATTTCGAGATAAGACAATTATGGGATGTCTGCTTATACATATAGCGAACAAGCGCAAACAAAGTTGCTTTCTGAAATGTGTGTGAAATATGTTTTGTACTTTGCTTTATAATAAACAAGGTGTATATAATCGGTATATTGTTTCCGACTATATAAACATATTTAAATTTTACAATTTTTATTTATTTTCCTAAATATAGTTTATCTTCAAAATTTAAATACAAAAAGAACGAAATCATGGACACTCCATGTTCAAAAATTTCTAATGAATCACCAATGAAAACTGCAACTATATGCATATATCATGTGATGTTATATTCAATGTTTTATTTGTCTCAATACCTGTTTGTTTAACCTAATTTTTATAATCGTAACATTAGGGATCAAAGATATTCATGTCGGTTCCTTTTCTTATATTAAATGTACGGCGTACAGTGCCGGTCACGACTCACATAATCGCCGAACGTACCACGCTGGCGGCCGGCTCGGAGCTGACCCTGCGGTGTGAGGTCGACGGGTACCCCATGCCTGATGTCTATTGGTCTAAGGACGGCGTACCTCTTCACACCAACGACCACGTTCAAGTAACAGGTAAGAAGATTAATGGAGTCAGGATTTACTTTGCGAAAATACATCACTATGTGGACTCTATGGAAGATTCTGTTTCTCTACTTTCCGGTTGTCTTCCGTAGAGTCTACTATACCTGAAGATGTCTCGTGTTGGGACGAAACACGTGTCGTTTACAAGGTGGAAAAGTGGTAGTGTGTGTTTGGTGTTATATATAGTGGTTGGTGGGTGGAAAGTTGCTGACGGCCGTTTCTCGGTAAATTTTGGTTGAAGTTCCAAGTAAATCCACTTCATCCAGCAGGAAAACACACATCATTAATTTTCTGTTATTGTTTGCTTTCTTAGCTAAGTAAAGTTTTTGACTATCCACCTAACAGGTAAGAATATAGGTGGAATACATACATACATACATCCTGTTTATTTATCATAAAAAACTGAAGGCGTCTGTTTATATCATCACTACGAAAATTGCTAAATTGAACTGACATTATCATTAGGTGACTCAAACTCTTCCTTGTTATCGATTTGATTGAATAATGTGGTCTCTCTGCCAATTTGTGAGGACAGTGTCCGCACATTTTAAATTTGAACACAAATTAATTTATTGTGAGTTGCCTTTCTTGACAACTTAATTGTCCTATTAGCGAAGCTGCCGCCTCTAGAGGCGAATGGTCGCGGGTTCGATTACCGCCTCAGGATTAACATATTTACAGCCGATAGGTATTTATTCTTGGGCAGGATATCTCGTCAAACGTCTTGAACAAGCATTATAGGTTAATTCCCATTCCACCAGAAAATGTAGAACCGTACTCAGTAAGACCGTCGGTTGAAAACCAGCGTCTGAGTGGTAGCTTACCTACCGCGCAACCCCCTCCCCCTCCCATTCCCACTCATGGGAGTGATTCCCACTCAGATGCGTTGTCTACCTTTAAGGAAAGTGTCATTATGGAATGACACTTTCCTTAAAGGTAGACAACGCATCCGCACTGCCTATGGCGCTGCGGAAGTCTATGGGTGGCGTTGATTGCTTTCCATCAGGTGACACGCCTGCTCGTTTGCCTTCCTATTCCATATAAAAAAAATTGAAGCTATCTAAGAAAGTGTTCCTTCTGGACTTGACTGACTCTCTATATGTTCATAATCTTACGTTTGTTTCGTTTATTTTGTGTAATTTAGGTGGCGTTGTGATCAGTTAAGACGTAGAAGTGAAATTGTAATACATATATGTATATTATAATAATCTTTATTTCAGACATTTTTTTTGTCCATTAATTTTATATTTTAACATTTTTATATTTTTACATTTGCGTTAGTAATTATGTACACCTTCAAATTTTTTTAAAGGTTTTATAATAAGTTTTGGTAGAACAACCACCTTTATTGAGCCAACATGATTTGGTTCATCTCAACGCCCCCGGCAAATGATACAATGAACTTTCTAATCCCACCAAATGTATCCAACGTGCAGAGAGCCGGCTGACCATCACGTCGGTGAACATCAACGACAGCGGTGTGTACGGCTGCCACGCCAGGAACCTCGTCAGCTCCGACTCGTCCTCCACACAGATCAATGTTGAAGGTGAGAGACTGTAATATTAACCTAATGTTTCATCGACGCAAGATGGTGCTGCAATCATTTTAAATAGTTGCTTCAGCATAGCAACAATATCTTGTTTTAATAAACAAGTGAAATTACTGCAAAACAATTCTTATAATACAGATAATATATACATTCAATATACATATTTATAATAATTTGTGTAAAATGAATTATTTAGAATTATGTAACATTCTAAATAATTTATTTTACACAAATTACAATTATTGTATAAAAATCAACATTATTCTTACAAAATCTGGCAACGTAAAAATCAGTTTTGTC
The DNA here is from genome assembly GCA_031353405.1 of Baronia brevicornis. Taxonomy (NCBI): domain Eukaryota; kingdom Metazoa; phylum Arthropoda; class Insecta; order Lepidoptera; family Papilionidae; genus Baronia; species Baronia brevicornis. Next base: position 304,468 of record JASFAT010003055.1, on the reverse strand, counting down.
TATTGCATAAATAAATAGGCACAGTGGCGAGGCCCTCCGCGGGTTCGATCCCCGCATCGGAATAAATATATATATGCATTATAAATATTTATTCCGAGTCTATTAACCCCGCCAATCCGCATTGGACAAGCGTGGTGGGTTAACGTCCGTTCCTCCAGAAATGGAGAGGCCCGTGCTCAGCAGTGGGACATATATGGGCTGTATAAAAAATAATAATAGTAATATCATTATTTTTTATCATTTCTAATACGCCAACATACATATATTGTGAGCACATTTCCAGGACAGATTTTGTAACTCATTATGTTTTTATTTCAGGTCTCTACATCCCACCGAGATGCACGGACAATCCGTTCTTTGCGGACTGTCAGTTGATTGTGCGTAGCAAATTTTGCACGCATAAATACTACTCCAAGTAAGTTATAATATATAGTAAGTTATAGTATATATACATGTATTTAATGGACCTAGCTGTGTGGTGCCTGGTATACTGCTGGAATAGCACAATCCCATTTCTTCCCATGGATGGTGCAAGCAGTGACCATAGAAGCAAATACCCAAGTATATGAGCAGCAGAGACCTTAGTATCTCATTAAAAAAACAAAAATATTCTGCAATACTTCAATAGCCCGGCAAGTATGGGAGCTACGCTACAACCTCCAGCAGTAGATTAAATATATATCGTAATCATCGATAACGCACAGCAGTACATTGTCTGGCATAGGCCTCTCCCACGCATAGATTTGCTCATAGGCACTCTATAGGATAAACGGATTGGTTACAGCAGAACCAATCTTCTTGCGCCTCAATCGCTGCTGTCCGTTACTAGTCCAGGTTTATTTATGACTAGCTTACCATTAAAGATAGGTATACCACAATTAGTCAACCGTCAGTATTGTTTTTATATTTTGTATTAGAGATGTAGGCAAACGAGCAAGCGGGGTCACTGATGTTAAGTATCACCCATGTGGACATCTACAACACCAATGGTATTGCAGACACGTCGCCTGCAAAAGTAGTCGATTTTACTAACGGCACGAACAAGAAAGTAAAAGAATCCCTTTCTTTTGAATTGAATTAAAAAAAACCGGCTTCGTTTGAACTCATTTCCCCTTATGAGTTCCAATGGAGACGGTTCGTTCATACATGACTCTGTCACTATGAACTTCACGATACACCGCGTACAGGTGAGGTTGGTGTGAGAATAGAAATGAAGTGATAAATAGTCTTGATGGAGACATTTTGATTATAATATTAAATGAATGTCAAATTTAAAATATAAATTGTAACATTTTAGGTTTTGTTGTAAATCATGCGTGGAGGCGGGCCTGTTGAACCCTCAAGGTCTGGACATGCAGGCCGATGAATCGTGGAAGAAGAGGAAATAGTTACCGACAATAGTTATATAAGCTCGAGCCACGGGTCGCGACCGATGTTAGCTGGAAATCGTTAGATTAGAGTTAATATGACAAACAACACGCCGATTACTGCACAGATCGACGTCTGTCGTAGTTAACTAGTGTTCTCTAATTGTATTTGCGTTTTAAGAATATCTTACTGTTTTTGGTGTTGTAGTATCTTTGTGACAGATCTACTTAGGTGTTTTTTAAGAAATCAAGTATCTTATATAATACCAAAATATACTATTATAGTAATATATAAATTTCAATGCAATAAGCAAAATATATATAATTTAAATGTAATAAATAAAATTATGTAAACATTATTTTTTCCCTTTTCATTTAATTATAATAATTTATATAATAGACATCGCAGGCTTTTATACTTATAATGTAATTGTAATCGATATAATGTTTGTCAAGTTAAATAACTAGTTGTAATGTGAAATCTATTATTTTAGATCATTCATCGGTCAGTACCCGAGGCCCTAAAAAACAATACTAAGTGCCATAACCCCTTAATCGTAATTATTGAGTAGCAAAAAATATATAACAGTGCGGTTAATACATGCATCCGAACCCAATATTTTGCACTTTCTGCTTTTTGACAGGCATTAACCAATAAGTTTTAGATAGGGGATAATAATTAGTACTGTATATATATTAACTTCCAGCTCCATCTGTGATGGCTAATGAGTTCTATTTTTCTTTGTATTTGTGTTAGTCAAAATGTAAGTTACATATAATTGCATAATTACTTTGCCCACTGACTCGATTGTGTAAGAAAAAATGAAACCTATTATTTGTGCAATAACTATTTGGATATGCATTCATTTGGCTATCGATGGCGAGTCTGTGGGTCTACTCCGTACATAAGTTATTTATTTCGTAAGGTGTCTAAATGAAATGCTTTGTATCATCTATATATGTACTTAGAGTCGGTTTACGAGTTATATTATGAGTCATAATAATTTGTTTAAGTGGAATTTTATATTGTGGCAGTGTAAATAGACGAACAATAAAGTGCGTATTATTAATTTTTTTTTATTTGTCATCCATCCATATAATTCTTCAATTATATTCACAGACAGCAGGCTCAAATGTAAAGAGGAGTCATGTAGAAAAACTACATACAACTATGGTAGGTACAATATATATATATATATATATATATATATATATATATATATATATATATATATATATATATATATATATATATATATATATATATATTGTATGTAGTTATTTGTGTATATTTATAGAATGTGTGTATGAATGAATGTATTTTGTATGTATTCCAATTTTGAATAATAACTGAACCGGTATGTCTCAACACGGGCCTGCCTAGTGGGACTTACTATACTGGAACTAAAAGTATATGACGCCAAAATGAAATCACTAACGTGTCAGTGCAGTTTGTTTACCATATGTCCAAGCACACTTGCTGCTGAGGCCATCTAACAATGAGCGAGAAGTTTGTTGCGCACCTATTAATATAGTAAATAGTATGCGTGATCTCTAATGTAGCCTAATCACCAAAATTTGCATTAAAATAGTTGCAACCCTTTAAAAAAAAGGGCTAGTTGTCGTTCGACCTAATCTTTTTCATCTTGCAAATGAGTTTGGCTTAGACAAACATATAGGAGTCCTTAGAGTTCAGAAAACAGGGGACCATAAATAGACATGACTTGCATGCTGTTATACTTTTGAGTGTCCTAATACTAAAAATAAAACAAACAAAAAGAGTTGTGATAACATAAATTTTTATTTACAACCCAAAATTCACAGTCAAATATAACAAGAAACTTTCTACATCCAACTCACTTGACAATGAAAGTACAAAGAGAAACCTGGGAGATCAACTGATCGTTACCTATGTACAGTGGCGTCAAAGGTGGCACGGCACCAAACTTCTTAAACAAAATGTATTGTCCACTCAATTTAAAAAAAAAATGATCGGCTAGGCCTTGCGTATATGATTTGTGAATCGATTTACAATTTACTAGTTCTTTATTCCATCATTGTCCCCTCGCGTCCTCACTAAACTGCCCTTTGAGAGCATCGTTAAATATTCTTAATACAAAAATTGAAAGTCGTCACATTGTTTTATATACATCAAATTATAATTTAATATACAATAAGAATTATTAGAATAGCCATCTCAACGTGGGAATTTACAACGTACTACGATACATACAATGTTGATTTTTGATAAAGAGGTCACTCGTAACGCAAAACAGCACATTGCACTCAAAAGATCAACTTAATCGTCAAAGATATAAGGTGTAAAATCGGTTGTACGCAATTTCGAGTACGTTCGTGCCGCTCACGTATGTATTACAAATTTCTGCCACCATACAGCGTCGAGTCGGCCCGTACGTTCATCCAATCTTAAATAGCTTACCGGGCACGAGCCCGTTATAGTATCACAATATATGTATGTTTAAACTAAACAGACCTCCCACTAAACTATATATGTATAACCTAAATAAAATATAGAAAACGAAACTATATAAAATATCAATTACAAATACGGTACACGTAAGTAGTATATTTGTAACACGTCGACAGGTCGCGTTAGTAATAAATACGAGTAGTATACGAGTATAATAATCTCAACCTACGCTAGTCTACGTAAATGCGACGCCCGCGACGTTTCCCGCTTGTACTTTCATTGGCTGCGACGCGCGCGTTACGTACGGTACGGTATGGTACGGTACGGTACAGTACGGTACGGTACGGTACGGTACGGTAAATACACATTTGAGCTATTTGTACACTGGTTATATATAGTAGTCGTACAAAATCGTCGGCACATGTACGAGTATGCGAGTCACTTGTACGTGCATGTACATGCGTTGTTGACTCGTACACGAGCCCCACTTGATTTCTAGTGTGTGCACATGTACACGCACGCATGCGTTGATAAGCGTAGACGTGCGTGCCGAATACGCGATTACGTGTGCACACACGTTTGTGCGTGCAGGTACACGCGTGCGGGTATTGTGCACGTGCTCGAAGTCACTACAACAGCCGGCACCGAAGTGTTCAGCAAGCGTCCGCCAACAATCAGTCCACGACCTGGGACACTAGCTTCTCCATGTCCTGGTCAAACTCCTCGTTAGTGGGAAGGGGGACGACCTGCGGTGCTGGCGGCGGTGAAGGAGCCGCTGGTAGTTGGAAAGGTTCGTCTAGATCCTCGAGTCCCGGCGGCACTGGCAGCTTAGCTAACTCTTCTTGCAGTTTAACGTAGTGTCGCTGTAATTAAAAAAGGATTGATATATTATATTGAAATAGGTGCTTACACTATTTTACTTTTTGATTCTCCTTTCATGGTTTTATTTCAGTCATTTAAAACTCAAAAATAAATTCCAATCGGGTAATTTTCATTTGTTATATTCAATAAAACCTACTGAAAAATTACCATATACTGAATTGAATGTGAAACTCGACGAGAAACTAACATTATTAAGCATATTTATTATTATTATAAGCGTATTTATTTATTATTATATGCGTAATTCTCAATAGTTGGTTATTTTAGTACGATACACGATTCTGCAAATCCTAAGACCTTAGGACCCGGAGTCAAGTCGTCATGCTTTCTACTTTGTGTTTTTTAAAGGTATTGGAATCGAAAACGAAGTGCATCGCTGACTCGTCATCTTCGTTGCTTTTGAACTCCGCCACGCAAAGTATCCTCCTATTTATGATACCGCATTACAATTGTGGAGCCATGGTAGCACAAAGGGGTAGGTCGACTCGGAAAGTATATCGGCCCTTACAGAATATCAGCTTTAAATGGTGGCATTTTACTGTGTTACTGCATTTGATGTGATGAGTGCTGTGATTCAGGATGGGATACAATTTCTTTCCCCTTTTATTTCCTTCTTTCCTCCCAATAAAACCCTCATCCCCTACCATAATTCACATCCTTATCCTAGAGTGCCCTTAGCATTGCAAATGACTTTGGGCAACGCGGTCGTTTACAAACGGGTCGTACGTTCGTACCTTCAGCGCCATGAGGTTGATGTGTATACTCCGCTGCGTACGCTCCTCTCCACTCTGGCCCTCCAGCTCTGTTATCCAGTTGGCTACCGTCTGCATTATCTCGTTGCGTTTTATCCAAAAGTGGGTTTGTATTACCTGTAATTTTACGATATTCGTGTTATTTAATTTTCGGTATCATCAACTTCAATTTTAGTAGTGATGTATTTATGTGAGTGTCAACTAAAAAGAATATTAAAGCTCCCATTTAAGAATTTTGATTAGAATTATATTTACAAATTATAACATGCATACAAACTAATTCATCAGTTATTGTTCATGATGTCTTTTAAGCTTAAATTATCATTAGAATTCCAAATTCATCATCATCATCAACAACAGCCAGCAACATTTCATTCCATTATGATGGCCTATCTCAAGTTGGAGCCAATCTATGGTTTCCATAAAACTTGTCGGGCTGATTTTATTGTATCAGTCAGTGTACAATTAATGTAAGGAGTGTAGGGTAAAGATCAAAACTTTGTAAAGTATGTCATTAGCTTAGACGCCCAAAAATTTCTTTTTGAGATTTTTTTTAAGACCTAAATTAATGGAATGGGATTTTAGTCAATGTAAACAGAAATCCGTATGAAAATAGAAAAAAAAACAACGTCCATACCAACGCTTAGATTATTAAACTGCCAAAGATTGTGCACATTACCTCCTTGAAACAGGGCTCGGGGTTCCGCAAATGGTCCAGCATGGCCCACCTCACACAGGCTTGGTATATGTTGGAGTTGTACTCGAGCGAGGCACTGTTGCCGACGCGGGTGCCACGGCTGCGCTCGTAGCCCGGCTCGTTGAAGTACGGCTCGGGCACCAGGATCAGCGACTGGATTGACACTAGCACCTGATTACAACGAGAACAGTATGGCATTAGTCACGCACATACCCTGGTTTTGGTATTTCCTTTATATTAGAGCAGGCAAACGAGCATGCGGGCTATCATCGCCACCCATAGATATCCGTAACGCCGGAGGCGTCACGTTGTCGGCTTTTAACAAACACATACGCTTTTCTTTTAAATGCACCCATGTCATAATCCCGTGGGAACACCACAGGTGGTAAATTGTTATTATTCTTATATTGATATCTTACTAAATGCTACAATAAATATAAAGAAGTTTTATATAATCTAATCATGGTCACAGATTATTCAGGGAATAGATTAAGTATTCTCCGCCGCCCAGGGACATCTGCAAACACTTCATGTGTTTGTAAAAACACCTCACCTCACCACCTCCTCACATAGAAATATTAATTACTGACCACCCACTTTAAAACGCTTTCCTAGTAAACCTTTACGCTTTACGCTAGTAAAACCAAAGTAGTCCTTTAAGCCGGATATGAACCAACGAAAAAAATTAAAAAATGGTAGAAACATACTTATAAAAAATGGATTTGAACTAATACTATTAATAATGTTAAAACTTTTTGTTTCAGGGACAAGAAGTCTCACTAAGAGGAAAACTTTTTAAAGTTTTTAAATAGGGTTGATATATTTTTTGAACAGAGTTGATTGATGCAGACTACATGAGCTGGACGTAAGACAACCACAACGGATAGACCACCGAGTCGCTATTCATATAATTGGATACATATGATGTCTTGCAATCTTACTGTTCAGTTATCGAGGACGCGTACAATAAGGCCCTAAATGAAGGATCTTGGATAACTGTAGTGGGATCCAAAACAGTCCTCTAGCCCAAAACCCCATTTCAAAAATCAATAATCTGTTATGAATCGAACGTTCGAAAACGTTACTCGAGTAAAACGCTACTCTAGTTACATTGCTACTATTTCCTGCCTATCGCTCTGTCTGTTTCTATGCTTCAACAGTTGGATTTGGGCCCCATGAAAAACTCAACCGAAATGCGCTGGACGACGAACGTGCTACGAATGTGAAAATAGTTCCGTGCTACTGTCGTAATACAATTCATATTTAAGTTTATGTATGCTGTAGCAAATGATAGTATAATTATGAAAAAAAAACAAATACATTACCCATACTAATATTATAAAAGGGAAAGTTTATAAGTATGGATGTATGTTTGTTACTCTTTCACGAAAAAACTACAGGAGGGATTTGGATGAAATTTTACAGTAATATAGGTTATACATTGGAATAAGATGTAGGCTACAATTTGTAAGGATTTTATGTAATTTTGGTCGTAATATAATTTTACTATTAAGTAAAAAAATATATATTTATTTAAAATTATCTGTCATGAAATTTAATGTGGCAGACTAAATTCCACGAGAGCGAAGCCGCGGGCAAAAGCTAGTTACCCATAAGAACCAATTACCTGCAAGAAGCTAGAGGTGTGGGCGTTCCACTTCTCCTCGGGCCGTCCGTGCCACGTATTGAGCACCGACAGGCACACTTTGCCGTCGTTGTACAGGTTTGGGTTGAATCGAACCGAGTGGCGGCCCGTCGTCTCCAGGTTGATGAGCATCGGCACCGAGGGGTACTCCGCCGGGAAGTACACGTCCAGGACGAAGCATCCGTTCGCGTACGGCGTGTCCGATGGCCCCGTAATCAGCACCTACCATGTAAATATTAGTTTAACTAAGGCGGATCGAGCCGCGCGTCCGCCGCGTGGTACAGCGTGACGAAAGTGCTAACATAATCAAGCATAATCATGCACAATCTTGAAGACAAGCCAAGACTTGTGCATCGAAAATAACTTTTGTGACATTATTTTTAGAAACAAAATTCATAATTTTTCCATCAACATATTTTTAATTAAATAATACAATTGAGCCGTTCAGTGCACTCATCGATTAACTCCACTTTTTGAAAAATCTTAAGTTTTTGTGTCAAAGCACTTGGTGTAGTCATAACTTTTTATATTTATAATAACTTTCCGGAAAAATAAAGATTGACACCAATAAACGGTAAAATTTTTTTGGAAAATAAGTAACTTAATTCAGAAGCCATTTTGATTATTCGGTTCAATTATTTTATTATTATTATTTACTAGCAGCCTCCAGTGCAGAGGTTCTCATCACACTTCCTACATTGCCACGTTGGATTGCGATAGAAATCCTTTGGACCATGAACGACCTGGAGCGAAGGTCAAATTCCTTTACTTCGCAGACGATAGCCTGCCTCGTTAACAAAAGTCTTGGTTTCCGAAGACCAGGCACCTGCGGTCTCCACCGCTACCGGGACAAACAAATGGCCCGATTTTAGCGCCGAACCGATTATTTTTTAATATTCCATCCACATCCACAACGTAAATTTCTATTGCCAGTCTTCTTTCATTCATACTCTCTATGTACCCAAACCATCCAAGCCTCCCTTTCTCAACTTCTATCACGACAGTTTCTTTTGCTCCACATCGTTCTGTTATATCTTCATTCCTTATTCTACCATTCAGAGTTACCCCACACATAAATGCTCTCATTTCCACCGCATTCAATCTGCTATAATTACTCTTCTGTCAAATCGAACGTTCACTACCGTACATCACGGTCGGAACAAACACTCCCCGATGAAACACAAGTCGGGCCGCTTTAGACGCATTCTGATATTTCATAAAGGAGTACAGGGCTCCATTAACCTGATTTCCAGTTTTCACTTCACATACACACACGGATAAAAGGGTCCACGCATGAATAAGAGCACACCTTCATGACGTCCAGACGGTCGGTGTCGGTGCGCACGAACACAGACGAGGAGTAGGAGAGGGGCAGGCTGGTGGCCAGCGTGGCGGCCTCCTGCGCCAGCCTCTTCATCCGCGCCGGATGCGCCCGATCGCCTGCCGCCCGCACGGCGCCCTCGAAGTGATACGGTACCGTGAACTTGAACCCGCTCTCCGAACACTCCGCAATCATCTCGAACGTCTCTGCAGGATCGAATGAAACGTTCCGTTCAAAATTTATATAGCTTATCCTAAATTAACTGTGGGACCGAATGAAACTTTCTGTTCAAAATTTATATACCTTAACCTACATTTAGTTACCAGTAACTTCTACGGGTAACTAGCTACTGTAGTGATACATTGATTAACGTATCACTAATTTATAAAAACTTATTTGAATATAATAGAACCTTTTTTATTTTACAGTTTTGTACATTAGTTATTTTAAAATTTAAAACATAAAGAAATAATTGTTTTTCGGATTATTGATTCGATATGGATTAGATCGATTGACATAGAAGATACAGAACAATATATTGCCCTTCCGTGCACAAATGTTGTATTAAATAAAAATGATTGTGATAAATATATGTATAATAGAAGGAAAAATAAAAAAGCATTTTATTGGAAGAGAGTTTTATTTGTAGAAGAAGCTCTCCCCTCGTAAAGATCCCGGGTCTCTGTATTACTTCGGGGACGCGAACACTAAGAGTCTACTAAATCTAATAGTAACAAAGGCAAAAGGAAACCGCCGCAACTATCTTCCCCAGATAATCATTATAATCTAAGGAATCAAATAAAAATAAAATATGCTCTCAAACTATCTAAAAAATAAATGCAAACGGCCAGGGCATGTTGCGAGATGTAAGGACAATAAGTGGGCCCGCAAGATAACAAAATGGCCGAGTCCAACAGGAAAAAGGAGTGTAGGAAGATAAAGAAAAAATAGGCAGACGACATTGTAGAAACAGTAGGAAAAAACTGGATGAGCCACGAGAGAAACAGCCCTAGACAGAGAGAAATGATAAAAGATACCATAAAATAAAAAGGAAGTCTGACAACACCTAAAACATCATAAAAAAATATTAAACTTAAGAATCACGATTGCAAGGTGATCCGGCTGGCGCTACACTCGACAATCATCTACTATGGCTGTTAGGATGTCTGCTGGCAGAGAGAAACGATAAAGCACCATAAGACAAATCACATCTGCCTCTACCCCAATACAACGTAACGTCACAATCGCATTGGCAAGAGCGTAACAAATAAGGAGAAATATACTTACTTTACTACGGCTTTGCTACTAAAAGTGATAAAAGACAATTTTTTTTCGCAGCCCATATATGGCCCATGGCTGAGCACGGGCCTCCCTATTGCTAGAGGAACGGACATTAACCCACCACGCTTATCCTTATGGCGGATTGACGGCGTTATCAGACTAAGAATGTAGGCTATAAATCCAATCATCTGTAGGCTATAAATCCAATCATCGTAATACAAATTGAACTTCCATAAGTTGTCATATAAACAGTCAGTCAGATGAATTTCATAAAGGACTATACATACCGAACTGCATGGTGCGCATGAGGTTTATGTAGCGCGCCTCGCGAGTGGCTCCGCCCGGGGCACACAGCACCCCCAGCGCTTCCGCCTCGTTATCTGCGCGGCACATCAACGCCGACGTTGCCTAAACAATGAGATTTTTACGTTTTAATACTTCTCCTATCTATGAAGGATGTCGCGAAATTCAAGCTGGTACCGCAATGGTAAACAATTATCGTAAAAAAAATGTCATCCCCATTTGGATGAGTGGCAATCCAGTATGGTGCGCTTCTCCCTAAACTTCTTTTCACGCACCACCGGCTACCTTCGACGGTATTTCCGAATCGATACGACATTAGCACCTTCAAAAAACAAGCATACAAAGGCCGGCGACGCTTCCGTGACTCCTGAGGTGTCACGGATGTCTATGGCCGCCGTTATTTGCTTTCCATCAGATGATACGCGTGCTCGTGCTCGTTGGCTCCCTATCCATGCACGCACGCACGCACGCACGCACGCATGCACGCACGCACGCACGCACGCACACACACACACACACATATATATATAATAAACTATTTTTATGATTGTCATACCTGTATATCTGCGATTAGCGCCGCCAGACCTTCGTCTTCTTCAGACAATTCTGAATTACTTGATGTGCTAAATCTTTGGCTATAAGTCATTTTACCGAATATATTCTTTTTACTCATTCTGAAACAAAACAAAATATTTTATATTATAATATTAACAATCAACTTTGCTATGATAATGTTGAAAGCATGGAACCACACATAACCCAACATCTCATTATGAACAATAATAGTACTCACTCGACTCATGTCTTATTTCTCGTTTACTGCAGACGACACATTTTATTTCATGATAGTTAATTATTTAAGGTAAGCAGCGTTGCACGATACTCGGTTAAAAAAAGTAATGTAAGAAAGAAAAGTATATATGGTATGAACGTACATATGTACGCTCTTCATACCCGCGCACCCTCTTTTCCAGAGCGTATATATACGTTCTTCTTAAATATATGAATGGTCATTCTTCGAGAGCGTATATATACGCCCGTCGGAGCGAAAAGATTATTTTTTTATTTTTTTTTATATATTCACGCCTATCCCCCGCAGGGGTTGGCAGTGACCACAGAGCTTCATCCGCTACCATTCATCGCAGCGAAACGGCTCTCCATTGGTCGCTTCTCGCCCTCGTGAGAATCAAGACGTGACGGGTGGCGAACCACGTCGCCGTCATTTTTCAACAAATTAGGTATATTAAATTCGTCTTAGTGAATCCCACGAGCCACAAGGGAGGACGGAGGTCAGCCACAGCAAAGCCCTGCATGTTGAGGTAAGGCGCCATAGTACCCGGGGGAGCCCGATCCCGGGACGTCGGCGAAAGGATTAACATTCAAGTAACAGAGGTGTGTTCGTGTTACCTGAGCTTGGTGGCGTACGAGTTGGTGGTGCGGCTCATCATGGCGAGGAGGTGGGGCAGCGGCCGCAGCGCCGGCCCGAGCCGTCCGGAGCGCAGCGCGTGCAGCGCGCGCGCGCACCGCAGCACGCACACGTACAGCGGGATGTGTCGCGACATGTCCAGCACTGTAACGCGCACACATAATACCAACTTAACCTTTGGAATACCGTGGCCATGAATTCATGCCATACGAAAAACCCTAGATTACCAACTGCATTAATTTATTTCCAACTAAATATACTATTTATTATAACTAAATATACTAAATAAATATTTGCACTCGAGGTCTCCGGAGCGGAGCCATTTAAAATTTGTCTCTTAACTCGAGGGCTCCACTACGGAGACAATGCAAATATTTTCAGTTTTTAAAATATAAGGACAAAAACAAATCGTAAAAACTATTTATAATATTTTAGCTTTTGGTGATGAATGACGGTCGCGGCTCGCGGATTATTATGTTCTCGATAGTAGCAGAAAATTGCGGTACTTCGAGTGCAAAGGGTTAATATATTATTATTTTTGTTTCTTCTAAACACTTAGCCGACTGAACCGAAGTAGAGTAGTTTAATAATAATAATTTTCCGACTTTTTTACTCAAATAGTATCATTCGCATTGCGAAAATACGCGGTGGACAGCGAAGTTTGACTCGCCCGAGCCACGAAGCGAGGAAGTCGTACAGTTCACTATGGCGCGCACGGTCGGCTAAGTGTTAACGGCTATCTAATTGGGTTTCAAGAATTGTAACTCGAACTCATTCAATTTTAATTTTTATGATTAAAACAAAGAACTCTCAGAGCCATAAATAGTCAAGCTCAAGTACTGCGCGAACGCTGATGTGATACCATGGGCTTTTCACGTTTTAGAGGACTCGGTATTCGAACGGTTAAGAGTTAAACGAGTTGGCGTGTCACTCGACGGAAAGAATCCCATAAACATCCGCAGTGTCATAAGCATTGCAGAAGCGTTTCTGGCCTTTAAATAAAGTGTAGGCTTGTTTTTTGAAAGTTCTAATGTCGTATCGGTTTGGAAACACCGTTGACAGTGGTGCGTGGAAAGAAGTTTCTTGAAAAACGCACTGTACTGGACGCACACATCCAGGCGGCAGGAATGAAACCTTTCCTTGTGGCGAGTTGTACGGTAGTGGAATAATATATGAATCAATTGGTTAACTTTAAGAAATGAAGTGACAAGTGTCGCGGATCTTAGCTAAGTAAAACTTTTGACTGTCCACATAGTGATGGATTTCCGCAAAGTAACGCCTGACTCCATTAATAATCTTAAATGAAATAATATTAAAACATCGCTGGTTTCCTTTTTTTAATTGTTATTATTATGAAACAAAACACGTGCTTACCGGAGTCGTTCCTGAGGTAGGAGCAAATGGCGGGAATGAGTGAGCTGCCGGCGATAAGGTCGACAAACTCTTGCGGCAGTTCATGGGTTTCGCCCTCGTCAGAATCAGTATCAGAGGGCGGTTGCACAGTCCCTTCCTCCGGAGGCCATTTCTCGCCTGGGTTAAGGTATGAGGCCAGCACCTGTATAATAAATAGCAAAATTACGGTACATTCACAATTAATTCTGAAACGTCTATGGTACAACTTCTTGAAAACACGATAACAATTTTCAAATATTATAACGGATGGCGTGCTTTACATGCGTTTCGTTTAATTTTAATTAATAAACATTTATTGATATTATGAATATTACATATTCATTCAAAAAGCAACCACAGACGATTAAACTCGATAAAAATGGAAGATCACAAGAAAATAGGACGAAAGATATAGATAAAAATTTGAAATAGAATCGGCCCGAAAATCTGGTAACCGTGGTTGCAAAACCCAATAATCTAGTTGTTGAGAATAAAAAATAATGTTATGGAATACTATATATTATATAGGCTCATATATTCTCTTACACAATGAACAAAGCTTTGATTTCATACCTACAAGTGTAATGCCATTGCACTACATTTTTATAATACATATATATAATATTTATAATTTTATAAAATCCAATTTATGGTTATAGTGACATAACAGACATTTTGTAATAAGGCTAAATTCTTATAATTTTTTGAAAGTAACTAAAGAAGTACTAAGAAAACTGCTAGAAAACATACGAGTAAGCCCCAAACCAGAGAAAATACTTAAGTGTGTAATTACATTAATTCTGAAACCACACACTAGCTGTAAATTACAAAATGGTACTGATAAAAAAATCGTCAAATAAAATCTTTTTCATTCCTGAACGGAATTTCGCATTACTTAATGAGTTTTATTATAATTACACGCATAAAGCACAACCCACACCGAGTACGGAGCGAAACTAATTTAATGAAACGAAATAGTTTCTATCGTTTCTCTTCGTTTCCGGTGTGGCCTACGCCTTAAATTCAGCAATAGACTACTTTACATATACTATACTCTAAAATTTCACCTGCAGCAATATGGTAACGTGCTCTTCTTCTATCCGTTGCCTCACCAACGCCTGCTCCACATTCCAGGACTGCTGCGTGGATCCAGTGCCAAAGCCAGTGCCCTTAGCCCAATACAATTGGCTCTTCTCCTCAACTTTACCACCATTAGACGTCTGACTGTTCTGTAAAAACATACAATTACTCAGTACAGGGGTTGTCAAACATTTTTGATCATCGAACCCTATATAATTTTTCGAAAATTCTATCGACCCCCAAAAAAGTAATTTTTATTTAATTAAAATAAAACTATCTATTAGATTGTGTTTGTATATTTATTATATAATTTTAAACATTTATTACAACAATTTTACATTGTTGTACAATAGTTTTATGAAAAATATCTTAATGTTGAAATTTAAATACATTAATATTTATTAAATAATAAGTACAGTAACAACAGATTTATTGGTTCTTAATCAATGAGTGGTGTGCTTGGTGTTATTTTTTCACGTGTCTTGAAAGTTTCAAATAAGAACTTGTGTTAAGTAATAGAGGTCGATTGGGGTCCATATCGGGCCATAGTCAAGGGGCCGGCCGGCCGCATTGGGAATACCGGATTTAGTACATAACCCTCACCAGTCACTATCAAATTTAAGAAATTAAATTTCTTTAATCAATTATCAAATCATCATCAGAAGCAAAAAATAATGGGTGGGAGATCGAAGTAAATTTATTAATATTATCCATAAAAAAGCCAATGACTGTCAGGTGCCTGTTTTTTTTTGCAAAATATATATATATATATATATATATATATATATATATATATATATATATATATATATATATATATATATATATATATATTAAAGTCAGGTAAACTTACATCACTGGAGGTCGGTCGGTGGTGTGTGAAGACCGATAAGCATGCCAATATGAGCCGTATAACACCCAGCGAGAGCAAGCCGCGCCGTAGAGCTTGTCCGTCGTCCGTGCCGGGGGGCGCCGCGTCCAAAAGCCGAGCGGCCACCCGGAACGGTAAAGTACCCAACGACCACCCACCGTTGCCACCGCTCACTGCTATGCTACCTGCAACCACCATTAACCTCTTAACACATTGAACACGGGAGACGGGAATTCCCGTCTTTAATTTTTCAACTGTTGGCAACGCATGACGGAAATTCACGTTTATTGGAATCTGATGCAATATTGTGTAATTGCAAGTAAAGACAACATAAAGAAATGAAAAAAACTTCAGAACGATGCGCCACTATAGTGGCTTTTGCGGATGTCATCTTCCGGAAAGATGCGCCACTATAGTGGCGCACTCTAGTAACACTCTAGCTCACCGTTTAAATTAAATAATCATTTTCACATATTGTTTCATACTTGTTTTGCCTTCACATGTGCCGTACAGACAAACAATACCGAACAAAATTTTTTCAATTACACAAGTAGGCAAATTTTTTTTTCGAGTCCGTTATTTAATGAATATTTTTCTGATTATCGACATCGAGAAGTAAGTCAAGTTTGCTTTTGATAAAACGATGAATGACTTTTAATATGATAAATTTCTTACTTTCACTAAAGGAATACCAAACATATTCATAGCTTTCTTTTTTGTATTCGAGGACTTATTTATATCATCTTTCTAATTGTGTTGTTTTTAAAATAACTCTAATTGTGTTCCTTTTTAATATACAATTGAAATTAAATACTAGAGATTTTCCTTAAAATTTAAAATTTCGATTCATTCTAAACCGCAGTCAATGCCGAAATATACGATCACTCACGGCCCTCCTCGTCGTGCGGCACACCGAGCAACAACCGCAGTAAGTGCTGCGCAGGCGCACCGTCGTCCAGTAGTGCGGCCGCGTACCCGGGCAGCTTAAGCAGCGGGCCGAGCGCCAGTAGCGCATGCGCGGGCACCCCACCCGCACACCCGCACCCCTCCTCCGCACCGGAGCTTGCAGAACTCACACCCAACTCCACCACCTCCTGTGACAAACAGACATTACTAAACTAAAACTTTCTGTTAACTGAACTTTTCATGAACTGAACTTCAATGTTCCTAAAACTCAAAAACAAGGCACAAAAACCTCAACAAAGTTGATTATGAGCTGTCAAATAATTTTAAATTTCACAGTATATTCAAATATATGACTTAGGTAATCCTCGCGTTAGACGAGGGAAAACACGTGTTATACGAAGGACATGAAATGGCGTAATAAGACTACCGCGTTATATGAGGGTTTGCTTTGTGCCATAATACATAATAATATCTTTATTTCCTGTGTTGTAGCAAACTAGGCTCTTCCCTTAGTTAATAATACATAATAAGAACACAAATATCAAAAATGTAAGTAAACAAAATTAAAAATTTAAAAACAGTACTGATAATTATTTTTTGTATATATTCACGCCTATCCCCCGCAGGGATTAGCAGCGACCACAGAGCTCCATCCGCTACCATTCATCGCAGCGAAACGGCTCTCCATTAGTCGCTTTTCGCCCTCGTGAGAATCAGGACGTGACGGGTGGCGAACCACGTCGCCGTCATTTTCAACAAATTTGGTTTATTAAATTCGTCTTAATGAATCCCACGCGCCGCAAGGGAGGATGGAGGTCAACCTCAGCAGAACCCTGCGTGCTGAGGTAAGGCACCATAGTACCCGGGGGAACCCGATCCCGGGACAGTACTTATAATAAAATATAAATTAAGTTAGAATAATTAAAATTAGAAACCTGTATATATGCAGGTGCGTGAGTGTATGTATGTTTGCTGTATTTATATGATATGCAAACCTCATTGGGGTCTTCCAGTTTGACCCAGTCGAGTTCGGAGTGCGTGGCGTGCGGGGCGGGCGGCGGAGCGGGTGAGGCGTGCGGCCTCGGGAGCCGGGCAGCCACCAGCGCCAGCCCGCCGCACGCGCCGAACGACCGCAGAACGGTGCCGGCGCCACACCCACCGTCCGAGCCACCAGCGCCGCCACCCTCCCACGTCGGACCCGTCCACACATCTGCATGAATATGTGGGTATTATCATTATTTACTGACGACCACATGTTGGTGGCTTCGTCAGAAAGAGCAACTCTATTTCCGACGAAGGAGATGTTGATGTTGCAGACTGAATGCGGTGGAAATAAGAGCATTAAAATGAATTTATTAAAAAAAAAATGAAATTATTAAAAAAAAATGTACATATTTGAACTTGAATAGATGAATAAAAAATTATTTTATTAACGATTGAAAATTTGAACAATGTATATAAATAAATATATGTAGAGTGAGAGTAAACTAATAGTAGGAATTGAAAAGAAAAAAGAAAAGCAAATACACACCACCATTAGTGTTAATGTGCAGCGTGATCGTTAGGTGGGGACCGAACGTGTGCGGACACGCGGCCGCCAGCTGCGCCAGTGTCGTGCTGGGCGGGATGAACCCCTCCAATCCCGGCACCTGTACGCGGATCGTCGTCTCGATCATATCTGGAACACACAATATTATATCTCTTATTTACTTGTTTCAATATTGCATTCGCATATTATTTGCATTATAGTCACCTTTAAACACCTAATTCTCTTTGTACACGAAAGTTTTTTATGCGATAGGAAGGCAAACGAGTAGGCGTGTCACCCGATGGAAAACAATCACTGTAGAAGCGTTGGCGACCTTTAAGTAAAGTGTGGGCTTGTTTTTTCATCGCTAGAGGTAGCTGGTTCCACAGAATATCTTCGCTCTCTCGCTTCTTTATAAGAGTGGGAAAGTAGCCACTTTGTTATTTTTTTCTTGTATTCGTAATCGATAAGATGTACGATTTAAAATGAAGTGAAATGAATTTTATTTCGTGACTGTGCAAATTCACCTTCTGTTACAGACATCAGAGTGGACTCGTTATTAGTCTTGGTCTGCCGCTTCTTGCTGTTCTGCTGTTTGAGTGTTGTGTTCTTCACGTCTTTCACGCGTTTGTCCTTGGAGGCGCTGGCGGCGGCCAGGCTCAACTCCCACGCCTCCGGCTGCATCACGATGGCCGTGTCCGAAGCACTGCGCACGACGGACGCGCCGCCCGAATACGTGGGATTGCTCACGTTCACTTTGGTTGCATCGTCGATTAGTGGCACTGCGAATTTTCCAATATACTATTATACTATTATATTTCTTACGTGCTTTACGTACGTTTCGTTTAATCAGGTATTCCCAAAGTGGTCGAAATCGAACTCGCGAACCGAACCGCACTGTTATCATACATACGCACGCACGCAAACACACGCGCGCACACATGCACACACACACAAATGGTAAAATCCATCATGATCAGTGATCAGAGTAGGTATATTGATTTAGAGCAACCGCCAAGTTTTTAAATTTGTAAGTATTTTGTATTAATAGGAATAAACATACAGATAGGATTTTTAAATTAATTTGGCTATCATCTGTAATAATCATAAATTAATCTGAGGTATCACTTCATTATCTGTAGGTATCACTTCAGTATGGGAATCCCTGCGTACCATTAAGAGAAATTCCTTCAAAAAGCAACTATAGACGAGTAAAATCATCAAAAATTAAAGATATCGAGAAAATAAAACTTGTTGATTCCTGGCCCTCGGCACTATTTCTAAAACTCCCCATTTGAGAAATAATATTGAGGGCCAGAATAAAACTATATTTAAAAAAATGCAAAACTAACAGAATAGTTTGCATTATTCTAATTCCCATAATAGACGTCCCGATATTGTGATAGTAAAAATTGGTTAAAAATATTTGCATTACATTTTATTAACTCTTATCATGAGGAAGACGTACTTTTACGTGTTTTACGAGCGCGAGTACATAAAGTACACTGTGTTAGACATCGGTTTGCATTCTTTCTACCCAATAGTTTAGTTTCTGTCTTCGCGAAATATGACGAATACAACCACTCAGACTCTCAATAAATAACTGTAGCCCATACAAATATTTATCCTGGTATGCACTAACCCACCAATTTTGAAAAACCACATTGCCACTGCACTATTGAGGTTGCCAAATGCAAGAATCTTACGGAAAATAGTCATCTTTGAAGAAATTTATAATATTATAAAAGAAGATTTAAACCCGCATCGTTGCATGATGAACTTTAATGTCTAATTTAGCAGATTATATATCAAATGTCAACCAGAAACTAATATAATGTATGACAAATATACTCACGCGGAGGTCGGTAGTCGCAGAGCAACGATCGCACCGTAGTGTGGAGCGGCAGCGTTAACAGGGCATGGCAGTGCGCAGCAGGGTGAGCATTGGCGGCACCCACTCCCACGCCCACGCCCACACCAGCGCTCACACCCGCCCAACGCAGTGCGACGGTCGCACGCTCCGACGACAGCACCAAGCGCAGAATCAACGCTCGTGTAAATCCAGAAATGCCTTCTGGCCCTGTCACAAATAATTTTATTTTTCTTTAAAAATTGAGTTGTGAAGGTTGTTAGCCAATTCGGCACAACTCTCCTCGTCCTTCGCGAGGTGATGTTCTGGAACCCTCGCTATCCCGGTCCACTCCCTGATATTACGTAGTCAAGACTACTCCTTCTCCGACCAACTTGTTTTTTTTAATTACCTAAATAAGCAGTCATATTTATCTATTAAATAAAATTACAACAACATTTCATGGCCTCAATCTAATACCGAGATGGTAGTATCACACCTTGTATCCCGCTAAACGAGGTCGGTGACAGGCGCTAATGATGTGAAATGGTCTATGAGCCAGCAATACGCTTATGCAGCGGGTAAAATAAGTCCTAAATGGGATGGGATATTTCGACCAATGTAGTACATACATACATATGGGGACATACACACCCACAGGAGAGTGGGATCGAGCCTCGGGATTGAACCCCACTGCTGGCGCAGCAACTCAAACAGACAACCGTCTCCCGGTCCTAGATGCCGCTGTTCCCAGCGGTTTTAAGCGTCCTTTAACCAATGTAATGTTCAAGGCCTATATATATATATAGCCCCTCCTATGCCCACTCCTGTATATGTCACACGTGGTTCAAGTTTAAAGTTACGTTACCTAAAATGTATGCATTTGGTGCAACAAAGATAAAGGCTCATCTCTCTTATATCACTCGATGTCCCAGTTTGTCGACTCCCACCCTTAAAACGTGTAACACAATTTATGAATGGCCCCCAAAAGAATATACTCACCAGAGTAATTCATGGATTCCAGTATACCATGTAAGGTGGACGCAAATAGTTTCTGATTGGCCACGTGGCACACGGTCAATTCAGCAAACAACCGTATCGTGTTCTCTTCTAGTCTAGCGTACTCGGCTGCTTCTTGCCATGTGCTGAAATATATAATAACAAATAACCATTTTTTAAAATAAGGTCAGCAATTTTTTAATATTTCATAGCCATTTTACCATTATAACTAAGCTAATAACGCTAATGCTAAAATATATCGTTCACATCATAGGTTCCCAACGGTGATGGTACCGCTCCCCACGGCGTTGGAGCTTTTCATGGTATGGTCACGGATCCAAAGGCAAATGGAATCCAAAGGCAAAAGGCATTATGAAATACCTCCATTTTCATGAAAAAACATTTTGTCTAGGCGTATTAAATGTTTATCTTATTATTATGGCGTAAATAAACATTTTTATTGTAAAGGGATGGTAGTCTATAAAAGGTTGGCAATCTATGGTTCACATTAATAGTAAAATGGAAGAATCGAACGTAAGACTTTAGATATCGTAAGGGAAGTCCTTACTAATTGAGCTATAGTTCTGCCTTTTATATCTGCTCTTCATATGAGAAGTAGCGCTACGTTTGGTTTCTTAATTTCAAAATCGCTAGATGGCGTTGTAATCAAGTAATTAAAACTTAAGATGACCACAGCGCTCCCAGCGTAAAACTCAATGTGTCATGATTGTCCCACCTGTCTGGAGGTCTAGGGTGGCAGAGCATCGTGAGCAGAGGCTTCCAGAACGCTGAGCCGGCACCTCCGAACCAATCCTTCAGCCTGCGGTCCGCGCACATCAGTCGCGCCCATTCCACCACGTCGCTCATACTGCGAAGGGACGCCACATCTAAAACATCATCGCATTATATAGATACGTGAATGACTTACATACATATCATCAGGCCTGTTTCCCGTAGGGGTAAGCAGAGATCACAGATCTCCATCTGCCATTTTTTTTTGCTTCCGCCACACTCATCACTCAGTTCATGCCAGCTCGCCGATTAATAGTACTCTTAACCTGGCCTCTCCTAAAAACTTCGGCAATTTGGTCAAGGCATGTTTTCGTTGATCTTGCCCTACCCTACCAACCTTTCCATCCATATCCGCAACGTAAACTTCTTTTACCAGTCGTCTTTCATCCATCCTTTCTATGTGCCCAAACATCTACGCATCCCTTTCTCTTTTGACATGACACCTTCTTTTACTGCACATCGCTCTCTTCTAACTTCAGTCCTTATTCTATCATACAAAGTACCATCCCACACACACTGCTAAATGCTCTCATTTCCACCGCATTCATTCTCTCTCTCTTCTGCCAAACCCAACTTTCAATACCGTACATCACAGTCGGAACAAGCACTCCCCGACGAACCTTTCTCAACTTTTGTCACGACACCTTCTTTTACAGACAGGAATGGCTTAACGAATATAAACCAAAAAATCACACGTTATTCTACTACTACTACGCTGAAGTACAACCGAATCGAGACCTTGCCACTAGATCACGATGTTGGACCGCCTTTCGCCAATCGCATCGTTCAGGTTAGCGATCGTTGTGTCACTCCATCGATACGTAGGGCTACCGACCAGGACGATATTGATATTTATGCCTTTTCAACCGCACGATCCTCTTCCATCCTCTCCAGGTGACCGAGTCAACGGAATCTAAGCAACATTCTTCTACGTACTATAATTTAAGTCTATACATTTGACTTTGGATGAACTTTTTGATTTTGGATGAAATCAGCAACAAGCTGTAAGGAGCTGTATCCGCCTAAAGTGCCCGGAACATTCATGTTGAACATAAAACAATCATCGTTGAAAATAAAACATCTAAGATGATATTCTAGAGACCCTCCAATATGACATATAAGAGGCATAAAGGCACTCGAGATTTCTAAAATTAAAACAAAGGAACTGTTGAGAGAACTTGAACAAAAAAAACCGCTTTCAAGTTCAAGGTTAAGTGGCTCGGCTAATTTCAGCATTGGACTGTAATGATAAAACTAAGTTACCAACTCACCAGGGTTTGTTTTTTTCACCTCCTTGTATTGGTCAGACATATGGATATCCTGTTGCGAGTTTCTTTGCTCCTTGAACTGTCGAAGTTTTGTTTCACTAAAATCTGCAACACAAAAGTTTTAAACTTACTTGCCAATTAACTAGAAATGTGAAACTAGATGTATTGCTCAAAATTACAATTCGCGGTTGTCTATGGGCGGCGTTCTTTGCTTTCCATCAGGCGGCACGCCTGCTCGTTTGCTCTCCTAACCCATAAAAAAGAAATATTATTTTGCTTGCCGTTTGTTTCTGCCTATGTTTGTCTTTTCAGTATAAATTTCATACTTGATTTTAAGTTCACTTGCCCAGAAGAAAGACTAGTTTAAATAGACCAAGACTAGAAAGCAGTTAATAAATACTTATATTTTAATATACACTGTTTATAAAATGGACTATAAAGGACTATAAAAAAAATGTGAAGAATATGCGTGCAATAGTTCATACTGTAACAATAATACTATCAAAATTACCAGGAAGATAAAAAAGGGAAATAAGAATTTGTATTATTATTTTTTTTAATAAGAATTTTTATTATTTAGAATTAACTGAGTATGCTTTTTTCTAGTGGTAGAGCCACGCCGCAGACGAATACTTGGTCAAGTATGGCATATTATTTGTCTGCCTTCCTATCCCATAAAAATAATACTAAGACGACTCATTTATTGTATATAATATTACTTTATTTATTAATACTAATGGCTATGGGATGTGGAAAGCATAGTTTCTTGATAATCAATCTAAACGTGCTGCATCTTGTTAATTCATCCCACCTCACATTAGTGTTCTGATGTTATCCAGGCGGTGGGGATGAAACTTTTCCTTTTGACGAGTTGTACGGCAGCGGAATTCAACGGCAGGATATATTCCGAACTAATACTAACTTGTTTATTACCATTACGTAATAGAGACAATAGAGACGCACCTATAACACGCCGTAGAAGCAGACGCGGCAGGGGGGAGTGCAGCAGGGCGAGCGTGGCGGCGGGCGAGAGCGCGGCGGCGCACAGCGTGCGTAACTGCCGGCCGCTCAGCTTCGCCGCGGCCGTCTCCGCATCGGCCCCTCCCACGACGGGCCGCCTGACCTTGCCGTCGTCTGTCAAACCCTCCATACTGACAACATCCATTTATGAGTAAGACATTGAAAAACTTATTGTCAATATTATATAAAATTGCATTATATCTCACTGACTGATGCGTTATTTGGAAAAATGTTAAGAGATGGAGCCTAAGTTTGTTCCAGGGAAATGTTCAGATAGGGCTTGAGGCAAATGCATATCTAAACTTTTAAAATCTGAATCTGATATAAGTTGCTTGACGGCCCGCCCAAACCGTAATACCATTCGCTCTCCCTCGAACAAAAAATTGTAATAAGCATGGTAATGCAATAATAAAAAAAACAAAATGGCAGAAAACAAGATGGCCTTACGACATACAAAGCTAAAAGCGTCATTTATGGACCGGTTTTGCTGAAATTTAGCATAAGCCCCAAACGCTCGCGTAGCATTGAGGGACCGCTGCGGGCGGGCCTCGAAAAGCTACTCTCATATATAAAAGCAAGTAGTATAAAAAAATTAAAATCAATTCCTACTTTTATATCCTGCTAAATATCTTATATAAGATAATTTTTTTTCTCCCATATAAAACTAAAAGTAATTGATTACATTGAATTAAATACTATTTGAAATAGCTTTATTACCATCATGTGTCATCTACTACAAGGTTAAAAAAATGTATTTGAACTTGAGTAGATAAATAAAGTATTTTATTAACGATTGAAAATATGAACATATATACATATATAGGGATAGTTTGAACTAACAGAAGAAATTGATAGAAACACTCATTGTGTGTGCGATACGATGTTGATGATAATGATGAAATCAATATTATTGCAGAGTACATATTGATTCTACATACCTTTCGTCGCTATCTATCGGCACACCCATTCGCTCCAGCAATGTCCTGAACAACTCGGGCCGAATGTAGCACATAGAACATATTACTGAAAAACCATAAAATCATATTACAATTGTTTATATAGTTCTCCTGTCTGTTAATCTGTTTCTGCACACAGGTCTTCATTAAGTCATCTACTTTGCTAAAGCAAGATTATCACTTCTCATACAAACCTGACCAGCCCATTGTATACGGTAGCAGTCTCAAACTAACAATTACTTTACAATTATTTTATCAATTGGAAAAATTTGTAGACTGTGAGAAACTTGATATCTATTTTTTTAAGATATACAATCATCATCATCAAGGCCTTACAGCCGCGGGTGGGCCTTAGCATGGTTCAGCAAATTTTTCCAGTCGGATCTTCGTTTCGCTCTTTCCCTCCAGCTTCTCACACCGATTGCCTTAAGTCGTCCTCGACCATAAGATGTACATAATAGTTTGGTTAAATTGCCATCAAAGAAGACGATAAGATCTTTTAAGATATAATTTAAATATAATACATCTGCAGTTTCTGAGCTTGAAAATACACATACACATTTTGAACCAGCTTATTGGATTAATAAACATTTACTTACTAGCATCGAGTGATTTCTTCAACAGACCAGTTTCAGTCACATCCTTAACCCAATTGTAAACAAGCTCAAACAATTCATCCGTTATTATCTCCTCCAAATTGTCTAGTAATCTTTCTTCGTTCAATGTCCACAGTACCTGTAAATATGTTTGATTCTAACAATTATAAAGGTTAAAGGTAAAAGTATTGTTCAAAAATAAAAACACGATATAAAGTTATTGTATGGTGTAGAAACGTAAATTAGTTTCGTAAGCATTTTATGCCGTGGTAAAGTTAAAGCCGTGTCGTAACTTAATCATTCATCCTCGCATCCAGATCACAATACGAAGAATAATTTTCAACATATTTTGGTCCTTCGAGCGGGAGTCATAGATAGAGACGACATATTGAAATTTCTTCTCTTTCACAAGATTAATAATATACGTACATATTTATTCATAATAACAATTGAATGATATAAAATGACGTCTAGAAAGAACTACTTTAATAGAGTAGAAATAATAAAACTTTATTCCAAAGTATAACTTTAACAATTTTTAACTGACATCCCCATGCTAGATGATACTTGTACAATGAAGAAGTTACGACTTTCAAATAAAAACACAGACAACTTAGGTCAACTCTATAGAGAGTTCGTCTCTATCGATTTGTCGCAGAAGACACGGCCGCCCGCGTTTGGCCTATATGGCCCGAATGCCATCGTGACCGGGACTTGCAGTGATGGATCGGGGGGTCTGTTACTTGCTGAGGTCCCGAGCTGAAGAACGCCCTTAGTGTTCTGGGGCGTCGTTAGCGAAGTGTGAGGAAAACCTGAAGCCTCCCAAATGAAGATGGGCCCATGAAGGCTGTGCCGTCGGAGTTACGGATATGAGTCAAGCGTTCCCGTGACCTCAAAATAAGTGACGCGAAGGAATACCCAAGGATTTTAATCGGTATTGAGCCCGACATAACCCTTCGGCGGCCCCCACGTTGAAGAATGTCTTCTGAGTAAAACGAGAGTCAATTCTCAAAATCATCATCATAGCATTACAGCCGCAGGTGGGCCTTAGCCAGGTTCAGTAAACTTTTCCAGTCGGATCTTCGTTTAGCTATTTCCCTCCAGCCCTTCACACCGATTGCATCAATTCTCAAAATACAATTGGTTTATCCGATATCGAACTTTAGTTACGCCCGTCCAGAATAAAAAAAAAAGAGGTGATTATACAATTTGGTGAAGGTATGTTACTTCGTAGGTACTTCATAGATGAATAATGTTCAAAGCAATACAAAGTACTCACTGATGCGAGTGTATGCAGCAAAGCGGCGGAGGGCCCGCGTCGCTCGCGCTGCCACCGCGCCGCGGCATCGTGCAGCCAACTCACGTACGCAGCAGCGGAGCCGGCAGCGCAGCGCTGGCACAGCTGTCTCACCAGCGAGCACACCGCGTTCATACTGTCGTTCACCCGCCCGCCCCACGTCGCCTGGAAAGCTACACAAATACGCTCATCACTGGTTACGCCAAGTAACATAATCTACACACTGTCTG
Source organism: Baronia brevicornis (assembly GCA_031353405.1). Classification (NCBI taxonomy): domain Eukaryota; kingdom Metazoa; phylum Arthropoda; class Insecta; order Lepidoptera; family Papilionidae; genus Baronia; species Baronia brevicornis. The sequence goes on along the minus strand of JASFAT010003055.1, from coordinate 277,579 downwards.
ACATCGACACATAATACATATCTGAGTATTAGAAATAATATTATTATTAAATTATTTTATGCAATCGACAAAACTAATTTTGTATATATTTTGGCGCCATCTGTTGGCAGATTATATATAATAATAATTGTAACTTGTATAAAATAAATTACATAGAATTATCAAAAATACATATAAATACATATGTAATTTGAATATTGTACTGCATTTTAAAAATTATTTTGCAGTAATTTCATTTATTTGTGAAAACATACATTGTTGCTGTGCTGAAGCAAATCTATTTTTAGATTTTTTGTTTATTGTCTTTATTTGCCTTCTCGATTTTGTGCGAAATTCAGTCGGGGGAGACTCATTCTAACTAGAACCACCGTCGACGCCGAAATTAACCATATGAATTTATCATGTTGTTAATATTATATTCATTACCACTCACTCACTGACATGTAATTGGATAAACTATAAAAGATATAAGAGGTAGGGTTTGTTGGGAAAAAAATATTTTTTTTAATAATTTAGAACGAGAGCGTGGCGAAACTCTGAAGTGAATTATGTAACCAACGGATGATCTTGACACAGAACAGTGGTTGTGCTTTCGGATTTGTCAACGGCTTCTGCAATGAAGGAAGTAGAAGATACATCGGCGTGAATTACACCAAATCAGAACCACGCGGATTGACTATATTGTTTGAGTGCAAAAGCGAACCGAACTGACCGTGAGCGTGCGCATGCTCGTCAGTAGCGAGCAGTGCGTGTAACAGCGGCGCCCGTAGGTCGGGGCAAGCGCGGGCGGCCGCCAGCAGCGAGACGTGCGCCGCGTGCGCCACCCGCGCCCTGTGCGTCTGCGTGGGCGGGGCGAGCACGGCAGCGCACAACGCGCGCACCGCATTCGGAGTGGCTACACGTGCCCAACGCGACGCTTCCATACGTCCGCGTGTACACGCCGCCACCACGCACGCCCAGTTATTACTGCTAACGAATATGTAATTTAATAATTATTATTATTAAGTCAATAACAGCTGTAAGGGTCTAATTATATGCGTCCGCCCGACAAAACATCACGGACACTATATAGTGAGATTATACGAGATCATATGCATCCAATTATATGAACAGAGGCTCGGCCGGCCACGCTTGTGAGTTTGTACGCGGACGCGCTGATTTACCTGTTTAGGCTCTAACAGCTGACACATTTACTAAAATGAAACACTTGAAACGCAACACTCATTGAGCGAGCTTTCTAGCTCAGCATACACTTATTCTTGAGTTACAATGCTTATATAATATATCTGGGATCTTTGTAGGAGAACCACAACATTGAATTAATTCAATTCATTATAGAAGAACGTAGCTAATTTCATTATTACAATTTATAAATTTTAATACAATAAAATGTAAAAAGGTAAAATTAAAAAACTTATTGTCCTTTTTTCTTTTTAAACTGGCTTTTTAACTGACTTCTAAAACTAAATAGAAGCATCTAATCTAAAAGAGCAAATTATGTCATGACAACAATGACATATAGTAACATCTTCAAACAAATAAAACAATTTTTATTTATAATTTTCTTCACACCTTACACAGAGAAAGTATATTCTACAAAATAGATAGATTCATTCATAATTCTGTTGCCATCGTAATAAAAGGAAAATATAGTGTGATTCACGCAATGTGAATGGAAGGGTCAGTCGAGGAAGACCTTTATCAAATTGCTAAAGTTTTTAGGAAAGTACAGATCAAGAGTATCCTTAACCGGCAGTGATGAGTGTGAAGGAAGCAAGGAAAGTATAAGTATCGTAGCAGATGGAGATCTGTGGTCTCTGTCTACCCCTATGGGAAACAGGCATGACGATATATGTGTATGTATATACTCACGTGAAGCCGTTTTGCACGAGGTGTGTGGGTGCGGCGAAAACGGGAGCCACGATAAGGCGCAGCTGGAGGAGGCCCATGTAGTTACTATCGCGCGGTTTGTAGAGGCGCAACTGTACTGTCGAGGCCACCACGGGCCGCGCCACGACCAACCGAATGAACGTCATACCGGCCGTGCTCTGCGGCGCACCCAGCGGCGCCAGCGGGCCGCCGCATCCAGCCTCTACGCCCACAGCGCCCGGACACGCTGACGAAAACATGACGACATTAATACATATTTAACTACATATTTATATTTCTAAACATGAGACCCATTTAGCGACGAGTTGGCCCGTGCATCAATGCGTTGCCGTTATGTCGAACTAATGCCAGCGGTCTCTTACTGGTTGGCACCAGTGTCGACGATTCCGTTGTTGTGACACCGCGTTGTCGTATCGCTTATTTGGATTAGATATTGGCCGTGGAAAGGGTTATGATCTGAGTTTCTTTGGTCCTGGCAGGGTCGCCATATAAGGTTGTAAAGAGATAGGAGTCAAACTGTCGAATGCTCAAATTATACTACTTTATCAATACAATGGATATGCAATTTATAGGCAGGTTTATAGTCTACCTGTTTACATATTATAGATTATTATTATAAAGATGAATACTAAAAATGTGGTACTCACTGGCGAGGCTGGTGAGATGCGGCTGGATATGCACCTCGTACAGCTGCGACGCGTACGGCAAGGTGAGGGTGAGCGCGAGTGAGGCATCGTCGGCGCTGAAGAAGTGGTACGACCACGCGGCAGCGCGAACGCGTCGCGCCGCGCATGGACCGCCGCCGCCGCCGCCACCGTCCAGGAGAACATCCGCTGCCTGCGCCGTTGGATTATCACACGTGACCGTACCTGTAATACGCATATACATACAATACTAACAATACATACATATCGTTACGCCTGTTTCCCGTAGGGGTTGGCAGAAACCACAGATCTCCATCTGGTACGATCTCGGCATACTTTCTTTGCTTCCTCCACACTCTCCCCATGCAGACTCGCCGGTTAAGGTTACTCTTGACCTGGCCTTTCCTAAAAACTTCGGCAAGGTATGTTGTATAGTACTACTACTATATACAATTATTTATCGCAACTACTACTGCGAAAGTCCGAACTTTAATTCTACTTCGGTGATTCGAACCAATACATTTAAATAATACGTTTCCACTTATAGAGGGAGCCACAGTAAATAAGAACATTTTAATTAGGTCTTTTGCATCGTACAACACTGGTCGGGCTGAACGAAACCCCAATCAATGATTTTACACTTTTACACGGCAACGCCATCTAGCTTACGTCTGCAAATTAACAATGACTTCAGCAAATATTTAAAAATTTGTCTATGTATGCAAATCTTAAATGTAGTGAGCTCTGGCTCAAAAAAAGATGTATTTTTTGCAGATAATACGCTATACAGTATTATTTATTTACTTTGCATTATTAATAAAATACACCATTTATATAATACAAATGGAGAATTTTTATAATTGAATTAGATATGGGCAATTTAAAAAAACATTCTGAATTATTTGGTAGTTTTTGTAGAAAAAAATTACCCTTTAAAAGTGACGGTTATAAAAAATTCTTAATATTCTTTCTTTACAAGCGGCACCACTCTATGAAACTAGCTACTTACAGCAGTATTTCCATACAACATTGTAACTGTCAAAAACAAACCCAAACATTTTTCAAAAGGTGGCAACGCTCTTATTAATATTAATTTGATTCAATTCAACTTACAGAGTGGAGCAATGTTGACGAGTCCGTTAGCGGTCTCGACGACCGGCGGCTGGGTCTTCTTTCCCGCGCTGGTGGCCGGCGTCGACATGTTGATGAGTTGCGGTGGCACCTTCAGGTGGTTCATCAGTGATGAGACCAGACCTTGGCAGTTGCTTGGCCCCGACTGCAATAGACAGAAGCTTTATTAATTTACGAAATTTATTGCATGTTCTTAGATCAGCCAGTGTGATCTTGTAGGGTACTCTACTGTCTTTAGTACTACTCACAGACTCGCATCCATACTCACGTAGATTCTTTCACATAAATCATTGGTTGGTAGATATCGATGAAGTCGGTATTTATCGACTTTGTCATATGACTAGCCAATGTAAAAGACTGCGCGCGCAAGTCTCAAGTTGTCAACACCCTTGTCATGCGGACGCACGCTTCTTTTCTTTGCTATTCATTATTGTGAGTAATTTAATATTTTTACACATTTTATTCGTCAGAACGAGTATAACTTCTCAGACCCACATACGATAAATATCCGTAAACAACCTCAATCATAATCATCGTCACATTTTAAAACCTCTATTGAAAAAAAAAGAGAAAGAAACTCTTTCTTGGCTCTTTGTTTGCAGAGACCACAGAGCCCCATCCGCTACCATTCGTCGCAGCGAAACGGCTCTGCATTGGTCGCTTCTCGCCCTCGATGAGAATCAGGACGTGACGGGTGGCGAACCACGTCGCCGTCATTTTTCAACAAATTAGGTATATATTAAATTCGTGTTAGTGAATCTCACGAGCCGCAAGGGAGGATGGAAGTCAGCCCCAGCAGAGCCCTGCAGGCTGAGGTAAAAAAATACTTGGGGGAGCCCGACCCCGGGACGGTGGACACGCTTGCGACTAAGCTCGCCCTTAGCCATGCATCCTTTGGCACGGCAGACCGTGGATTGGCGGAGAGGAAGGGAAAGGATAGAGAAGAAAGGAAAGGGCAGGAACGGAAATGCGGATTGGGGGGGTTACCACACTCGGAACAAATATTTATAAATCCATATATATATTTATTCCAATGCGGGAATCGAACCCGTGACCATTGACTCCGTAGGCGGAGGGCCCCGCCACTGAGCCAATCGGTCGTCTATTATATTGCTTGATTTTAAACATGGGCGGCATTAAACTACGTACCATCAGGCTTTAATTACCGACCCGTTTGTTAGTAGACTGCCATCATAAATTTAAAAATAGGTTGTGGTTATTTCATTATCGTATAAGTGAATAATAAACTGAATACACTTTTGTGAAATAACTTTAAATAACGCTCCATTTGTGAGCACTTATAAATAAAAAACAGAAAATGAAATTAAAACTATGTTTTATAAAACCCAGTATTTTTTCTGTTGTTTTGATTCAGTCAGATGTTTTGATTCTTAAATATTATGCAGAGTCCCATCTCCAGTGAGAACAGCGACTAGTCCATGCAATACAACTACTCTCTGACCTGCAGCTTCATTATGTCATTCCTCTTAAGGTGCTTGTTATAGCTCTGATGTATAAGTTGGACTGCCTGTTCGTTTGGGTGACCTGCTAGTCGTTGTTTGTACCTCTTAATGGCCAATATAAAAATATTTACCTGATGGCAAAGTGTGAGTTTTTCAACTGCAAGCTCAAGACCATCGGCTTCTATGAAGGCAGCGAGAGCATCCGGTTTATCCAATAATCTCACTATGAGTTGTTGCAGCCCTTGCGATAAGTGGACAATCTCTTTTTTTTCTGCCGAACAAATTTATTTTTATAATGGAAAAATAAAATAACAAGATTAAATTATAAAAAATATGCTGTCTTTAGTCGACTGTCTTTAAAACACTAAGTACAATAACACAAATGAACAAAATACTCCCTCTACATGCTACTGAGTTTTACAAACCATTTATTAATTTTAAAAAGTTGCACATGAAAGCCACCTTGATAATAATGTAGACACGAAAATCCTTATCCACAAATAGTTAATTAACATCTAGGAATTTTGTCAATCCAATATAGCCAAAACTTATTTAGGGGCCATTTATAAATTACGTCACACGTTAAAGTGACGGAGGGGGGTCACCAAACTGTGACATCGAGTGACAAAAGATATGGCAACACAGGCATAAATCTTTGTGGCAACACAGGCATAAATTTAATATTAACTCCACCTGTGATGGTCCCAATATAAGATTCATGTGACGTATTTTATACATGGCCCCTTATAGGTCACTGTGACTTCATAATAAGCAAGTCTGAATTACACATTAGTCTACTTACTGAGGAATTCCATAAGGCTGGGCACCATTAAAGCTGGGTTCGAGGCAACGGTTGTCAAATGCGCCACCAGCCAAAATACCTCTTCTTTCAGTGTCGAGTACTCCGTTGACGCTTCATTATTTGTCCCTACAAAAACATACATTATGATCATATAAATCTCACTTTATTTACTTCGCAACTTTGGATCAACATTATTTCATGTCAACAATTGGTTTGCTTACCAGAATTCATGGCTGTTGTATTCAAGCCATCACACATTGACAAAGTTGTGTAGAAGTTCTCCATGATTGAGTGGTCCTGCAATACTATATACAATACAATTGTTAATTATTTGATTTTCTTTTAAAGACTAAAAGGAATGCCTAGTGATAAAATGATTGAGTGTGACAATAAAGTTTATTTTATTAAAAATAACAGAAAGAGATTGAAAAATAAAGATTAGGATTGGCACCTTACCCCAAAAGACAAAGTTAAATATACCAGTTTATTAACATAGCATAGCGCCATCTATGGATAAACTTATTCAATATCACTTTTGAGACATACTTATAAAACTTATACACTTGATAAAAAAAAAAGAAAATTGGAATGTGCTGGAGGATGCCTACTCCCAAATAGGGATTTAGGCTTATATGTGTATGCTGACGCATGCCAATATATATCCTGCTGCTGAGAACAGGAGCCCCTTGATTTCTGGAGAAATGAATTACAAACCCACCACACTTGTCCAAGGCGGATTGGCAGGCACGCAAAATGAAAATAAATATATTTATCCCCATGTAAGACATAAACCCGAGACCAATTACTTAACGCAACCAATAACTTTGTGACTGAACCAATTAGGTCGTCATATATTATGATAGGATTTATTATTTATATCACCTTTATTTATATATTTCTCTCTTAATAATAATATTATAACTATAAAATTGAATACTATAAAAAAATATTGCTATTGGGTTATTATTAATCCTTCGAGATGGAATAAACTAAGCCAACGAAGGATTCAGGCATCCAAGGAAAGTAACCTTTTCACAATCCTAGTTGTGCACAATATGGCTGCAATTTGAATTTTTAATTTAACCTACTTTCCTTAACCTAGCATGGACAGATCGGCGTCCAAATTTTTCACCATTAAGTCCATTCACAGACAGTACTATGGGTACAATGACATACTATAGGAAATAACGAACCTCATGGCGGACAGCTCATGCATGAGAGAGAAGGCATTTTCTTTTACCTGCCTCTCACACATACAATGGTCTAAGATATAAGAGTTTAAAATGTAAAGATACAAATAATTACCATATTTCACGTTTTTACCTGTGTCTGCAAGACATGGTACCCTTGGTACTTGTTGTTTGCGTTCATCCTCCAAGTTAGTACAGTCGGCTACGTTTAACTGCGCTTTGCTCTCGTCTGTCTGCGACTGCTCACCACTCGGTGACGACTGGAACATTAAAATAATGCTATAATAATAAATATAAATATATAGTGTATTGAACCTTGTAAAAGTTGAAACAGAAAGAACAAAATATATTTTTGTACACTGTGCAGATCGCCACACCATCTAGCCGAGGGACGTCCCAAACTACCAAAACGCAGCTTCCTATACAATACTCGTCTTAAGGCACATATTTAAATAACGTAATATTGAATAACTTGGTTTATTGAATAATTTATTATTAAAATATGTGTTATAAATATCATCTTACTACTTACTAACTTTCTAAACAAGATTATGTATAAAAAGACTATAGGACTGGCTAATAGATGGTAATATTTATAATACTAAGGACTTTTTGCTTTAAAAGTTTGATCGAATGTATGTTATAGATAAATCAATTATAATTTTAATAACAATATAATAGTTTAGTTATGTATTTAGGTATCTATGTATGTAATAATAAATGAAATTTGTATGCCATAAGTGGCAATGTGATGAAGCCTTTATACGTCTTTTTTCATCTTATTATACCTCACATAATGCAAATAAAGAATTATTATTATAACAACATTGGGGATGTTGTTAGAAAGTTTTTATAGCAGAAGCTCATAAACAAGCATGCTGGCCACTTATACCGCAGGCAAATTCCGAAAGAATGTTTAATAACAAAGCGTTGTCTAGCAACTAACGACTAATATATTGACAACCTTTGCCCGTCGGCCATCTTTAAATATTTACTATATGTTTTTGAATTTTAAATACCTTAAAAAACATATTACTGTCTTTTCTGCAGAATTCAACTATTGTTTCCTTTGTCGTTTCTTCTTTGGAGAAGGAAACTTTTGCAACGCAGTCAGACCGGACATTTAGGAGTATCGAGTTCAAAGAAATGTGATAATAAATTGTATTGATTAATTACTAGTCAATAATTAAAAATTTGTAGGACGTGACTTGTGATCTTTCTGTTTAGATTTATACTTTACGGAATTTGACTGATGTATAATGGTAAGTGGCCAATTAGGTCAGCGACGAGGCCCCCACTGACTCCGTGGTCCGTGATTGCGGGTTCGATTCCCGCATCGGAATAAATATATCTATGGCCCACAGATTAATCTCCTTCGTGTCCTCTTCTTTCTATTCCATTTGTCCTGTGCATTCTATACCTTCCTTATCTTAACCGCACTGATTAACCTCCTTCGTGTCTTCTCCCTTCTATGTGACATTGGCGAAATCATCCGTGCTATTTTGGCACTATTGAAAGTCATTAATTCAAATGAATGAATGAATGAATGGCCTACATATATTCATTCCGGGTATGGTAACCCCGCTAATCCGCAATGGAAAAACGTTATAGGTTAATGTCTCGTGATCTAGAAAGGAAGAGGCCCGTCGTACTAGGCAGTGACATATAATAGTGGTAAATGGTCACAGCTGCCCATAAGACACCTCTAACGCTGGAGGCGTCACAAGGTCGAGCGTTATCGAACTCTCGTGGACATTGACAATTATTTTAAAACAGTATTGGTGTTCACCGGCTGTGTCTGCGAGTGGTGCGCGTGCGCAGCCCTCGGCACGGCGAGCAGCCTGCGTGCGAGGTGCAGCAGCTGCGCGAGCACGGCGCGGCGCGGCGGCACGCGGCGCGCGGGTGCCGCCCCCGCCGCCAGCACGTCCGCCAACAGCCCCGACAGCCGCACCTCCGCGGGGCAGTCGCCGCGCGTCACGCACTGCTCGCGGACCCACGAGCCGCACTGCGAAGCTAGCACACACACACACACACATCGTACAATCAATTATGATCAGTGATATTTATTTAGAGTAGGGGATTCCAAAGTGATCGATATCAACCCCTTGGGATCGAAACTCACCAACCACAGTTTTAATTGGTGAATATTTTGTATCAATAATTAAAAAAAAAAAAACTAGAGATAGTATTTTTAAAGTGTTTTAAATAGGCATTCAAAAATTAAATAATTTCTCACAAAAAGGGTTCTCTAAAAAAAAATATCCTACATACCCTACGCACTACTCAAGTCATTTACAAGACTCGATAGTGACTTCTTCTGTAGTAGTATTTAATTCTGTTTCTGTAGCAGTATTTTGGACAAGATAGACATGGTAAAAGATGTTTATTTTTTTTTAAAGCGTCAGCAATGTCTTTGATATTACTAATATAAAATTGTCATAAACAATTCCAACTAAAACATGGTTCACATCAATATTCTAATGGTACTTTAGAATTGAATCCATTATCTTGCTGCTGTTGTTCTCTTGATTATATAAAAAATATCGATAGAAGAAACCTTCTTCATTGTTGTACAGTATACAAGTTGAGATTTTAGTCACGGGAAATGATATATGAAACGGGAAATGATATATGCCACTATTATTTAGTATTATGCACTGAAGTTACATTCCGTTTATCTAATGGAATCTGTAGGAATCATAGGAATGTATGAGTAAGTTTAAAAAATACTAGTGTTACTTAGAAGATATGAAGAGTGATGAGTGTGTATGAAGCATAGAAATTGTGCAGAGATCGTAAGAGATGGAGGTCTGTGATTCTTGCCTTCCCCTGCGGGAAACTGGCGTGATGATATATAAGTATGTATTTATGTAAAAGATGAAGACAGGTGTCCTAAGTGAAAGGCTTATTTTCCTTAAAACATGTTACAAAAAGTTGTAACAAGATTTCAGCGGTATTGGTATTGTCACATGTTGTCTATATTCTTATGTATATATAAGGCTTGATAATAGATTGTAGGTCTATATGTGGGGTCGATCAGAAGATAATGTAATAATTTAATATGTATGTGTATTGTTGATTATGTAATAATCGTCCAACTTCCGAGTGCATAGAACTTACCAACGGCTTGAAGCAACGGCAGCGCCTGCGTTGCATGCGCGGGCGAGAGTGCAGGCAGTAACGAGTGCGCGGCCCGCAGCAGCGCGGCGTGCAGGTCTAGCGCGGCCAGCGGCGGCGGCGAGCGCGCCCACAGCGCGGCAAGCACCCGCAGCGTGCACAGCGCGCCCACGGCACCGCGCGCCTTCACCACGCGCAGCAGCACCGCCTGCAGCGCACCCGCCGCGCACAGACCCGCGCCGGCACACGCCCCGCCCTGCACAAAACACCCTTATGACTATGGCAATAGTGTCAAGAATTGCTTGCCAAATTTATATTTTTAGCACGAAAGAGACGGGTCGCCTAGGGACTATTTATTAGGAAATAGATAACACAGGTCAACATGAATTTTGAGTCTGAGTAATATAAGCCTGATTTTAATTACTTATGCCCAACTAATGAAAGAAAAAATATTTTTATCTAATAATAAAAATTTGCCTTTGCCAGAATAAAATTTCAAATTTTAAGATGTTTAATTTCAATCAATTGTATATAAAAGTAAAACAAATTTTGATTAATTTTTATACAATCCTTTTAAAAACAATTCCTCGAGTACAAAAGACAGCTTTAAAAAATAATATTTTGATATTTCTTTTGGGTAAGCAACAAATTTCTCATATGAGCCTCCAAATGTCATCCATCATGTAGACCATAATGTTCTTAAAAACAAACATAATTTATTATTAATGGAGTTTCTACTTACTTCTCAATGTAGACAGTCAGAAAATATCAATTAAACAATAGACTCAAATAATTTGTTTTTGTTTACTTGTGTAGACAATTAAATAAAGGTCACAATGCGAAAGGCACTGCAAAATGCGTCACCCGCCTTAAGGTAAAGATGGAAGAAGACGTAGGGTAAGAATGGAAAGGGAAGAAGAAATAAAAAAGAGTTAAGGAATCGAGATCTCTGCACTCACCAGTAACAAAGTTAAATGTACGACATAACGTTCGACCATATTGGTCTATCATCTATGGTCTAAAAAATATCACACTCTAACAGAAATTTAACTGAGATCACTTATAAACAACCCCTATTTATTCCCTTCCTTTATATGCCCTTGCGTCTACAGGTGACAATATGTATTTGTGATTCTCTGGTGATAACTCACAAGGTAAGGCTCTGAGGAGGTAAGAGCTCCATCGGCATTCACGTCCATAGAGATGAATTTGACCAGTGCAGGCACGAAATGCTCGCACTCCAATATTACGCGTCCCATCGTTTGTGTACTACCCTCCAACTGTAACCGAAAATATTATTTGTTAATAAAGCAAATCCTAACTCTTTAAGTACCAGCGCTCTTTCCGCCGCGACAATCCCGCTGAAAACGCGCACATAGTTTATGTAATAAAAGACTTCATATTAGAATAACTTCTATTATCTCAGAAATATCAATGAATCAAAGCAGATTCAAATGTAGAAAACGATTGTTCAAACATCACCTGGACTTGGACCTTACGATTTTATGCGTGTGTGCAAAATATATTTTCAATATGACCTTCATCTAATACTTGGTATCAATATCAATATCAGCCCGCGACAGTCCACTGCTGGACATAAGCCTCAGTCAAGGCGCGCCACCTAGCCCGATCTTCGGCTACACGCATCCAGCTTTTGCCGGCGGCTGCCTTGCGCAGATCGTCGCTCCATCTAGCAGGAAGGCGTCCCACACTACGTTTGCCGAGTCGCGGTCTCCATTCCAGCACTACTATAATAATATTGTAATTATATTCTATTATACTTAGTATAATAGTATTTAATTTAACCAACTTTAGATGTCCGACCGATTGGCTCAGTGGCGGGGCCCTCCGCCCACGGAGTCAATGGTCGCGGGTTCATTCCCGCATCGGAATAAATATTTATATGGATTTATAAATGTTTATTCCGAGTCTGGTAACCCCCCCAATCCGCATTTCCTTTCCTGCCCCTTCCTTTCTTCTCTGTCCTTCCTTTCCTCTCCGCCAATCCACGATCTGCCGTGCCAAAGGATGCGTGGCTAGGGGCGAACCTAGTCGCAAGCGTGCCGATCGTCCCGGGATCGGGCTCCCCCGGGTACTATGGGGCCTTACCTCAGCATGCAGGGCTCTGCTGAGGCTGACCTCCATCCTCCCTTGCGGCTCGTGGGATTCACTAAGACGAATTTAATATACCTAATTTGTCGAAAATGACGGCGATGTGGTTCGCCACCCGTCACGTCCTGATTCTCACGAGGGGGAAAAGCGACCAATGACAAGCCGTTTCGCTGCGATGAATGGCAGCGGATAGAGCTCTGTGGTCTCTGCCAACCCCTGCGGGGGATAGGCGTGAATATAAAAAAAAAAAAACTTTAGATGTTGTTTGCACTTACGGATTGCTATGTGGATGCAAATATATCCGGCACACGTACCGAAAGGGTAAATAATTATTAAAATTATCTAAAAGTAACAAAATAACAGTACAGCTTGCATATAACAAAACAGTTTATAATTAAAACTGATGGAAGAATCCCAGCTGTGTTATCGCCTGGCAAAAAAGTTCAGCAACAGACTCACCTGTAACGGTAAACTTGCAATCCATGACAATGCTTGCATCGACAAAACCCAGCATCTTAGTGATATGTTTTCCAATCTGTAATCAGAACGATAACAATACAATAAGATAACATAGATATTGTTTTCCACGCTGTATGTCGCCTAAAAAGGCAGTCACTATCATACTAATACATTAATGACTGTCTTGTTTTATGGGATGGAATGGATTCAACATGGGATTCAATCTCGAATAAAACAGATTCTTACACTTATGTTGCTTTTTCGAAAGCGGTTCTTTAAGAATCTGTCTTAGAGGCAGTTGATTTTATAACTAAAAAGCTACTGGTTACAGTAGCTTTTTAGTTATAAAAATCATTAAATAACTTATAAAAAAATCTTACAAATTTAACTGTCACGTATCCTTTCATTTTGTGACAGCAAAAGTTGTCATCGGGCCGAGTCACTGTATTCAGGTAACGCTTATTTGACTTTTGACTAGTTACAAAAGTAGTGTGAAATTGGTTTGTCCATTCTATACCATTCTTACCTCAACCGCATCGATCAGTCTCCTACGTGTCTTCTCCATTCTACGTGACATTGGCGAAATCATCCGTGCTATTTTGGCACTATTGAATACCATTAATACAAATGAATGAATGAATGAATGAACTGTAACGTCACCTATAGCCGTGTGGCTGCAAACATTGTCATCGGGCCAAGTCACCGTATTCAGGTAACGCTTATTTGATTTTTAACTTGTTATAAAAGTAACATCAAAATGATTCATCAGCTGAAGTTTGTCAGGACGATTAGGACATTAAGTTGTGCTTAGCAGGATTAAGCTGAGCCAACGCCCATTTTCATCTCTTTCCAATTTAATGTGTATTCATATGTGTTGCGGCAGAGGGTAATACATGAATCTATCTATGTATCTCACGTGCATAACTCGCGTAGCAACGCCGTGACGGTGTCGGGTGCGAGTCGCACGCGCGGCACATCGGAGGGCACGCAGAGCGCCGCCAGCGACCACGAGCCTCCGCCCCACGCCGATCCGTTCAGCGTCAGCCACAGCGACACCACGTTCTCCATCATCGCACAGTCCCGCTGTAACAAATCAGACATTAAAACGTATTTTTTTTTACAAATTTGATGGAAATCTACATTATTTGTCAATTTTTAACTTTAACAAAAAAAGTAGTAGTAAGTAAAACTTCTAGTAACTAGTACCTGATTAGGAAACTCGAGCGCAAGATGTCGAAAGACATCGTAGAGCGTATGCGTGAGGGACGGTTGCGCGCGCAGCGAAGGTGGTAAGACGGAGACGACAGGTGCGCGGGGTGGGCGGGGAGGCGGGGCCCGCAACGCCGCCGCTAACACGCCGCCGGTGGCTGCGAGCACGCGTCGCGCGCACGCCTCGCCGGCAGCTGCCGGACCGCTCTCCAAGCGAGCATCGACGCAACTCGACATGTTGCTGAAGATAAACCACACTCAATATTTTAAAAAAATTGTTTAAAAATGCCGCGTATACGGCAACGTACATCACCTTAGACAGCATGACGTTATCTGATCCACGAATGACGTCACATACTGTAATAAGTCCTTCTTTGAGATAGCGAATGTTTAAAACTTTTACTTTTTTAATTTTATTACATCTTTTTGCATTATAAAACATTATTATTTTTCAAAAACTCATGTTATTAATCATATCATTTTAGAATTATTTTTTTACTACATTTTAGATTTCTTTTATGATTAATGCCCAATTGCCTGTTGTATTACATTTAACAGACAAAAATATATTATTACCTGGTGTTATTATCTACTGCAGGCTTTGTCTTGCTTTCCTTCTTTACCGGATCGAGGAAGTGAAAATCGGGTTTTTCCTCCGTTTCAGAGTCGTCCGATTCCACCACCTGACTTAGTTGATACTCAATGTCTTTCATGGCATCTGTTGCACATAAAAATATGTATTTAAATGATTTAAGAAAATAAATTTTCAACGCTGGGCACAATTTTAAAGCTTGACTAACAAATAATTCCTTTTCCCTCATATTATCCACATGCTTACTTTAACGTTGGGAATATATTTTTAATGATCTTGGTATTGTAAATGTCCAAAGTAGTCACTTGCTAGTTTACCAACCTATTCCATATAAAAGACACACACCGCAAAAACAGTTTTATATTTCAATCCATTTATTTGGTACATAAATTGAAATAAAATGTAAATTTCAATAGAACAAACTACGAACTTTTTGTCGTGCTTTACATAGCAAGCGTAAAAATAAAAAACAGGTGACAATTAACATTATTATATAAAAAAACATTTGAAAAAAAAAGTAGGTACTATAAATCGTAATATATGGCTGAAGTGAATATTGCAAACTATCTAATGGTGAGGCCACAGAGATCTAGCAAACTTAATCAGCGACAAGCAAACAGACAAACGCATTGCACAGCAAAGCCGCGTCAGTAAATCATCTATATTCTTACTTGTGGAAGCGAGTGTGACCGGAGCCATAGTTTTTGTCTTGGCAGTGTTGATTGTCTTCGTCAGACCAAAACTATCGGCTAGTAAATCTGTAATGACAACAACGCGGTTACTGGTTATACGAGTGTCTGTTCGAATGTCGGTCCGTATATAAGGATGTCATGTTTATAGGTTATGAAATTGGTAGTTCGTTGCTGTACTACACTGTGAAAAACCAATCTCCTCACCGAGGTGACCTTTCTGGTTTTCAACCATATAAACAGTGGTTTGCAACCAAATTACGTTAAGCCGACGGCGGTTAGCATTGCACCTTCCACCAAGGTTGCTAAATGTATAAAAGTATTGCAATACAAATGCGCTTGTACTTTATTACCTTTCAAACGATCTCTATAATCAAATACCTACCACATACGATGTGTGTTAATATACTTTAGGTGTAAAGTATGTTAACACATATATATATTCATGTATTTTTTGGCACATATTTTTTTTTATTATTGATAATCTATAAAATAATAATATAAATCACTACACGATTGGCACAGATCTTTGGGGTAAAGACAGTTTCAGGGACACTGAATGGTCACATTCCCGGGCCGCATATACGCCTTATTAATTCTCAAAGTTACATATACTTGTTTAGAATTCGACTAACCATATCGTGATTTAGCTTATGACAGCATTATTACAGCGCCATCTATGTATAAGTTCATTAACAATTTTGAGACATTTTTATAAAACTCGTACAATTACCTTTCGTTTATTATTAGTATTTCGAAACTATTTTTGTACCAAGCAGTGTTCATTTGATTTTCGTTCAATTAGAATATTTAAGTAAGAGCATTTAGTGTAGAGAAGCGTTCAAACAAGCGATCGTGTACCTGCGACAGTGGCGCCCTTGGCTTTACGCGGCGGTCTCCCAAAGCTAGTATCGTCGTGGGCCACACGCACCACCCGTGAGGTTCCCGCACCGCCCCAAGACTCTTCGCTGCCACCACTCTGGGAACTCTCGCAGTTTTCGTATTCCACTAAGTCCTACAGAAAAATAATATAATTAGTAAAATATTATTACTAATGACGAAAACTCTTGTTATATTTTATGGTCTTACACACAGGTCTTGAAACGAAACCTAATTTCAGTGGTGAGAGATTACTATTTGGTGCGCAACTAGGTTCTCGCAAATTTCGTAAATACGTATAAGTATATATCTAAGACAATTAATATCTTCAAGTGATACTATGCATAAAGAAATTGATAGAAGAATAGCGAAGACTTGGAGAAAATATTGGTCTCTTAGTGAAGTTATGAAAAACAAGGACATGCTAATGAAAGAAAAAAGAAAAGTTTACATTTGTATCCTGCCATGTTTAACACATGGTTGTCAAACATAGGGATTAAATTAATGAACAAAATAAATATATGTCAAAACAGTATAGACAGAAGTAAAATTGGCGTAAATATACAAGACAAAATAAGATTAAAAGATATACAAAGTCTAACCAAATTTAAAGACGCAATAAAAGTATGTAAGTCATTCAAATGCAATGAACACGAGATAATATAAGGGGACGAGAGAAGAAATGGACAAAAATAGTGTCAGAGTGGTATCCAAGGGATGGAAAAAGGAGCAAAGGGCGACAGTCAAAACGCTGGGATGACTTCAAAAGAGTTGCAGGCAAAAACTGGAGGATTAGGAAAAGATAGAGCAGCATTAAAATCTTTGGAAGAGGCCTTTGTCGAAGGACAACCTATCGTCGATTCTAAAAATTAAATTTAACTAATTAATTAATGATAGATAGTAATAAAGACTTTATTTATTTAATAAGATAAGCATTTTAAACGGCTAGATAAAATGTTTTTCATGAAATAGAGGTATTTCATAATGCCATTTGCCTTCGGACCCGTTACCGCCCACATGAAAGCCTCCAACGCCCACTAGGGGGCGGTACCACCCAATATGGGAACCTATGGGCTAAATAAAACCGTTTAAAAAGATGTATATGGGAGGTAGTGATTGATTGCTCAATTAAATATTTAATATAGATACATACCTGCAAAAGTGTAGTAATCGCGTGTCTCGGCCAAGCCGGTAACGTGACAGCCAGCCTCGCTAGTCCGAGCACACTAGCAGGTTCCAGCAAGGACGCTCCACCGCTTGCAGCACATAAACGACCCACCACCTAAAATGTGCCGTATTTCTAAACTATCTTTGTATTCCACATCCCATATATGTCCCACTGAGTCCCAATGAGCACGGGTCTCTCCGTTTATGGAGAAACGGACGTTAACCCATCAAGTTTGTCCAATGCGTATTGGCGGGGTTACCAGTCTCGGAATAAATATCTGTCGGCCATACATACATATATTTATTCCGATTCGGGGATCGAACCCGCGACCATTGACTCCGTGGACGGGAGACCCTCCTATGAATTAATTTAGGTGAGACTCTTCACTTTGAGACTCAATCTTCAAGAACTTCAATTGTCAAAGCGGTGCCAATGATCAAATACCCATTTCCCAAAACGAAGGGCTGTCTACTTCATTCATCGAGACAACCAAGACAAACATTTTCTATTACTCATTATTGCATACCGTTTAGCTCGGTAAGAATTTCTGAGCAAAGGGTTTTGTGCAAAATCCCGGTCGAAACTAAAATTGGTTTTGGACACAAAAAATAATTTCAGGGTTTCTGTACGTCAGTTGGTGACGACCATTGTACCTCGAAGACACTGCATCCAAATTCTTCTCGAAAATGTAATCGTTCTATGGGAAAAAGATTTAAAAAATTATAAAATTTATAAAATTTTACACCTAAATATAAAATTAGCCCCTATCACCTAAAAAGAGTTTTCGGTGATATGGACCTTTTTTCATATTTCTATATGATGCAATTGGGTAAATTACATGCGAACATCAATTCCCGCAGTATAGAATTTTTTTCTGACCATTTGTAACAAGTGTTACCTTAGCGCAAAGAAGAAGCGACTCGCCGGCGATTGTGCTATCCATAGCTAGCATGTGCGCCACCAGAGCCTGGGCCAGCTGAATGGCAAGGGTGGGACTCAGGAGTCGCGACGTCCTCTCCGTCTCTCCATCGGTTTTGATGCTGGTATTGTCACTGCCTCGTTTGCCCAGCAATGCCATGCGTGCTTTTAAATTTAGTCTGGCGCGCTAATGGTCAAAAGAAAAAAAAAGATATAAGATTGCGGAGCAGCTCTATAAAATGCTTATAATAATTAAACTAATGGATTAACACTACATTGCCCAGCAAGTCAATTTGACTGTTTGTTTATTGAAAAAAAATATTTATAATAATACAATTTCTTAGAATTTTGTGGTTTTGCATACAACTGTATGCTGTGCGTATTATGGCTGTAGTGATGATGATGAAATAAAGAAAAGAGCAGTAATAATACAGAAATACTCTGGGAGGAGACTATCAATCCATAACTTATGTGCTTAGCACTTCAATTCTCTATATTTCTCTGCCTTATCTTTTTCTTATAGCAACGTATATCAAAATAAATATACAGCACCCACCTGTTGTTCTTCGAAGGCGACTTGAACACTCCGCCGCGCGGCCTCCAACTCTTGCATTTGATGCAACAGCTTCTTGTGTAACTTGCGACGGTGCAGCTTGCAGTCAGCGTCTCGCGGCGACCCCTCGCCGGTCCGGGCGCTCCACGACGTGCCCGCTGTGCCACCGGCGCGACCGCCCGTCACCCAGTCCCATCTTATACACACATATTTTTTATTACTTTATATATATTTTAATATAATAGTATATATTAATTTTTATTTATATAGATTAAATAATAAATATATAAATAATAATGTACGCCGAAATGTATGTACCCGCATAACTTATGTGACTGCACGAAACGAGATAATTCGTTATTTATTGTGTTCGTTATTATCAGGACAAGGTTTGTATAAAAGATAATTATCAAAATATTACGGAAAAAAAATTCAGGGTATCTGTACGTAAGCTGGTTACGCCCATTGTACCTCAAAGACACTGCATCCAAATTCTTCTCTAATCATATCGATAATGCAAGCGTTCTATTGGAAAAAAATTTATTATTATTATTATTATTATATATTCACGCCTATCCCCCGCAGGGGTTGGCAGAGACTACAGAGCTACATCCGCTGCCATTAATCGCAGCGAAACGGCTCGTCATTGGTCGCTTTTCGCCCTCGTGAGAATCAGGACGTGACGGGTGGCGAACCACGTCACCGTCATTTTCGACAAATTAGGTATATTAAATTCGTCTTTAGTGAATCCCACGAGCCGCAAGTGAGGATGGAGGTCAGCCCCAGCAGAGCCCTGCATGCTGAGGTAAGGCACCATAGTCCCCGGGGGAGCCCGACCCCGGGACGATCGACACGCTTAAGATTAGGCTCGCCCCTAGCCACGCATCCATTGGCACGGCAGACCGTGGATTGGCGGAGAGGAAGGGAAAGGATAGAGAAGAAAGGAAGGGGCAGGAAAGGAAATGTGGATTGGGGGGGTTACCAGACTCGGAATAAACATTTAAAAATCCATATAAATATTTATTCCGATGCGGGAATCGAACCCGCGACCATTGACTCCGCGGGCGGAGGGCCCCGCTACTGAGCCAATCGGTCGTCGTCGGAAAAAGATTTAAACGAGAAAAAAGTGCTGAAGGACTTTTGCGTATACACTGAAGCACTTCGATACATATGTGCGCTGTGACGTGACACACTTCTGTGACGTTACATTCCTATTTCCTTAATTTACAATTGTAGATTTTTTATGGGATAGGAAAGCAAACGAGTAGACGTGTCACCCGATGGAAAGTAATTAACGCCGCCCATACACATCCGCAGTGCTATAGGCATCGCAGAAACGTTGGCGACCTTTAAGGAAAGTGTAGGTTTATTTTTTGAAGGTTCAAATGTGGTATCGGTTCGGATTCACCGTTGGAGATAGCTGGTTTCACAGAGCAGTGGTGCGTGGAAAGAAGCAAAAATGCACCGTACTGAATCGCCACTCATCCATGGTGGGGTTGAAACGCTACGGAAGTAGAATTCAACGGCCGGAATTATTCCGAACATTTCCTCGGAGCACTCCCCATTGTAGTATCGATGGAAGAGCTGAACTTTTCTCTTAATTTCGCAAAGTGTTATGTAACAATTACTTACACATATATTATTATATTCTATAGTATAACAATTGTTATCAGGGTAAGAAGTTTCTACAATAATCAGTGTAAATATAAAATGTAGAATGCTTGTTGAGATGAGATATCCTTCCGTAGTTGTAATCTAACCTTGTGTGTCGTTGCGCTGCTGGAGTGGCTGGGTGGAGGGTTTGCGTCTGCCCCGGAGGCTGTGCGGCCGCGTCCAGAATGCAGGCCAGGGCGGTCAGCAGGGCCGCCAGGAGCGCGGGCGGCGCGTTCCCCCCGCGCACCAGCGACAGCACGCGTCGCGCTAGCGCCGTGCACACGCCGCCGCCGCCGCTGCCGTGCGCGTACATGCTCTTGCGGCACATATACATCACTACCACCAGGCATCTGAGAGCAGAAACGTTTGTTAATCCATGCTGACACCTAGGTACATATAACTTAGATACATATCGTCACGCTTGTTTCCCGTAGGGGTAGGCAGAGACGACATATCTCCGTATACTACGATTTCGGCATACTTCCTTGCTTCCTTCACATTCATACACGTTGCGGGTGTGGATGGTAGGGGAAGACCAAGGAAAACATATCTTGACTACATTGCCAAAGTTCTTAGGAGAGGCCAGGGCCATTAACCGGCGAGCTTGCATGTAGAAAGAGATAAGTGTGGAGAAAGCAAGAAAAGTGTGCAGAGATCATAGCAGATGGGGATCTGTGGTCTCTGCCTACCCGTACAGGAAACAGACGTGATAATATGTATGTATGTATGTAATCACCTATCAAGCGCCGCCGGCGGAGCGTCGTGCGGTGCAAAAGCGTCCGTTAGAGCATCACCGAGACGTTCACCCCACCAGCGGGCAGCGCCACACTGACGCGCCAGGAGAGTGGCAAGTGCAGCACAACTGCGGCCGCCCCACGCGCCAACTAGCGGCCAAACAGCCTCACACCACGATGCCGACACTTCTGGGTATGTCTGTGGATAGAATAGTTTTATTATAATATTAAATATTATTACAAAAATAACTATTATATTTTAGTAATGAATCCTTAATACTGCCTAATAATTTCAGCACAGGTCTTTCCATATGCCGTTTTAAGTCAATATAAAAACTTATTAATTAACACTGCTTTGAAAACCAAGTTGGCTCTCTGAGAGAAGAGGGGGCAAGAAACTTTATGTACCTTTTTTTGCGGTCTTACAACGTACTTTAGCCAGTAGTAAAGAGAGTCACACCATGAAGCCAACCTTACTGGGTTTATATTTGGGATATATTGCCTTTGTAATCCTAAAATATAAACTTATTATATGAATTAATCCAATAATTTATATGAATTAATCCAAATGATATCAGGAACCAACACTCTGTGGAACCAGCTACCTCCAGCGGTGTTTCCGTACTGGCCTCCTTAAAGGCCGGCAACGTTTCAGCAGTGCGGATGTCTGTGGGTGGCGTTGATTGCTTTCCATCAGGTGACAAGCCTGCTCATTTGCCTTCCTTTCCCATAAAAAAAAAAGGGAAAAATACATAACAAAAAGTATAATTATAAGTATTAAAGCTCTAAGAAAATTAAAACATAATATCTAGTTAATATATTAATAACGTTTTTTGTAAGAGACCTCAAAAAAAGGAGGATAGAGTTTCTTGCGCCTCTTCTTTTCTCTCAGAGAACCTTCGACTTTAGTTTTCGAAGCAATGATTAAAAGGATTTTTCATTGACGTCAAAAAGACCTCTTGGCAAATCCATTTTGATAAATAAAAACTTATTTGACTTCTCATTTTTCCTGTATCTTAATTTCTTAGTACTCTTACTCTACTAACTAAACAAATTCAATGATTTTACCACATCATCCATTTGAAACACAAAATGCAGCAACATGTCGACTACATTCTCCCCGATAACTCGAAGCTTGTCAGTGGAGGCTCGTTCGAGTAGTGCCTCGGATGTCACATGGCCTTTATTAATAGCATCCACTGCATGATCATTACAATCTGACGTTTTATGTAGCTTCTTCAATATATTATTACAGTTGTGCAATTGCTGCTGTAAGTCTATGCACTCTTGGTATGCTGCGATTACTTTAGGGTCTGTTTCGTTGGCTAAATTGAGATAAGCCATCATGTGGGCCGCATTGCCATTGTAGAGTTCCAGATATGGATTCAAGAGGTCCATCAGTTTGCCAGTTGCTAACCTGTTGAAAAAGTATTTGAAGATTTGAACATGACAGTTATCAATGACAACATAATTTGCTCAGCGACGAGGTGAACAGCTTTCGGATAAATATAAGTATGGAGTACAAGTAGTTATTTGGAGACTGAGTGCCACTCTAATTGCTATGGACAAATATGATAGTTTGATACTTATTGCTCTAGAAATTATTAATCATTTATCTGTTGTATGAAAAATATAAAATAATATAACAGGGTGTCCATAAATTCAGAGTAACAAATGATTAAAAAGTTATAATAATAAGAAATAAACGGAATTGTAAAAGATAGTAATTTAGTGGTATACATAAGAGTTAGGGAATGATCGATCTAACAAACTCTTATAAAGTAAAACCTCCTAAAAAAAACAATTGTACCACTTAATTGTAGCGTTAGTTAACATATTTGAAATATGTTGAGCAATGAACTCAAATATCTGGTGAAACCAATACCACAACTACTGTCCTAAGTATAGCTTTACAATACAAGTAATAGAGCGGAACTATGAGTTATGTGTGAAGATAAATACATAAAAATCTTTCACATTTAATGTTACTATGGCTAACGCAGTCATCAAAAAATTAATACGGTTACCGAAATCTGCAAGCTAAGTCTTCGTGTAACGCGTTTAGGGCATTGATGGATGCCTGCACGTTTACTATATCGGCTATTTCACCATAAAACCAGCCCAGTGGGATCTTGCACCTCATTGCCGACATGCCATAGCGACCAATCGTGGTTATCTAAAAAAAATAATAATAAAACATCTTAAACATAAGCTATATATATGTTAACAGTGGTAGGCTCAGGGAGAATGTTGAGTGGAGGGATCCCAAAGTTCAAATATTTTTCTTCCTTTTTCGGCTTCCGTTACTACTAGTACAACACTACTAACTATTTAAAACAGCTAATGATAACGCTGGTTTTCACCGGCGTGAAGCTTAATATATCAAAAGCTGCCTGTTCGTGTGAATACGCACCTACAATAATATTCCTCATGAATTAAAACAATTGATTGAAACATAAAAGATTATTTAAAATAAGACTATCAATATCAATATCAGCCCGCGGCAGTCCACTGCTGGACATAGGCCTCACCCAAGGCGCGCCACCTAGCCCGATCTTCGGCTACACGCATCTAGTCTCTGCCAGCCGCCTTGCGCAGATCGTCGCTCCATCTAGCAGGAGGGCGTCCCACACTACGTTTGCCGAGTCGCGGTCTCCACTCCAGCACTCGTCTACTCCAACGATTGTCGGTTCTCCGACAAACGTGTCCAGCCCATTGCCACTTCAGTCTGCTAACTTGAAGAGCAATGTCGGTGACTCTGGTTCTCCGGCGAATTTCTTCATTTCGAATTCTGTCCACCAGAGAAACCCCGAGCATAGCTCTCTCCATAGCCCTCTGAGCGACTTTGAGCTTGGCGAGGAGACGGACTATCAGTGTCCACGTCTCGGCACCGTAAGAGAGTACGGGCAGGACGCACTGGTTGAAGACTTTTGTCTTCAGACTTTGTGGTATGGGCGACGAGAAGACTTGACGGAATTTCCTGAATGCTGCCCAGCCCAGCTGTATCCTTCTGTCGGCTTCTTTCTCGAAGTTGTCTCCGTCTAATCGCACTATTTGGCCTAGGTAGACATATTCCTGGACAACTTTGAGAACTTCACCATCGATCGTGGTCGGTTCTGGCTCAATATATTAGGTGTACAAATAAGTTTCCGCGGTTTGTCAAAAGATGGCCCCACCAGAAGGTTATGGAGAAATTGTCAGATGTAAAACGTAATATCCCAAGTTTAGTCATCTGGCAACACCATAACCTTAAAGTACTAGTGATTCCGTATCAGCATCACGTAATTTTTTTCGTGCAAAAATGTCAAGTTTTATTCCGAATAAGCATCATTTGCGGGAACTTTTGATTTACTTCTTTAATGTGAAAAAATCTGCAGCTGAGGCGCATCGATTGCTTCTAGAAGCATATGGTGAAGCTGCTTTAAGTGAGAGAAGTTGTCAGGAATGGTTTCAAAAGTTTAAGAACGGTGAGTTTGACGTTAAAGACAAAGAACGCAGTGGAAGGCCGAAAGTGTACGAAGACATGGAATTAGAAGTACTATTGGAGGAAGATTCGTCCCAAACGCAAAAAGAACTTGCACTTACTCTACAAGTGACTCAACAAGCAATTTCACATCGTTTAAAATCGTTAGGAATGATTCAAAAACAAGGAAATTGGGTTCCATATGAACTAAAGCCGAGAGACGTTGAACGCCGATTATGCATGAGTGAAATGCTGCTTGCCAGGAATAAAAAAAAGAGTTTTTTGCATCGTATAGTCACTGGTGACGAAAAATGGATTCACTACGATAATCCAAAGAAGAGAAAGTCATGGGTTAAGCCCGGCGAACCATCAACATCGACAGCTAAGCCGAATATTCATGGAAAAAAACTCATGCTGTGTATTTGGTGGGATCAGCTTGGTGTCGTGTATTATGAATTGCTGAAACCAAGCGAAACCATTACTGGAGCTCTCTACCGAACACAATTGATGAGATTGAGTCGGGCACTTAAGGAAAAACGCGCCCATTACTACTCCAGACACGACAAAATTATTCTTTTACACGATAATGCTCGTCCACATGTTGCGGCGCCGGTAAAAACATACTTGGAAACACTCAACTGGGAAGTTTTACCCCACCCGCCGTATTCACCAGACTTAGCCCCTTCTGATTATCACCTGTTCCGGTCGATGGCACATGGTCTGTCTGAGCAGCGCTTCACATCATATGAAGACACCAAAAATTGGGTAGATTTGTGGATAGCGTCAAAAGATGAAGAGTTTTTTCGACGGGGTATCCGAATGTTGCCAGAAAGATGGGGAAAAGTAGTGGCAAATGATGGAAAATACTTTGAATAAAACGTAATGTACTTTTCCTTTACAATAAATTCCTAATTTTTTATAAAAAACCGCGGAAACTTATTTGTACACCTAATAAATAAAACTAAATAAATAAAATAAGACTATATGAATGGCTAATAGGTGGCAATATTTATAATATTAAGGACTTTTGCTCTTAAAGATCAATCGAATGTATGTAATAGATAAATCAATTATTAATATTTTTTATTATTATTATTGAAGGGTTTCTCTACCCTGCTACCGAGGTACCGATATACTCCAGAGCTGGAACCTGTTGTATGAACTTCCACTTGGAGGGTAACAGTGTCCCAGTCATTGGCTGCCATTCGAAAGCTATGCATTATTCCCATTATTCCTTCCCTCCCATGGTAACAAGTAATTATGGTTGGAAAGAAGTACCTTCATATATCTGCAGAGTGGCGGCGGCTGTATGTCTGTGAGAAGCAAGTGCTTGGAGGCGATGTCGGTTGCGAAGGCCAGTTTTACGCAGTCCGTCTCCTCGCCCTTCACCCAAATGTCGATGCACAGCGTCACCAGGTCCGAGCACGATGGAATTATCTAGAAGTGTACACATAAGTTACACTTTGGAAAAAGATTCACGCGTTTTTAAATTTTACTTAAACTTTGACATAAATTTCATTCAAGTAGTAGTAAACTTGACTTCCGAGTATGAGATATAAGAATTTTTTCTCTTATATAAGAGAAAAGCAAACGAGCAAGCATTTTACCTGTTGATAAGTTATGTTCAATGCCAATGAACACTGAATCCTTGCATTAATGTCTACCATCTACATGAACTGATACATATCCCATAGCCAAATAACTCAAAAACCCTATCTCTATTTTTTTTCCTATTGATACAAAATAGATACCAATTTAAAAACTTTGTGGTTGGTGGTGAACCACGATATCAAGGGGGTCGATATCGACCCCTTTGGAAATCCCTGAGCTAGATAAAGGGACTATCTGCACAAGGTGGCTTACAAAAACTAGATGTGAGTAACCGAAGATCGCACTAGGGGAAGCCAGCAGTGGAATCCCACATGCTGATAATAATGATGTATCCTAGTGAGTTGGTAGAAAAACACAAGAATACTGACCAGATCAGTAAGTCGCACAGTGTGCCCAAAGTCCAGAACTATATAACGTCTCGCACCAGAGTGCATCCGTTCCACAACCAGCGTATGTTGCGGAGGTCTCGTAACCAGCGCCGCCCACGGGATACCACATTGCTCTTGATCCTGCGTGTAAACATGTTTTAATTTTAATACACACTTATTAGATCTAAATAACGCCTGCCCTCTATTTAATTACCAAAGAAACAGAAACTATGTATGCATTACCATTTTTTATAGAAAAGGCAAATGACCAAGTTTGCCACCCATAGACTTATAATACAATAGATTTTGCAAAAACCTTTTGTTCAATTGCGTTTTCATGTGATCACTTTTTCATATTAGACTTGGGAAACAGTCATTAGATGGACATGCAATTATGTACATACATATATATGAAAATAGTAGTGTGATAAGTATAACGGTAAGATCTGCGAAACCTTTATAATCAATAGGTATTTGTATTGGTTTTGAAGATGGAGTTTAATAGTGGTAGAGCCACGCTGTAGACGAATACTTTGTCAAGAATGGCATAATATTTGTCTGTAGCATGAATTGGCTGGCTCGCCCGGGGAAGTACCACACTCCCGCAGAAAACCGGCGTCTGAGTGGTAGCTTACCTACCACGCTTCGTACAGTGAGCGGCCGAATTCCGGAGGCCCACCACCCTTCCCTCTCCCTCTGACCCCTACCCGTCCCATTTCCACTCCCATAATGACACTTTCCTTAAAGGTAGGCAACACTTCCACAGTGCCTATAGCGCTGCGGAAGTCTATGAAAAGCGTTGATTGCTTTCCATCAGGTGACGCCTGCTCGTTTGCCTTCTTATCGCATAAAAAAAAGAGTTTTCATGTTTTCCAAGTCGGAAGTTCAAACCACTGATTACAAATATTGACAATTAATATTATTTTTATATACTTTTCTATTCAATAAATATGTATAACAATACCTTGAAGAGTATGTCATTGGATCCCTCCACCTTATCATGTGGGTCACAATCCATCAATGAGCTTTCAATATCCTCTAGTGAATCTGGGTCTTGAGATGTCTGCTTCGCTTGTCCATCCTTCACAGCAGTCCACAGCTGAACAATAATAATTTATAATTAATTATATTATAAAAAAATATATAATGATCTGCTTATTTTATAAGAGAATAATAATTAACATATAAGTAGGCAACAAAGGTATTAATATTAAAAAGTGGCAACAATATCCTTAATATAATATCATATTAAAATATAATTTGTTGTAAAATTAAAATATAGTTTGAACTTTTGAAGTTTCTTCATCAAATCTTCAAGACTTTGAACCAACCAGGATTGTTACATTCAATCCTTGTTACACCGCTAAAAGTCAGTAAAATCACCATTTATTTTCTTTGAAGATGTATATCCCTTCTCTATTCCATCTTCTATGTTTTTCAAAGGTAGTTTATAAATCAACGGCTGATGTTCTAGGTGGAAAAAAAATTACACGGTGCTTAATACTCCATCAAGCATTTTCCATCAAGATATTTGAACCATAATTTTTTTTAATCTTTATTGATAAAAAAGGGTTTGTTCCAATGAACACCCTTATAGGACATCGGCAATAGATAAATATGATTTACCTATATAAATATATGGGTAAATCATATTTATCTATTCTACCTTAAAATACTACTTAAACTTAATAATAAAAAAAAACTAATGGCCTATCGTTTCCCGAGGCCGACTCGTACCAGTCCATACAGCAACATAGCCATCTCTGAGAGCAAATAGGCCAATATAGTATTACAAATGCTATGCTAAACCGATTAAATACTTGAATATAATTCCTATTATACCTTTCTAAAAGAGATAATGCTATAAAAACTGTAAGGCTTGTGATAGTTGAGTATTATAAAGCAAAAAATTTACCTGGTGCGTGTCGTGCGGCAGCGCACTAACAACGGCGGGTTGGTGCCTGGTGGCTGACTCCAACTTGGTGCCATCTGAAGCCACGTAGCAGCTAACATGAAGCGCCAACGCCTCACCTAACCCCGCCCCCAGCGCCGCCACGCCCTCTTGTGACCACCACGCACCATTCGCGGCGTTTCCAGACTCTAAACATCAATTGAACATTATCGCTACAATTTCTTGAAATCTATCATGGGCATATCTATAAGGCAAACTTTAATCATCATCATCATCATCATCAAGGCATTACAGCCACGGGTGGGCTTTTTCCCTCCAGCCCAGTAAATATATCAGGCCGGATTAAAACCAAACGACCAGGCTACGCTAAAACGGCTAACGAATTTACCTTATGTACATGGAACTTATATATACACACAATTATTATAATTCTCACGTCTAGCACTCTACTATGTAAGTTATAGTTAAAATTCTTATAATAAAATTTACTTTCGTTTACAAAGTCAGGCGATACTTTGCGAAAATCCATTATTTAGATAGAAAACCAATAACTACGATGCTAAGACTCGCAAAAAAAGTATGTATGCTTACAAACACAACATTGCTCTTCAATATTAAACACGACATGCGGTTCGTCTCAACGCGAGGCATATTTAGACTATACATACGGAAGACAACCTTCATTCTCAGTTTTCAGTAGTCTCTGAAAATCTTCATTCTCAGTTGTGCTATAAAATCATACCTATGTCAGGAGGCATATTTAGAAGATCCTTGAGTTGGTAGTCAGGCTTAACAGTGGGCTGGTTGGCGGTATCCGCAACGACGCTGGCGTACGTAACTGGAGTGGATGACCCGCGGCCCAACTCCGGCACTTCCGTCATGAAGACTGTTCGCTCTAACGGCAAACCATATAGACCAAACCTGCAAAATAACAATTTCTATAATACATTGATTTTAATAATGGGATTTATTATTAATGCAAACATTTTCGGATGAGCTAATTTTTTTAATTTTAATATATTATTTTTATTGACCATCAACGGGACATAGAGTATACATTATTCTAAATAGTTCTGAATATATATAAAACGTAGTGTGGGACGCCCCCCGCCCGGCTAGATGTAGCGGCGATATGTGCAAGGCGGCTGCCCTATGTCCAGCAGTAGACTGATGATAAAATGAAATATGGGGATGAATATTTTAAAGAATGAAATTCTTAATAAATAATTATATAATACTTCATATTTTTTAACTACACACCTCGCCCGTAGCAAATGATGGTAAATGTCAGCACGCTCTCCCAGACAACGAGCGATTCGTTCCAGCAGAGAGAGGCACCGCGACACAAGCACGGGCGCCGACGTTCGGGTGACTGCGTGCTCAGCTAACGCTACTAGCCAGCGGAGCGCGCCCGGCGAATCGCACGCACCCACTAGTGGGACACAGGCAATCACGCTCCTCGACAAACTCTGCTCAAACGTCGACTTCCACGGCTTTGGTAGCTGTTTTACACCCCTGCAATATATTTATTTTATTTATTTATGTAAACAATACATGTGTACATATAAGGTGATTTGCCGGTGGATCCCGAACTGGGCGATTGCCCGTATCTCGGGACCCAAACATTAATTCTCAATTTGACAATGTATGTACATATCTTAACTAATATTATAACTATGAAACACAAAAACATGAATAAAGGCCTTTTTTGTGTGTAATTATGTGTCTGCAAGTGTGCGTATGTACTTGTATACGTGTACGTGTGTATGATCAATAAGATGTATGAGTTTGTTTAAATACATTATAGTATGTCATCAAATTATGAATTTTATGATCACTATTGTCTACAATTTTCTTGTCTTTTTTTTATTCTACTTAAACTAAATTTAATCTTTGAAGTTAAAAAGAATTTGAAAAATTATCACTTAAAAGTTGATTGTTCGCTTATTATTGCTTTTGGAAGTTATACAACAGTAATCATTCTTTATAAGCATAAGTATTTTGATAAATATAAAATTTACATTTAAATATTCTTTTCTTTTATTATTATCAAAATATGTGCATTGTAAAATGCAATTTTTGTTTCTCCTGCTGTATTCAAATACGGATTTAAAGGAGCTGATTATATCTCCATGATTATGTACAAGTATAAAACAAAATTTAACTGCATTAACAGATGTATTAAAACTGTCATAATGTTCTGATTTTTTTGCTTATTAGTAGATTATCACAACAGTGCGTCGCAGTAAATGAAACAAGCAAATGTAATAATGAACTGATAGGTAGAACATGCATTTTAAATAGATAAAAACACTTACTCGCTGGTAATTAATATGATTTTAATGCACTTTTTAGCAATACTTCTGTTAGCGCATAGAATGCAATTCTTCACAAGCACATCAATATGTTTTTCAATGACTGCAACACATTCTAGCTGCTGAGTTTCTACTGGGGTTTCTGCATCCTTGTCCTTCCCTTTATCGGTTTTCGCTAGGCGCATCCTCTGAAGTCTTATCGAAAGTACCCAGTTCAAAATGTCTAAAGCCAACTTTCGCTCTTCATTTTCTCCTTTTTTTACTGCTATTTCACAGAGAGTATCTAAGAAATTATTTGATTCCAGCATAGCTATACGCTGTTGTCTTTCCATCGGTACTTCGGTATGTGGGCTCGAACGTACTGTTATGGAAATTTGATGCAACCAGTCACATCCTATAAAACCGGACTTTTTGGAACTACTCTCTCCAGTTTTAACAGGTCCCTTAGTCATATCTTTAGCGGGGTCAAAAAGAGTCTTTATATGAATTAGAAACGTTCTTCCCCTGGCCCGAAACAAGCGGGGGCTCGTTAAAATCAATGTACCGGATTGCTGAGTCAGGTCAAGTCCTGAAGACAGTAATAATGGACCAGCGAGGATTTCTGCATTATGAGCTTGAAGATACTCCTCACTATTAACAGGATTTTCAAGGTTTGGCAAATCACCGTCAATCACAGGGGACTGTACTGGTGAGTCCGATTTGTGACAAAATGACGCATCTTTCTTGTAACCTATACCATGCAGGTTTTGTTTTAAAAGTGTGACCTGTATCACTGGTAAATTCACTGTGCTTGCCGAATGCAATGTAAAACTAAACTCGATATGTGCCAAGGAAACACTATAGGGCATGGTCAATTCTAGTACGTGCTCATCCCAAGTGGATGATGTATTTTGTAGTCTCCAGGATCTGTTGTTCTGATGATCAGATCTCGACCTCTGAGCAGGTGATAATTCGCACCAGAAACCTGGCACGACTGTACTATAAGGCACGGTGGTATTGGTGCCATATAAGCCAGTCAAAGATATTAAAGTTTCTAAATCGGAAAGATTTAAATCAGTCTTATTAGCTATAATAGCGGGAGTTGTAGTTGCTCCTGATGTTTCATACCATAACATATCAAAATCTAAGTTAGAGAATTTATCATCATTGACATCTCCGGTGGAATCTTTTTCGCCATCGTTCAGAGCGTAGAAGTAAATCATGCCGTGTGCAGTGGACACACTAAGTCGTTCGACAGATGCACAGTACACGACCGACGTGAACTGACCCTTAGGAACTCGTTTCTCAGACAAAGTCTTAAAATCAGGCAGTGAATATAGTCTCAGGCAGCCATCGTTACCGACTGCTGCGAAAGAATAACATTCCTGCTTATCACACGGGAGTAAACATATATCTACAGGACTCTCGTTAAAAGGTAATTCCTTAACATATAGAGGGTTGTCTTCTAAGTTGTAAATTGATGTTTTACTATTAATTTTATATAAAATAAAATAGGCTTTTGTGTCAGAATTTTCAGTCTTATTGGCATCAGAAACTTCGTCGATATCCATCTTAGTGTCTCCATCTCCATCCGTTTCCTCTTCTATTTTACCCTTTTTTGGCAACAAACTGGATATTACAACTAGTACATGAGCTTTATCTTCAGTTGGTAATAAATGTGTTACTCTAGAATTATCTTTGAGATTAAGATTGGTTGGAAGACGTAAACACTGAACTGCTAAGCCCTGAGTGACTACCTCCTCTTGAGGAGGATCACTGTCAAATCCATCATTGTTGGTATTACTGATAGCTGCTTGTGTACCGACTTTACTGCCTGAAGTAAAATGTGGTATATCTTGTAATATCTTGATTTTGTCTGTCCCATCACCTCCTTCATACCATTTCAAATCAGATATTTCTAGTGGTCCGTTCATATTGAAAAAATCAGTGATTGTGGGTGGAAGGATTGCATCAGTCTGAACTGCATCAATCTGGTCAACCAATTTAGTGCCTATAGATTCCAAATTACCACTCTTCCAACTTTTCAGTTGCGAAATATTCCCAACAAAATCTAGCATGTTTGTCTGATCAGATTCCGGAAGTCCTGGTGGCAAAGCAGGAGGAGAAGGTGGTAAAACTTTAAAATGTTTTGTAAAAATAATTTTCTTTGGCTCCCAGTACATTGATTCTTCTTTACTGGATGAAGCATTTAAATTTATAACATTACTTATCTGTTCATCTATTAAACTGTTTGTGCATTGTGGAAGCTCAGTATCCTCATCAGAGTACTGGAAGTAAATTTCGTCGTATATATGTGCTTCATCTGTCCTTGTCAGAGAACTTACTTTCTTACTGCCACCAGGTTTAGAATGGCCACCACTGTTTGATGTGTGAACTACAGTAGTTACAGAGCCTGCTAGGGAACCGTATATATCATATGTCAATAAAAATAGCATTTTATCTGTTCGCGTCTGGTTATTCTTGGCCTCATTCTGATCATTCATTGCTTTAACACTTTCTATAGGTTTATCTAGTTGAACTGACTCGAACAAGGCTTTACCGGTGTCTTCTGTTATGGATTGGTTATTGCATTGTATGTAATTGGTTCTCGTAACAATAACACCACAGATGAGAGAGGGTTTGGTTTTGTTACTGCTAGGCTCTTTTTCCGCAACTTCGGGATTTTGAGTTTGTGAGTAACTTTCCTGTTTTGATGTCATACCTATAAACGCCATTGCTGTGAGCTCCATGCCATAAACAGCTGTAAACAATTAATGTAATAATTTAAAAATTATACAATGTAAAGAATTACATATAAAATAATAATAGAATCATACTCACATGTATCCCTTTCTAAGCTCGTTGACCAGACTCTATTGCATTCTACTGTGAATATGCCACTAAAGATAGAGTCGTAGGGTGAAATTTGGATGTACTTCACCAGCTTAAGACCGCATTCAAAGCGCCAAACATTAATCTTACCCTCAGTGGTACCGGTTGCGATCATATCTCCTGTATTGCCCTTTGATACTACCGCTATATTTGGACAAGGGACAGCACACGCAGTTGCATTTGTAACCTGACAAAAAGTTAAAAAAAATATTAAATAAGAAAGGGATGGTAGGTGGACATGTATTAACATGTCTACTCACTACGTTTGTATCAACTAATCACGATTACGGCAATAGTCTACTTCTTAAGGGTTGCCGATCACGATCCGAGATTAAATTCAATTCTACCTACAATTTGATTTACGAAGGCCTTGTTTTCTTAATTCAAACATTATTAGCTTAGTTATAATAATTAAGAGAGATTCCTCATACAAAATGTTGTCAGTCTTGTTATATAATAAATATTTTGAAACTAGAAACTGTAGCAACAAAATTATAGAGATAAATAAATGGAAACCAAAAATTACTTTCCATGGTGAAGAAGACTTCATCCAACTGATTAAAGAAAAATTCTTATTTATAAACAATAATAAGGGAAGGTATAAATGTATATTATTTATGTATATATTTATATATGTATATTATTATATATTTACAGAATTATTTAAAAAAAATAGAAACTGGATGCATATAGCGTAAGATCGGGCTAGATGGAATTAAATGCCCGATACTGAAAAATAGTTAAAAAAAACAGTATTACGACAAGTGAAGCTAGTTTATCGTATGAAGAATAATAAACCTTATCTGTTAAACAAATCTTTATATTTATATTATACTTAACACGTTCACTACCAGAGCCGTGTATATACGTGGTTTTTTTTATGGGCAAGGAAGGCAAACGAGCAGGCGTGTCACTTGATGGAAAGCAATCAACGCCGCCTATAAACATCCGCAGTGCCATTGGCAATGCAGAAGCGTTGCCAGCCTTTAAGGAAAGTGTCATTATGGGAGGGAGGGAGAGGGGGGATTGGGCCTCCAGAACTCTCACTGGGTGAAGCGCGGTAGCGAAGCTACCGCTCAAACGCCGGTTCTCTGTCGTTCTTGCATTTCAGCCCGCCGCCGCAAATGAGCGGCGTGTTTACTCTTTCAGTTTATAACAAATTATATACAATTAGATATAATGTTAAAAAATTCAATACCATTTAAAGTCATATTATAAGAAAAAATTCTATGGGTTATGGTACAAGATTGTCTTCTCAAGCGCCAGTAGCGAACGTGTCAATAGCTAACTTATGCAGTTGGATTATATTAAAGTGCCTCATTGGCCAAGAGTGCTGGAAAAAAATATTCCTTCACAATATTGAGAAGCTCCGTACCCTTAACTCGCACCTTGGGGCCTCTATATTCAACAGGGAAACGCTGCAGATTAATGATAATGATGATAAAAAAAAGGAAATAAATTACAATTTTGTAATAATAATACTATTAATTTTCTAAATTTTATAACATCGAAGCGAACACTTGCTACCAGAGCCAAAAAATTATTTAAGATTTCTGAAAATATTGTTTCTGATCACTCAAAACAGTCAGTTTCGACACTGTATAAATTTTTTATTGGTCATAGAGCTTATACTCGCTTATTTATATATAGATACTCAGACCATTTGACGAAATATTTTACATTTTTCGTCATTTTTTTTTTGACATCCGTCATTTAGAGCATTTTCACTTTTTTGCGTCTATATAATAACAAAATTACTCACAGAGATGGGTACATTGTGGGTATACTCGCCGCGTACGAAGGGACAGCTGGGCGAGTGACGCTCATGTTCCACCCAGGGTTCATCCGATTTCTCCCAGCATACCAGACAGACCATACATGTAAAACACATTGCGCGATCGTCACCGCTAGGAGATGGCTGGTGGTAGAAGCCCGCTTGGGCCATTCGTGCTGGCAGCGCCCATCTGTTTACAAAAGCAGTTTTTTTGTATAAGCAAATATAACTTTAGTTGATTTGTAAGTCTACAGCTAATAACTTTTAATTCATACATATATATGTCACGCCTGTCTCCCGTAGGGGTAGGCAGAGACCACAGATCTCCATCTGCTACGATCTCGGCATACTTCCCTTGCTTTCTCCGCACTCATTATTCTCCTCATGCAAGCCCGCCGGTTGAGGGTACTCTTGGTACAGTCGGTCAATTATTCCCCCAATTTAAACGCGGCCCCGAGAGACGACGCCCGCGTAACGTCTTACATAAACCGGACGACAAAACGGTATCATCCGTATCCACACACTACACCAACACTTACATACAACCCGGTACTAGCCGAGCACGTAGAGTAGGGAACATTTCTACACCGTACAAGTACACATTTCTATACGAGATTGTCTCACATACCCTCAATTCTCACCTCCTAGACCTTAGGGCCTAGGGGACTTATAGGTTACTTAGGTCCAATCCTCCCCTACACGTTTAACGTAGCGTCATGACAAATTTAGAATCGAAACACGCATGTGTACCTCCGACGCGGCTTCGAGCCGATGGAATCTGCGCATCTTACTTGCCCGCGGACCCAGTATTCGATAAAGCTGTTAAAGCCAATGGGCTACCAGCGTTACCATCTTCGAATCATATATTGTTGCGAGTCGGGGCACGGACCGGTACCGGGGCGCAAAAGACACATTTTGGTTGACCGGTTGGGGGACCGTTGGTATTTCTCTCTGGATTGTGCGACTTTTCATGGACGAGAGTTTAACGTTAGCTGAGCGGTAGTATCATTGTAGATGTGATGGAATGAAGGTGTGTAAATCAATAAAATTTAAACAATCAACGTCACTCAATAAAACATTTGGGAACCACTAATTTAAAGCATCCACAAAATCGTTTTATATTATAATAGTTAAATACCAAATTAATTTTTGCAACAAGTTAAAATACAGACATTAATAAAATTCGATCAAGACTACATATAACACGATATGGAAGAGAATTGTGATGACCAAGTAACACAATGGATTATAATGCCAAAGGAAAAAGGCCACAATAAAATGAAATCACTCGAAGAATACATTCACTGAATCTATGCATTACTATGGATAGATAGATATGGTTGCAACTAAGCCCGATATCATGATAGTGATGCAAAATAAACGTAAGGCAATGATAGTGGATATTAGTGTTCCCCATGACAAAAATCTTATAAAATCGGAAAAGGAAAACCAAATAAAATTCATTGATATCGCTGAGATCTCCACTATGTAGCATGTGGTTCCATTGTCATCATATCCATAGTAGTCTCTGTGAATTGACTTATTGCTAAGAACTTTGACGCCCATCTATCCAAATACGGTTAAAGTAACCTAGTTCAATTCAAAATTTCCAAAGCAATATTATACACTTGCAGGATTTTAAGAATGCCACAAAGGATATGTAGCTGAAGCATTTTATACCGAATTTTTTGTATATATTTTACAAACTTCGTTTTTATATCTAATATATTTTTATTATGAGATTATTATGAGAATAAAGATACTGACTTATAATCCATGTGAGGCCACTTCTTAAAAGTTTCTTTTCTCTCAGCTTCAGAGTACATAAGAGCTCGCGACTCTTCGTCACGGCTGCAGGGCATCAGTTCGTTGGCTCGTTGTCCCACCGCAGATGCGATGGCCAGTGCTGGAATCCGCCTGTTTTGACCTTTGAGTTCTTGTAC
The DNA here is from genome assembly GCA_031353405.1 of Baronia brevicornis. Lineage (NCBI taxonomy): Eukaryota > Metazoa > Arthropoda > Insecta > Lepidoptera > Papilionidae > Baronia > Baronia brevicornis. Next base: position 240,119 of record JASFAT010003055.1, on the reverse strand, counting down.
AACACCAATGGTCACCAACCTGAAGGTGGACTGAGGTAACGAAATAGTCACTGTGCTCCACTGCAAAAGAAAGACATAGAAATTGAATCCCACGAGCCGCAAGGGAGGATGGAGGTCAGCCCCAGCAGAGCCCTGCATGCTGAGGTAAGGCACCATAGTACCCGGGGAAGCCCGATCCCGGGACGGTCGGCACGCTTGCGACTAATCTCGCCCTTAACCACGCATCCATTGGTACGGCAGACCGTGGATTGGCGGAGAGGAAGGGAAAGGATAGAGAAGAAAGGAAAGGGCAGGAAAGGAAATGCGGATTGGGGGGGTTATCCGAACTCGGAATAAATATTTATAAATCCATATACATATATTTATTCCAATGCGGGGGTCAAACCCGCGATCATTAACTCCGCGGACGGAGGGCCCCGCCACTGAGCCATTCGGTCGTCTTTAAAATCAAAAATTATTTAAAATTATAACATTAATTTAATATTCGACCTTTTTAAAAGAATATTTTTTGAAATATATTTTATTTCTTTTACTGCTCTATTCTACTTTACTATCCTTATAAATATAATATATCCTTACAAATTGAGGTTTAGAACGACTAAATCAATTTCCAGTTCACATATACTCTTTTTTTATACACCATTTTTGGATAAAGGGACATAGTGGGTCAAGGGGCAATGATGCTGCAGATGAACTTGCAAAAAAGGCATCATCAACAGCAGCTTTTGGACCGGAACCAATAATACCATTGCCCTTTGATGGCCCTCTAACCCTTATCAAGAAACACACGAACAAAAGCTTCAATGACCACTGGAACAACATGTTGTCGTCATTCCAAAGAGGCCATGCCTACAATCAATCATGGCCTCGCAAAAAATCTCTTTCAACTTGGGAAGGCGCAACTACGTGTGGTAACCAGCGTAATAAATGGACATGGTCCATTTAACAAACATCTATTTGTGTTAGGTGTTACAGATAGTCCACTATGCAGGGCCTGCATAGAGGAGGAGACGGCTGCTCACATCGTGCTTCAGTGCAGAGGAGTAGCCAACTACCGGGCCAGACACCTGGGTCCCTTGAAAATGCTGTAGGTAGACCCAAGAGTTCTTTGAGGAGGTGGGGTGGATAGAATAGGAGCTATCCATTCTGAAGACTCGCAAAATAGGCGCATGTTGACGTCGAGTTGAGGAAATCAGCCGGTCACACCATCTACCATCTTATACACCATTTGATTCATACAGTTAGACCAGTCACAACAGAAAAAAAACTGGAAAAATGGTGATACAGAAGTACAAAAAAATACAGAAGTATATCCAATTGCTGCTTGCTTCTTCTTAGCCGATTTTGGCTACAGCAACTGTACACTGACATCCAATTACAAGAGACAAATGAACCCACTAGACATAGTAACACCTTAAAAATAATAAAATTCTAAAACTTAATTGCAGTACAAGCAACTAGGTCAAATTGTAAATGTAAACCATCCCTACCTATGGGTACCTATCGCACTTAAACACAAAAAGTCTCATCACAATCAGTCCAGCCAAAAACTGCTCTATGTTTCTAAAAGTGACAGTGGAGACATGATTTTGCTATTAAACACTATAAATTAAATAAATTATAGTGTACCTTTTGAGCTTTGACACCTTTCCGGGCCGGTTCCAAATCTATAGCAATTTTGAGAGCATTTATGAAGTCCGATAGCCCCTCAATTGAGTGTACATCCAAACTCTGCAGGCACTGGTATAGGATCACTGCCTATGTACAACAAATAAAATGTTATTATAATTAAATTAATATATTATAACAAAACATCTTGTTTGCTAGTCCAGTCTATACTATATGTATAGTTGTCTCCACTATATGTAAATATTGTGTTCATCCTAAAGTTTACATATTACTGTTTTGATACAAATTGAAAACTTTTCTGCTATACATACTATTAGTGCATTATCCCTCATTTGTTGTTACGCTTCACAATATTTCAACATATCTAAAAAAATGATGTCACAGAAAGTATTTTAAAGCAATGTTATGTAATTTACAAGACTTTGATCAATGAGTGCATCCTGATTGTTGATGAAAATATAGAGATAATATTGGTGCAATAAGAATTTTGCACCAACTCAAATATGCCAAAATATTAGGCATGAGGAGATGGAAAAAAGTTGAATGCACCATATGCACAACACCACACTAATTGTTACAAGATTTCCCCTAGCTAGAAGGGTTAGTGAGCTATCTTCATCTGTACAAGATGACTAAGATTCCATAAAAAATAAGTATATCTTTTAAACTGAATAAAGAAACTTAAAGATTTCCTAAATCTTTTGTCACAAATGAAAATAAAATCATTCACATTCTTTCAATTTTGCTACTATTCTGATTTTTTTTTCCTATTGACATTATCATTAATAAAAATTATTAACATATTAATAAAAATCAAATTACAGTCAAACACCATACTTAAAACTTACTATTTTTTATCTTTTAAAAACAAATTAAACCTTTTAAAAAAGAGTAATAAAACTAAGAAAATAATATTTTTTAAATTATTATCATAACTCTAACCTTATTGATTGATTTTATAAGTTAATAAGATTGAATTTTCCAATACTTAAACATTTATTGTAATCTTATAAATGTATACAATTTAAAATGTACACTTATAGAATGGTTGCACAATATTAATGACAAGACATACCTCAGACAGAACAAGTTCAATCCTTATTATATTATCAGGCTGCGTAGATGGCAATGGGCGCTGCAGTGCAGTGTGAAGTAAGAGTACCCCATTGTAGTCTGTTCGAGCACCAACACCACTTTTGTCCCACAAGAACACACGGTCGGCGCCTGAAGCATATTCTACACCTTCTACAAATAATTAGTAAAGATATAAGTAAGCTATCGAGGCAAATTGAGAATTGTTTACTGTGATCTGTCAAACTCGGAAACAATGTAGGACAGAAAAATTATGTATGAAAATTGTTAACACGCCATAAAACATTCATATTCCAAATTTATGTAGACTCAGCCGTCAAATAACGTACGATTTAAGGGCTAGTAGAAGAAAAATAAAATTATTGCCGACTTACCCGCTAATAGATTGGATGACTGAAGAATCACACCAGAGTTCACATCCAAAACGTGCACAGCACCGACATTAGTCTTCACCAGAATTATATTTAAGTTACTGTGATACGTTAGAGAAGTAACAGGAAAGTTCATACGAATATACCCATCTTCTCGTAATATCAAAGAATCATCGCCCATCGTGGCCGTGAACACATCTGTCTATTCTACGTAAACGCCATTTGTAATTATATTTTTTTTATGTCAAATGTTTTACTAGAAATGGCCAGGCACAAAAAATGAAATCTTTTATTATTTTCTGATGTTTTCTTTGATGGCAATTAGTTACAACTATTATGCCAGTGTCAAGTGAAATACATCAATATCAAATGTCTAGTTAGATTGTCAAGTTACGTCTTAATAAAGTGGTGGCTAGTATATCAAAACCTTCTATGGAATTTTTCAGTCAAGTTAAAAAGTAGTGATACACACATTTATTTCATATCACTTCACGCATACGCTTTAATTGAACTATATTGCATAATATTGTTATAATCGAAATTATTGTGCATTATAAATTATGTAGTTATAATCCACTTTTCTCTTCTTGAATAAGGATCTCAGCATTAAAATATTTTTTAATATTATTACTAATATTTTTTAATATTCATACAAAATGGTCTTCACGGGGCCCGAGCACGCGAGATATTTTAGCGATTACTAGGGATTTCTATGTACATTCAAACAATATGTTATGAAATATAAAATGCACAAAAAATTAGGTGCTACAGCTACATTTGTAAACAGCTGCGAAGACAACTAATTGCAAAACTTTGGAGTGTGCGTACGAAAAAAGTAATAAAATCATAGGAATTTAGTAAAATAAAATAAAATACAGTGTGTGTAAAAAGTATTCGTACATCTAGCTTTTTACAATAAATAATGTAATTTTATCGAACAGTATATGATAAAGGAATAAAAGTTATCAGGTCTTCTTTTCTTGATAACATTAAAGGAAAAAACCAATAAATGAGAATTTTTTACTAAAAAAACTAAGGAAATAAAGTTATTTCGGATAGTACAAAAAGTATTCGTACAGTTCTTTGTTTTTTAATAAAAAGGAAATTATAATTTTATTGGGTATCCTTTTGCATCAATTACTGCCTGAAACATTTATGGCATCGAATCGACAAGATTTTTTTGTGATGGTAGATGAAATTTTTTCCCATTCTTTTTATAAAACATCGATGAAATCCCCGCGATCTGAAGTATGTCTTTCCCTGATTGAATTTCTAAAACGCTCTATAAATGCTCAATAAGATTTCAGACCTTGGGTGATTGAGAAGATGTATGCAACTGGCAGGGGACATTGTATAATAGCCAATTTTTGGTATTATAAGCCGTGTGCTTTAGATCATTGTCTTGTTAAAATGTAAAATCACATTCAAGTCAAAGTTTGTCCACACCCGCTGCTAATTTTTTTTCAAAAAAGAGTAAGAACTAAATAAAATTTGGAATTTTATCAATAAATATGGAGGAAAAGAACATACCGAAAGGTGTAAACAAACATACGAATAGTGTTTCCGACCTCAGTTTGAATGTGGTCCTTGGTCTCATAATGTACGAATACTTTTTGCACTTCCCAAAACTTGCGTATTTCCTTATTTCTTTGCTCCGAACACTAAAAAATCATTGGTTTTTTTTCAATGTTACAAAGATAATAAGGATTGATAATATTTATTTGTTTGTCACATTCTTCGATAAAGATACACTATTATTTTTTATAAAAGAGCTCAGTGTACGAATACTTTTTACACTCACTGTAGGTAACAGATTGCATTGTTCCTAGCACAGAATAGCACTTGTCAATGGATAGACAGCTACGTCTATCGGAACAATAAAAGACAATTTATAATTAACTAAACTAAACGTGAAGATTACGGTAATTCCCTTCGAATTTTAGGGAGTCTAGAGAATTCAAAAGTTACGGCCGTATTGTTGATAAACAAATTACAATATTTTAATAAAAACTTAAATAAATACTTTTTTAAATGTAATTTAATAATTAAGTTTAACAGTTAACAGGGAATATCCCTATAGTTTTAGTATTATTGGTACCTATATCGTTACAGAGCTTGTCATGGTCTGTTAATTATCTGTTAAGTTGGTATGAGTGCAATTTCATACAACAAAAAAGCCTAAAAATTTACGGGAGTCTTTTAAATGGTAGCCATTATCTACAGTGTGATTGTTGTTTAGCTAAGAAGATGATTGCACAATAACCTATTTTTGATGCTTATATTAAAATTTATTTTATGATTCTGTTCCTATTTTTTTAATTAGTCTGAAAAAAGGTTTGGGGGCTAACTCGCTTTATAAACACCGTAGAACGGATGTGAGTTTGTTGTTACTTGTTTGTTATAACAATTGCTCCTTTTTTTAGCCAAATAATGAATAAAGTAGCACGTAATACATGTATTTGTATTTCGGATATAAGTAATACATCGCAAGCCAGGTACAATGACGTTTATATATTTTTTTTAACTATAAACGATATTGAAAATATTTTTGTGGAAAGGAAGTTAGTTTGGAAACCGTTATAAAATTGGTAGCAAGGATTTTTTAGCAGAAGGCCTCTCAGTAGTTAAGGATTAAATCAACTTTGATGATATTAGATGAACTATAAACCTTATTATATAACGACCGATTGGCTCAGTGGCGGGGCTCTCCGCCCGCGGAGTCAATGGTCGCGGGTTCGATTCCCGCATCGGAATAAATATTTATATGGATTTATAAATGTTTATTCCGCGTCTGGTGACCCCCCAATCCACATTTCCTTTCCTGCCCCTTCCTTTCTTCTCTATCCTTTCCCTTCCTCTCCGCCAATCCAATTGGTCTACCGTGCCAATGGATGCGTGGCTAGGGGCGAGCCTAGTCGAAAGAGTGCCGATCGTCCCGGGGTCGGGCTCCCCCGGGGACTATGGTTGCCTTACCTCAGCATGCAGGGCTCTGCTGGGGCTGTCCATCCTCCCTTGCGGCTCGTGGGATTCACTAAGACGAATTTAATATACCTAATTTGTCGAAAAATGACGGCGACGTGGTTCGCCACCCGTCACGTCCTGATTCTCACGAGGGCGAAAAGCGACCAATGACAAGTCGTTTCGCTGCGATGTATGGCAGCGGATGGAGCTCTGTGGTCTCTGCCAACCCCTGCGGGGGATAGGCGTGAAAATATAAAAAAAAATATATATAAACCTTATATGCATAATATTTGACAGCAGACTGACAAAAAAAAATCTGTCTTTTTCTGTCATACTTCACGAAAAGCAGAAATAAATATTAAATTAAGGATAATAGCAATATAAGAATATCCTTTATATTGCTATAAATAAAAATCGGAGTATTAATATAAAAATTTATTTGATATTGATATTATTGTATATTAATATAAAAATTTATTTGATATTGATATTATTGTATATTAATATAAAAATACAGTACTGAATCAAATTTAATACTGTGATAATGAATACTAAAAACCATTAGAACTCTTTTTATCACTGGGAGTTCACTAAACTGGTCAATATATTAGTAATATTTGTGATGCTTTATTTTCTTTAAAAATATCTTGAGATTCATTACAACTATTAAGAAACTAAATATAACTTGCTAATAATAAGGTATAGAGGCATTTTAACAATGATTATTCAACAGGAGATCGGCTGGGCAGTTTTAAAACCTAGTAAGGGAGACAAGACCGTTTATACAAGCCAAAAAACAAGTTGGTTTTCTTGTACATTTTTCTGTATTACAACTGTTAACATGCTAGGTTTTCCGATCATTAAAAAACTATTTGTACGGTGTTTTTAGACATTTTAGCAAAGCGGGTCGATTCTATATGGTATATTCGCATGGCACAGTAAGCTGGATAATGCAAAAACCTGGGTCTTAAAATTTCACAGCCAAGCTGCCTATGCAATTTGTATCAGTCGTTATACATCACTAAGAGTCAATCAGTAAAGCATGTTGCCTTTTCCAAGGCACCAGTATGACTTTGATTCCGTAATAACTAGCAGTAGTAATGAACATAATTTGAAACATGTTTGTAGTTTTCACCTTATGAAAGACTCTATTTTTCAGACAAGAGTAAAGTACACATACTGAAATTAAATGTTTAAAAAACCTTTCTAAAACCAAATTTTCATTAAAAATTAAATATTTCCTTCACCAAAATATATTTCATTGAATTGATCCTTGAATGATCAATTAAATTTAATGGTATTATAATTATATAAAAATAGATTCAACTTAATAGATAATTTTATATTAAGCTACAATTATATTTAAATATTAAATGTTAAGTCTCACAAATATTTCAATAAAGATAAATAAAATTCCATAAAACAAAGAGTATTTGATTTTAACAATGATTTATCTAAAGATTTAGATCATTAGGTATCACACTGAAAATCTGTGGTTTCCTTTTTAAATGTTTACCAAAAAGTATGCATTTCGTAGCATTGCCATCTTTTTTCTCCTGCAGTAAATGCAAACATTACCTTCTCTTTCGTGCACTCGCACTTTAAAAGAGAGAACCCACGCATGTCATGTGGAGCCATCACAGAGCGTTATTCATAATGCAGAGGCATATCTAATGATTTAAATATTTGAATTTATCATAAGTTCTATCTACATGTTTTCTCTATAAACATAACCAGACAAAAACAATGATAAAACATAATTTTTACTTGAACAAGCCTTAAAAGAGAAAAGCTGCCTTTTGCATGTCAAATAAATTAAATGGTAAAGCAAATATGTTTATAATAAAATTGCAAAAGTGTATAAAAATATTTAAGTAAATGTGATGTAAAAGTAATATATGAAAATAAAATCAAAAATGAGACATATAGACTAGATTTTGTGATGTTTGACAATCATAAGTTTACAATATAATTCATGAGATATTGCTCTATAAAAATACTAAAAAAGTGTAAAAATAATAGATATTTCTTCATTCAAAGATAAAATAATACTGAATAGAAATTTTAAAAAGTATGATCAATAGAAACAGTAAATTTGTGTAATAATTTTTACAAAAATTAAAATACAGTAATCGCAGGATGATACATAGAACACATGAAAAAAAAAATATTTGTAAATCTGGAGTTTGCTCAATATATACAAGTAGAGTAAGAGCCAGTGACTGCCTGACACAATTTCAGAAATATCAATATGTTTAATGTATTGAGTAACGAAAAATGTAAGAAAAGTGTTTAACACTTTCAATGGGTTGCGAGATGTATTTGGTCGTATTTGAATTTTCAAACTATGTGGTACCTTGTTATAGTTTTTTTTACACTATTATATATTTATTATATATTTTTTTTTATTTTTTTATATATTTATTATATATTTTTATATTGTATTTTTTTATAAATCTATTCTATAAAAAAATCACTAAAATGATGTTCTGCTAGAAGTCACTGTTTTATAAGATATGAAAAAGTGTGATCATGCAGTCAGAGAACATTAAAACTCCCATGAATCTAGCCACTTTAATTTAGCCATGGTGGAGTTTGGCTCATTCGCTAGTGGTCCCCTCATCCCGTAGGTCAATGGTGAGAAAAGGTAGAAGCTGTATACGGTAGTTGATATAATGAAGCCCATCGCACAATGGTATACCGTCTTACCCAGCTCTGGGCTCAAATAACTTCTGACACTTCTCAGCAAATATTCTGTGAGAATACCTGGAATTACGAAAATTGATTATTGTGAGATGAATGAATAACCAGAAACCCTTCTCCATGGCAAAGTTACTCAGAATAGGGATGTTAACTGTATGTAATAATCAATTTATTCGTTCATTTGAATTTATTGGCTTTTAATAGTGCCAAAATGTGATCATATCACTATTAAGTCCAGTGATGGCAAATGCTAATTAAAATGCATTAAATCACTTGTTATCAAACCACCAGTTGTGACCAGTATTGGAGCAAAATTTAGAATATAAAATAAAGTTCTTCAAAAATAGTCAACGATCTGTACCTTTTAACATTAAAACAAATGTATAATATACATACCGGTGAGCATCGAACTAAAGACAAGTGCAGTGAAGTAGTGGTGGAAGTACAGAACTCGGCCCATTGCCCAGAATGGGACATAGTGTAGCGCCCATCCCAGACAGTTCCAGCCCGCCGCGTTCAAAAGCTCATGCTCTTTGCCTCCTGTTAGGTAAAATAATATATGAATAATATATGTCAGTTAATTGTCTGGGTTTTTTCCGATTTTTTAATAGCTCATATGTATTTTTTTTTCTTCAGGAATTTCGTTTTGTTTAATATCACTTTAATTGATTAAAAGTCAGGCGTTACTTTGCGGAAAACCATTATTATGTGGCCAGTCAGAATTTGGCTAAGATCCGCGACAAGCAAACAAAAGTAGAAAAATAATAATGTGGATTTTTTACTGGAGGAAGAGGATTTACAGGGACCTTAAAATAAATGTAACTGATAAACGGCTGTCAGCAACTCTCACCTCTCAACCACTGTCACAAGAAACATGAAGGTTGTCTTCCGTAGAGTCTACTATACTTTATGATACCTAGTGTTGAGACGAAACTCGTCACCTACATTGTGGAAAAGTGGTGGTATGTGTTTGGATGTTCTTGATAGTTGTTGAGAGGTGGCGAGTTACTGACGGTCGTTTTTCAGTAAGATTTAGTTTAATTTTCCTGTACTTCCTTCAGTAAAAACACAAATTATTATTTTTCTACTTTTGTTTGCTTGTCGATTCCAATTACAAAATGCTTGTGCTAGGAAAATATAATTCGTATCAATAGTCCAATGGAATTCAAATTTTTTATTTCAACAAGAAATTATATTTTATCGAACGTCAGTCTGTTATCAATAAAGCTTTACCACCGTTTCAAGATTATGACATTTCTCTGAACGGAGAGGACACGGCGAAAGAAAATCTGTAAGGTATCCTCTTTTATCTTCTTACAACATGGCAATGTGTATTGATCAAACTTTATAGTCTCTCAGATAACCATGAGAATTTTCAGTTATGTTTATGTAACATTTAAAAAAATGATTACATGTTAAAAACAGACCCGAGCAGACCGGTCTCTACATTGAAGCTAGGACTTAAACGTAAGTGTAATCCCTACCAAGTAACCTATTGCTCCTTTAATGTTATTGACGCTTATATTGGTAGCCTCTGTAAATGAGGCCATCGCGCGTGAACTTCATTTAGGCTTCATTTAAAACAGAATGTACTAACATTCTGTTTTTTGTGAAATAAAAACAAAGGAAAATATTAGTAAAATCTATCTAATCTATGAAAAAAAGTTTATAAATCTCACTTTGGACCGCCTTCCCAAACGCCTCAGCCCGCTTCTCTCGTATTGAATTGATCACGAATATGATGAAGAAAACGGCCAGGAAAAGCAGATTGGTCCACCACACCACTGGGTTGCCAAGTAAGTAAATTCTGTGAGCACTGCCCGAAAAGAACTGACCCTGTAAAAATAAAAATCTTAAATATACATAAGCCTTATACGACAAGATAGGCTTTAAAGAACAAACAGAGAGGTTAAAAATAGATTTTTGAAATATATATACGTTGCCGACCTCTTGGTTGAACGCTTCAATTGTTTCTTAAATGCCCCTATGTCTTTTGAAATTAAAGACAACGTGAAATTTATTTATTTATTAACAGGGTTGCGTTGCCGGAGGACCCCGAACTAAGGGATTGCCCGTACCTCGGGACCCAAAGTTTTATCTTAACTATTTATATTGATTATGAGAAGCAAAAGGAAAGATTTGACGTCTTTATTACGTGATTTTGTGCGTGTGCGCGCATAATTTACGTCTCTCTCTCTCTCTCTCTCTCTCTCTATTTCTGCGTCTTAGTGGGTGTGAGCGTATATCTCTGTGTGTCTGTTTCTGCCATCCATAAATTATGTCATGAATTTAATGAATTGAAATTTAGAATTTTGTGCACACATGCATGTGGTGCTAAAAAGGTTGCTTAACACGTTCGCGTGCGGTACGTCGGTGGGCGATAGAAGATAAAAAAACTAACGCGACACTACGTCGACAGTCGTTCAAGTTTGAAATCTAGTAATCCACCGTACGTCGACGGGCGGTATTGCGGATTGACGGACAGCCATATCTCCACTACATTGACAATTGTAATACACACTGCACACAGACACAACGTCCGTCGGCGGTCGCGGTCAATAGACTTTGGTTCACTCGTTCGGTCAGTGCGCATTATTTGGTAGTGGACGAGCGACGCCTGAAGACGTTCTGTCATTTGGTCATTTGGTATTGGTAAGCGGACCTACGCAAGTACGCCTATGGACTTAGTATGGAAAAAACGTGTGTCAAAATGCCAAAATTTGTCATGCATTACAGCGCGCGAACGTGTTAAGACTCTTCGCTCTCTTGTCTGTGTTTCATATTTTTTTTTATTTTATATTATAGGTTGCTTGATTATATTACGGTATGGTTTATTTTCTTATTCAATTTTTTCTTATACATTGCAAATAAAATTCTTAACGTGTATTAAAAATAAGAAAATTTTAGTTTATATATTCTATTTATTGTTTTATTGTATTCCATACAAAATACTGTCAATTTGATTACAATAAAATAATAAAAATAATATTTTTTCTAATTTTATGTTAAAAGATTATACCCTGTAATTTATCGGCCACTGCCACGGCTGTGATGTCACCTCTCCTTCCTTCGGTTTGAGGCCAGCATTACCTTGGAACATGACTGCGTGCGATTCCAAGAATCTCTCAAGAAAGCCAGACGCGTAAGCTTCGAAACTCACTTTTGGTACTGTTGACAAACAGAACACAAAACAATATAGAAAAAAATGTTAAGTTAATTCACACTATTAATTTAATTTAATTAATGAATTAAAATATTAATATATATTAAAATCAAGTGTCATCCACTACAAGTTTAAAAAATGTATTTGAACTTTAGTGGATGAATAAAAAGTATTTTATTAATGATTGAAAATTTGAACACTATACATAAATATAAAATATATAGGAACAGTTCACAATCTCCCTATATGTATTTATATTTAACAATAATAGGAATTGAATAACTTCTTATGCAGAAATGCTTCTTTACATTTTTATAGGATTGGACGGCAAACGAGCAAATTGTCACCTGATGGAAAGCAATGGACATCGCTCACAGACATCTGCAAAACTAGGCATTGTAGAAGCGTTGCTGAAACCTATAGAAATATGCAAGTTTATTTAGGTTCCAATGTTGTATCGGTTCATAACTACTTCAAATTAGTGTTGTACAGAAAAAAGTTTCGCGTGGTACGTGAACGCATCGATAACTATCGTGTGCTCACACCGCGCCGATAGAAACCAAATCATGACGGTACTCACAAATAAAAATAATATAAACAAGATGATTAATGGAGTCAACTCTACGGAAGACAACCGTAAAGTGTCACTAAACGGTTGTCTTCCGTAGAGTCTACTATACGTGATGATGCCTCGTATTGAGGTGAAACACGTGTCGTTTGCAGGGTGGAAAAGTGGTAGTGTGTGTTTGGTGTTGTGCATATTGGTTTGGAGGTGGAGAGTTGTTGACGGCCGTTTTTCGGTAAGATTTAGTTTATGTTCCCCGTAAATCCACTTCATCCAGTAGAAAAACACACATTATTAATTTTCTGTTTTTGTTTGCTTGTCTCGGATCTTAGCTAAGTAAGATCCGCGACGACATCTTAGACAGTTTTAACTGTCAACATAATATGAGTAAGGTTAAATACATGACTAATGTTTGTAACGTTACAGTCTCCAATACTCACGGTCGTTAAATAAGTTATCCTCTACATTCCATAAGGCGTGCTTGTCTCTCAAATTCGGGTTACACGCAACTTCTTGTTGTTCGAACCCCCATTTTGGCAGCTGTTTGCCCGTAGTAGTCAATGCACATGTCTGGCAAAATAAATGAGAATTATCCTACTTGTGTATAACTTATGTTAGGTTAGGTTAATAATAACTTATGTGATAAAATGTTTAACTGCAGTTAGGCTAGGAATAGCTGATTTTTTTACTTACATAGAACCTTTACGTTACGTGGACGTGACAGTTCGTCTGGTCCACAAACTCAAAGTCGCTCTGAGAGCCATGGAAAGGGCTACGATCGGGGTTTCCTTGGTGTATATCAGGGATTCCCAAAGTGTTCACTATCAACCCCTTGAGTTCAAAATCGGTTTCACATGAGTCGACATATATGAAAACTGATTTTGGGCGTCAACGAGATCTAAAAATCGACCCCTATTATTAGCACAAGTTCTTATTTGAAACTTGCAAGATACGTGAAACAAGAAACACCAGGTACATCGATGGATGTACCGTAATATTTAATAAATAACAAGGAAAAATAATAAGTAAATGACATTTCATTTACTTATTATTTATTAAATATTACGGTATTTAAATTTCAAGTTTAAGATATTGTTCATAAAACTATTATACATGTAAAATTATTTTAATAAATGTTTAAAATCATAATCATTAGTATTCGCAGAATTATATAGGGGGTCGATCATTATATAAGTTTGGCAACCCCTGGTGTATATTATATGGCGAAGCGAAGAAGTATGCCAGAGAGTTTATAAAACAAACCCACCACATCTCAGCACTAAAAGAAAGTATCCTAGAATCCTGAGTAAACTAGAATCTTTTGTAGTATTATTAATTATTATTAATGTTTAAAATTCTTATCATTTTTCAGTTCCTTTAATTTCACAACTTACCTGTAGATAATGTATGAGCATCAGTTTACTTCGTACAGTTTGCACCTCATCTCCATCCTTGCCTCCAGATATGACGACCTTCCACACATCATTAGCGTCCCCTATACCGTCCTGGTGGTAAATAATTCAGCTGTATTTAAACTCTTATAATTGGCAATATATGTGGGACAGCTAATCCAATGAACTGTTCTTATTAGAAAACTATAATAAAATGGTTTACAATCATAGCCCCTCCACTAGGATTTCATGTATTGTGAATATCATTATTTGTTGATTTATTCTTTTTGTATACATTTTAGGACAACAGCGAATTTAATGTTGGAAGGCATTCTCTGCCTGCCACGACTAGGAAAAATATAAATAGGAAAATAGTAAAAAGGAAAGGGAGAATTTAGAGCAAATTATCGTGGTTGGTAATTCGATGAACCAAGTGCTACCAAGTTCAATAATATAGTTAATTAGACGATGGACAGATACCGTTGGAGACGGATAATTCACTCAAAGTGCGGACTCTATACTGATGACGACGATACTTAGACATGAGGGACCGACTGCAGAGAGAGAAAAAATAAAGAGGGTAACTTACCTCCCCGTAACCGGTGACCTGCAGTAGTTTGGTGGTGAGCGGCGCCCGCTCGCGGTGCGAGTGCAAGTTGCGGCCAGTGGGCGCGTGCGTGAGCCGCACCAGATCTCCGCTTCGCACCACCACCACGCCGTCCACCTTCTCGCGGTCAAACGGCTTAACCACCCAACGGTTATTGTCGTCTTTGTGCGTGTACGTAGTGATCTATATCGATTAAATTAAATTTAATTGATTTAAATCTTCTCAATCTTAATATTTAAAACGTATCGTCTCAGTGGGGATGCTACCGCTTTCGGAGTCCATGGTTGAGGATTCCACTTCTGCATCGGGATAAATAAAATGCTCTGTGGTAGGATAAGGTTTTCAACCTTAACTACTGCTAGACACATACACATAATAGGTCGAGTAATCCTTGTTTGAAAGTAGTAGTTAAGGTTGAAAATCTAATTCTGTCTACGAACACCCATCATATTCATACTTTATTACTGTATGTATGGCCTACGGGTATTTATTTCATGTCTCTTCCCTCCTCGAATCCGCCTTAAACAAACGTGGTGGATTAACTTCTATTCCTTCAGAATTTTGGAAGACTGTACCTAGCAGTGATGAGATGTGAAAAAGTTGGTAAGGATCGCCGTTCGGTCTAGCCGGGAGGAGGGAAGGAAGGAGGTCACATATTAAGATTACCAAGACATGATGTACATAGTTCTCCATGAAAGGATTTGTTTATACGGAGTCTAGTAACCCAGCTTCCTAATCCCAGACGAGGAAATAAATCTGCATTAGATAGAAGCGAATAATCATACAAACCTGTTGCTGTTTCGCTCCCACCCCAGAGGGATACAGATGATGGTGAGAGTGCAAGTATCCACCACCAGTGCGATGGTTCTTGAGCGTGATGAGCGCGCCGTAAGCGAGATAGCGCGGGGCGCTTGCATTATGCAGACTGTTGCCAATCAACCTCGCTTGGAAGCCCGAAGAATAGAAGCCATCGCCATTTCCACTATAGTAAAAAGTGATAATTAAATATGATGTGTTATAGATTTTTATTTATAGAAGTTTCAGGCAAACGGGCAAGTGTGATGGTTAATAATAAACACAACTAATCATGAATGCTTTGAACTAACGCAAGTGCGTTGCTTGCTTCTGAAAAAGGGAAGGAAGAATGTGAAAGAGGTTGGTAATAATACATAAATAACTCCCTTAGGCATCTAACCTTCTATTCAAAACATTGAGATGGATCCAAAAGAAGAACACGTATAAAATGGCGGGCCATAAAATCAGCGTCACACTTCTTCCTATAAGATGTTTTACCGTTAGCATCTGCAACAAACATTAAATATTAGACAATTTCAAAGGTTTTTAAATATTCGTAATTCCAGAGTAAACGACTTTAATCAGCCCCAACAAAATCTCTATCTTCCTGTGAGCTTCTTCAAGATCCGTTTCTTCCATTTTCAAGATCAGCGCACACAAACAGAAGGATCAACGAGAATTGAAAACCAAAATGTTTTTTTATTGTGTAGTTTTCGGAGAAGAATTAGAAAGCAGATTATTTAATGGTAAATAATCATTGCCGACTCCTGCAAGATTAGAGGGACTGTACATTATACCTTGTCTATATTTGAAGATTTAGAATAATGGGAAATTGAGGAAATAGAAGTTTACTCTATGGCTCCCGGCAAGGACTAGAGCCACCCAATTTCTTTCCGTGGGTGTCTTACTAAACGAGTATGGTAGCAAACACGAGTAGGTGTGCACTAGCATCTACATGAAGAATAAACATTAATCTGCGATAGCACCAAGCATGGGGATTACGGCAAGACACCTTTATTTTATTAGAGGCAAAGAACCAGCAGTTGATTGTCACGACTGTATTGAATTGACTGATCGCAGGAGGTAAGAAAATGGATCTCACATATCCTTACCTTCTCCCTTAAGGACTGTGCTTTTCGTTCTTATTAAACGAAACGTATAAGGAATGTACACAGAAGATGGGCTTCTGCGAGTGCAGTGTGCGACGTTACTTTCCCGGACGACTGGCCAATCAAGCCGACATAAAGATACAAGCAAAAATTGTCAACATTTCAACAGTTAATATGTCGATATAATTTTATTAATACACATTCAGCCAGTGTTTCCATTTAATATTATAGAGGAACTCACCACGGGTTTAGTCAAGTCACCCAGCACGTTCCAAAGATCGGCAACGGTACGTAATCCCACAAACAATACAAGGAACAGTCCGACGAATTTGACGGATATGGTGCAAGCTAGCGCCCATCCGAGGTATAGCTGCCATGCGATCATGCGGGCCGAGAATGGCGGTATACCGACATCGGTTAGACTACGAACCTGTCGAATTTAACCTTAAGTAGAGCCGTATGTAAAGTTTTATGTGTTTTAGGTGGAACATAATAATTTTTAATAATAATAATATTTTATTTGCCAGAATATGTTACAGATACAAAACAGTTTTACGTGATAGAATTTTACAGTATATACTTTTCGGGGCCCGACTCTGGTGACCCCTAAAAGATACGCGAGCATTTCGGGTTTCTGCCAAAATTTCAGCGAAATCGGCCCATAAATGACGATTTTTTTCGAATATCCATCTTCTCTTCTCGTTTTATCCAAGATCTTACGGGAAATATTCCGTTTAATTCCGTAGAAAGCTAAAATATATTTACCCTTAATAAATATTTAATCTTATTTACACTACAATTATGATAGGACTTTGATAATATAAGGAAGAAATTTGAATATTTGCAGGCAAACGAATAGAGTAGGAGCATGCTTGCTTACCTTGAATGCTCCATAAACGGCGCAACTCATGAAGAATAACAAAATTGGGTCCAAAAGTATGTATCTATTAAGCGTCAGAAATCCCACATCTGAAACGATAGAAAAAATCTAAAATAAATTTGCATTTTTGGAATTGTTTTATATATACATATTTATGAAAAGTTATTATCTATAATACTTTATTGTCGACCTAATTTAGCTAAGTTGCGAACCGCTTTCGGAGTCAGTCGTCGCGAGTTCAATGTCCGCATCGGGATAAATATACATATGACCAAAAGGTATTTACTTTGAATATTGCTGTCTCGCGAATTCGCCTTGAATAAGCATGGTGGGTTAATGACTTTTCCTCCAAAAATAGGGTCTTTCTTTCAGTGGGTCACATATAAACTATGAATAAAAAACATTTCCAGAATGAGAAGTATTTGCTTAAATCATAATGCAGGATAGGAGCCATCCATAAATTACGTCATATGAAATTCATGAGTTTGGAGCCCCACATCCTCTTGTTTACATGTGGAGTTAAGAATTTTCACTTTAAATATATGGATGTCATGCAACACAAATTAAGACTCATACCTCACTTATCACTTGATCACTTTGTTGACCTCCTCCATTCCCCTTAACGTGTGACGTCATTTATGGATGGTCTCATTGGAGCATTACTAGTTGCCTGCTGCAGGCTTTTGATACAGATGAATGTCTGTACATGTACAGATTTAAATACATTTATCTTTTATTATTTATCTTTTTTATTAAATAAATTACTAACTCACCACATAAAAGCAGTATGGTACCAATAAATGAAGAATCAAGAGACTTTGTCATCTCCCAAAGTGTTAAAAATGTTATTGGGATAATCAGAGCTCCTAATGCTGTGCAAAACTGAAAAATTAATATGAAGCAGACATTATTTCAATTATATTTTGTGATTTAATATTAAGTATAACTGAATTGTTATGTTATTAATTATTGCTTTTATGGAATGGCTAGGCAAACAAGAAAGTGTTACTTGATAAGTAATGAGATGGGAAGAAGGAAATAAAGGAAGATGTAAGGAGTTGAACTCTGGATACCTACAGTCACAACACTTAACATAGTAACACAAAAAAACGCTATCACTTAAAGCTGCAAGAGTGAGGTACATCCTCGGTGGAGCTTGTCTATTTGCTTGGCTCTACCACTTTTAAACTAGTGTATTTTCTAAAAAGTTATTCACACAAAATAAAACCTATCTAGTAAATAATAAATAATCAAATAAAACCTAGTAGTATGCGAGCATAAACTAATGATAGAGTTTTATGCTTGCATACTACATAGATAGGTTTTATGGGAACATTTAGCAAATGTGTAAATGGGGTCATATGATGCAAGGATGGAAGGATGAATTAAAACTGATATTGTGAATAAACTGGCAAAGATTGGATGGTGAAAGTGTGGAAAAGACTGGAGCTGACCTTTCTTATATGACACTTGTCCCTTAGAGCCATTTTGTGATGTCAAGGCGAGGACATTAGTTATCCATGATATGCTGCCATTTTATAATAAGCAATTATTTAATGTATTAGTGGACATCTGCACCACACTACTATTGAAGAAATATTGCTTCTCATATGACACAAGTTAGTTATTATATAGAATATACCATATTTGACGGCATATAAGATGCACTTTTTTCCCTAAATTAGGTCTCAAAAAAGTTACCTGCGTTTTATACGTGAAGGACACAGGTTAACTTTCAATACTGAATGCTATTTTCACATACCGCGACATTCCCGTCAAAAAATGAACAAAACTAGTATTGCTTGCTTCGCCTTCGGTGCGGAGAAGTAGGGATGATGACGATATTCTCGTTTTCGATGATGATGATAGTGAAAAGGATTTTTATGAGTTTGAAAGTGATAAAAGTCTAATTTCATGATAGGCAACATTTCCTTTGAATCTGTGTTTTTTGTTGTTTCTGCTTTATTAGGTATTGAAACTTTTTTCCTTGTGTGTGGCCTCCTAAATAAGGATGTGTCTTATATGCCATAAAATATGGTAATTAATTTTATTTCTTAAAATGACTTGATGTCATTTAGTCTTCATGAAGATTAAATATATTAAGTAATGAACTCACAATTCTCATTCCTTCATATCTTGCACCATCATATTTATCTCCAGGTTTTTCAAACGGAAAGGTTCCATCATAGCCTGTGAGTTTTCCTGAGAGAGCAATAAGCATCTAAAAAGATAAGAAATGGTAAAATTTACTTTATTCAGCAAATATTTGGATTAATGGAGTCAGGTATTAGTTTATAGAAATTGATTATTAAGATGGAGAATCCATCCATCCAATGGGTGTTATGTATGTTGTTGAAGAGTAGTGTTGTATGTATACTGATTCATATTGATACAATATTGATTTTTAATTTTAATTTTTCTGATAAAAAAAAATAATAGTTATTGATTCACCATTAAAGTATTTGGAAATTTACAGTATGAAACAAACAAATACCTTGCCAAGTGGTGGATGAACATCAAAAAAGAATGTTCTATTGATGTACCAACTAGCCATTTTTCCAAAATGTGTCTCATCCCAACTGTAATATATAGTGTTTTAAAGAATTATTTGGTTTGTCTTATAGCATATAACTACATTAGTTTAGAACTGGGAATAAAGAAAACAGTGTCTGTGCAATGAAAGATAATCTTTAATTCTGATATCCTACTGAAATTATGGAGTATGTTACACAAGCTAGACTAAGAGATAGTAACAATCCTGGGGCTATATAGGTGTCATAATAATTTTGGCTTGAAAAATGAAAGTTTTCATTTTATATTATTTGCTGCAATAATATACTTATTTATAAGGGAATAAATTAACATAAGCTTATCATGTATCCCGTCACGTTTTGCGAATTTATTTAAAAAAAAAATATATCGTACCATACATGATCGGGTTCTAGAACTTTGTAAAATCGAGTCAAGAACGTGGCACCGCAAATGATACCAAAAGTTATCCACCATCTACAAAAACGAAATAGTAAAACAATAAAATTTAATTAATACATTTTAAGTAAACTTTAGAGGTATCTTATTAGAAAATAATTAAAATCAAAGTACAGTACATTTTACTAGTATTGTGAGTAGCAGAACTATTCCTGTTTTTATCGGACATTAGTATGAAAGTCACGATACTTATAAAAAATAATAATATTTAATATTTTTAGTTAAAGTTCATTGATGAAATTAGTCATTAATTTTCTAAAGTTTGCTAACGGTATCTCGTTTGCTTTGCTCGTTTCAATCTTGTATATGGCAGGCATAGGCTTATCATATCATACAATGTGATTCGTTTTTAAGTATAATTTCTTGAAAATAAATAAATTATTAATTGACTATATTTTTATGGTTAAAACAGCCTAAATCAAATGAAATTTTAATAACTTACAAAATATTTTTTTCATTTTAACTCAATTTAGTGCGTTTTAAAAGGAACGTAAATGTCACCGTCAAAATCGTGAACTGTTTATTAAACCAAAGTCAACAAATATAAATAATTTCTATTGCTGATTCATGCAACTGTGTGTGTAGAGAATAATTAAAATTTAAAAACATAACACAGACGTTCACTCAGTTTATTTCATTCCACTCACTGAGTATATTATTAATTGCATTTTTCTTTCCTTATATATAGCGATGATTGTGCCGTAATCTCGCAAAATGGGACGGAATTTTTTCATTTTTCTCAGTTCGTTTTTTATTTTCTCATTTTGTTTTGCGGATTTAAGTATAGAGAAGAAAGAACAGTTCTTGAAAGGCTTTGTAGACTATTTGAATCATTTACCAAATCACTTATTGACGTACGATGATGGTGTTCTTCTAAGTGCGCAGAACATAGTAAGTTTTAGCGATCAATGCTTTTTTCATGAAGGTTATCAATTGTGGACCGTTTTATCTTGGATATCCTGGTTTGATGTAAAGCTTAAGTTATTTAAAAATTTATGACATATTTTTATGATTCATCTTTTGTTGTATATACTTATTACAAATATTAATTTATTTATGAATGAAGTAGTCAAAATTGATCATATAAGATATTAAAAACTAAACATGTTAAATTTAGTATTGTTGACATGTTGAATGCCACACACAATTTTACGGGGATAATCTAAGGACTATCATGATGAATTTTCTATTATGTCATACAAATAATGATGAAGAATTATTTTCACTTTCACTTTTCACATTATTTAACTTACGGGAGATAACCATGTTTGTCACTAGTGACCCCCATCGAAATTAACATGTTAAAGAAATATAATTAATCTGGGTGTGCTGGTCACTGGTGACCCCCATGTATGTCTGCTAAGTCAAAAGCTGGTCACCGCTGTCCCTCATCACATTCAATATGTTTATATCTATGTATATACAGAAGTAATCTGACAGACGTTTTGCAGGGCAATGTCAGATTATAGAATTTGTTGCATTATATGGAGTCAATTTTTTTTTGATGACGGCAACGTGGTTCGCCACCTGTCACATATTGATTCTCATGAGGGTAAGAAGCGACCAGTGAAGAGCCGTTTTGCTGCGATGAAATGGTAGCTCTGTGGTCTTTGCCAACCACTGTAGAGGATAGGTGTGAATATATATAAAATATATATCCAGTTGTTTTTTTTAAAGAGTACTTTGTAATCAGCGAAATTACAAATCATAGAATCTGTTTGTACTACAAACTATACTACATAATTATGTACATTAATAACAATTAATGTGGAATTTAGCAAATTAAACATCACAATGGAGAGCTAATCTTTTATTATAAATATAACATTATTGTTGCTATAGAATTTACAAAAATAATAATGGTGGTGTGTACAAGTTACAACTTGTCCAATCATCCATTGGTGATAGGCATGTTGGATTACAAGGGGCACCGGATTAGATGGTCCAGTTTACCGCGAGTCAACTGTATAATGTTAATTTTGCAGAACATATTGTCATCTTTATTAATAGCCTCAAACAGTTGACTGGCAAATGTTCCTCTTAAGATTTTGCCAGTAATCAACATGGGGCTTTGCCAGCAATTAACATGGAGTAGGATTAGAAACCACAAGGCTAAATATTTTGTATTAGTAATTGGCTACTGTTGTCATCTTTGATATTTACGTCTAGCTTCATGGTCAGGATGGTAATATCAAAACCAGTCAGTTATCATAGTCTCATCTATTGTATAGTAGGAAGCAGAAGGTTAGTTTGTTGATTATGGTAGTAAGTTATTGACAGCACCTTTGTAACCTTATTTTTTTTGGACATTTATTAATTTTTATTTTTATTTAAAGGATGAAAACCATTACAAAATAGAAGTAAGCTTGAAAGCTACGACACTTCATGATCTCGACACATCTTCACATCAGAAATGTATTGCTGTATTAGAAGATGTTGGAGATAACGGTATAATCATACAAAACTATGACTGTCAGTGTAAACTAGATGGTCCACAAAGAACTGGTGATGTAATCTTTAATGTTGATGATGTTGTTTCCGAAGAGACTACTAGCACCACTACTGAATCTGTCAGTGATTACCAACCGGTTCAGCTTGACAATGAAGTGCAGAGTAATACAGCGGTGAGTAATGTGTTACTAAAGTATAATAAACGGTAAAAGAACCAATCCACATATAATAAATTGTAAAAGAATCAACCCATGAAACTAATATTTGTCACATAAATATTTTTACATTTTATTCGTAAATGGGAATTTGCACAGAATCCGGTATACTGATGAGTAATTGGTTTTTGTCTAAAGTGAATTCAAATAAAAAACAAGAATGTTACTGTTTGTGTAATTTGTATATATAAAATTCAATGTAACTTATTATTTGTGTTTTTATTTAAATAACTCTTTACATGATATTTAGTTGTTTAAAATAATTTACAAGATAATGAAAACACAATTATAAACTATTTTGTGTATTAAAATTATTGTTCATATGTCTTTTTATGACCCACTTATACAGATAGCATCATATGAAACATATTATATTTAACCGCAGTCCTGATTGATTCTGATCTTGACCTACTGGCGTGGGGTCAGCTCAGATTATCGTAATTGTCACAACAATTAATACCCTTCTACATTTATTTGTAAAGACTAGACTGAACAATGGTAGAACAGGCTAGTATCTATTTTTCATGTTTAGGGTGAACTATGTCAAAGTATATAATCTTTGCAGAAATATTATTGGAATCTTATTATCAGCTTCGAGGCTTTTACTATTTTGTCAGAATTATATATGTATGAACTAGCATCCCATGGAAATAAGGAATAAAAGTTAGGGTTAGTAGCGATACAAAGGCCTTTCAAGTTGGGGTTGAGATGAGGTTGACACTTTCAGGTTGGGGTTAAACTCTGCTAGAGAGGAATGCAGAAAGATTAATAAACAATATTAATTTTCCTGAATTCTCAACTTGGTTATTCATTATTAAATAGAAGTTAACAAGATTTTGTATTTGAGGGCAAACAAGCAAGTGTGTCGCCTGATTGAAAGCAATCAACGCCGCCCAAATTAAAAGATAAATTAAATTAAAATTAAAAGTTATCTAAAGCTAAAAATATTTCAGAGGTTGTAGTTTCATCAATCATTGTACAATTTATGCGGGATAATCCAACTAACCCTGACATAATGTTGTGTTGGCAAGTTTTAATATGTAGTAATTAAAACCATCGTAAATTGTAGTGATTACATCATTATGAGCCATTTAGACATGCAATGACTACATGTTTCTTTGATCTTTCAATTGGAATATGATTCATTCTTTGAAAATAATGATTACAATTAGCAGCGTCATAGTGGGAAAATGGTTGATATATTCTATTCATGTGATCAGTTTTGTTTCTCAATAATAACTACAGATACAGTATAAATCATACATGACTCATTTCGTAGTCCATTAGCATTTAATGAAGTGTTCCCTTCAACTGATAGATTAACTTCATTACATAAGTACAAACTAAAATTAAAGTTTGTTTTTGCTTAGCATATATGCTTATTGGCATATAAGAAAAGTATGATACTTAATTTTCTGCCCTTTTTTCAATTCCTACTATTAGGTATAGTACTCTATTTATATATGTTGTACAAATTTACAACTGTTAATAAAATACTTTTTTATTCATCCACTCAAGTTCCAATACATTTTTTTAAATTTGTAGTGGATTACACTAGATGTTAATACAGTTTTTTCAAATATTAATTCATTAATTAATTTGAATTATATATGGGAAAAAAAAATGAATTATATAACATATTTAGCAAGGTACAAAAGTAGGAATTGAGTTAAATTTTTTTTTATATTATCTCTGTTATAGGAGATTAAGCAAACGAGCATATGGGACCTCTGATAGTAAGTGATCACCGCTGTCCACAGACATTCGCAATGCCAGACACGTTACAAATGCGTTGCTGGCTTTTGCTTGGACACATATGCTTGTCTCTTGAATAATCCTATGTTGTAATTGTTCGAAAATACTGCAGGTAGTAGATTATACTTCATATTTATTTAAAACAAAATCCTTATATCTTATTACTAAAACTTATATAAGTATTTGAATGCTTATGGAGCCAATAACGGACTTACATTTTACTATCTTACTAGTAAAAATGTATACAAATTCGTTTGTCATGGCGGTAAATCTATAAAATATTTGTTTATTCATACATATGTGTATATGTTAAGATGCCTTTATTTTATAGGCTACATCAGGCGAGCAGTTTGTGGCTATTCCTAGGGAGCAACCCGTAGCGCCCTGCATAGGTTGTGCGACCATTGTCAATCCACAAGCGGCGGGTGTGAGCGATTTAGCTCTGTTGGGTATACGTCATCTCGATAGGCACGAATCGAACGTGAGGCACGCTCTTAAAGCAGTCGTACAAGTCGAACGTCAAGTACAGGTACGTGCATGACCTTATATAACTTGTATATGAATACAATGTAATTATTATTGTAATTAGTTTGATTGTTAGTTGCATTTATACCAGGATTTCTCAACCTATAGTCCGCGGGCCTATCCCAAAGAGCCAGCGAGACAATTATGTAATATTTTTCTTAATATAGTTTTATTTTTAGTTTGTAATATTCTTCTTAATATAATTTTTATTTTCTGCCTTAATTTTGGTAAATGTAGGAATCAAGTAAAATATTATTTTTCTGCAAAAGAAGAATTATTTTAGTATAAGCAGTTCGCATAACAGAAGAATTTTATACGCCATGTTTCTATGATAATAGCTAAGGTGTATACACATTAGTAAATGATGTATTTTTAGTTTAGACGTAGATGTTTTATATTTTGGCATTTGCTAAAACTACGCCAATTTTTCATGCGCATATTATTTTTGAATGATCTTTCAATATTAACCCTTATCAGTCGTAAGTCACCTCTCACATGACAACAGTACTTTGTCTCTGCGGTCGTAAGTCACGTGGGAGGTGACGAGACGTATTGAAACTTGCTCTGTGTGAAATGCGGGTACTATTATTAATGGAGTCAGGCGTTACTTTGCGGAAATCCATCACTATATGGACAGTCAAAAGTTTTACTTAGCTAAGATCCGCACAAGCAAAACAATAACAGAAATATGGACAGTCAAAAGTTTTACTTAGCTAAGATCCGCAACCAAAACTTGTTGAGTCTCGGTAGACTCGGTCTCTTAGTAGACTCTACGGAAGACAACCGAAAAGTCACTATACCTGAGTCAATCGTAGAGTCTACTATACCTGAAGATGCCTCGTGTTGGGGCGAAACACGTGTCGTTTACAAGATGGAAAAGTGATAATGTGTGTTTGGTGTTGTGGTGGGTGGAGAGTTGATGGTCGATTTTCGGTAAGTTTTTGGTTTAAGTTCCAAATAAATCCACTAAACCCAACGGAAAAACACACATTATTAATTTTCTGTTATTGTTTTGCTTGTCGCGGATCTTAGCTAAGTAAAACTTTTGACTGTCCATATAGCGGGTACTATTGCCTTATTAGTTGAATATCCTTAACAGAGCAATTGACATCTCCATTTATATATCATTGCCTTTTCCAATTATTTTTTAATATATTGAGCCCAAAAAATAAAAGTCAATGAAAACTGTATATGTAGCTATAACCTATCGCGAATCACGTATAAAAAGCTAGCAAGCGATAAGGGTTAATATGATTTTGACGATTGATATAACTCGTATTTATTTTAGGTTGTCAATGGTGTAAGGTACATCCTCACACTTAATGTAGACTATAACAATTGCACGACTGAAATAACTGATGCTTGTTCCTTCGTCAAACCATGTAAAGTAACAATACTTGAGAAACCTTGGGTAAAATTACCGGATGGATCTAAGTACAGGGCAATTTTAGCTAACAACTGCACAGAAGAGTGGATTTTCGATGAGGAAATAATCTCTAATACTGATGAGAATACAGAAAGTAATGATATTATAACGAACCCATCAGTTAATAATCAAGAAAAAGAAGACGAGTCTCAAAAACCTGTTCCTGATTATGATAAAATTGCAAATACAGGTTCCGCGGATGAAATACTTAAAGCTATCCACAACACAGAATTACTAACGCAACAGCAGCGCGAAAAAAGCCTAACAGATGAAGAACTTAATAATTTAGAACGTCAAATTATCCCTTATAACCAATTCCTAGAAATATTACCTGTAACCGAACAAACATCTTACACAGATGATTTTAAAGAAAAATACGTTGACAAAGTGGAAACAAAAAAACAATTCAGCTCCAATGCAAATTCAATAATACAAGTGAAGCGTATAGAAAAAGCTAATATACTGGACGACGGTAAGAAAAAAGCGATCGATGATTTATTTAATCTTTTTGATTCTGCTGATGCAAAGCCATATTCGAAAAGGTCTCCCAACCTTAGTTTTGTTGGTGGACAACAAACAAAAGATGTAAATGATCCTCAATACACGTTGTTAGCCGAGCAATCTCTGCAAAAGTATTTAGAACAAAATAAAATAGGTCAGAACTACGAGGTCATAAAAATCGATGATGTCACTGTGCAAGTTGTTGCTGGAAAATTAACAAGAATGACTTTCCACATAACTAATAAAATTGACCAATCAACGAGCGGTCTACTAAAATGTAATTCTGTAATTTGGGAGAAGCCTTGGTTAGAGTTCAAGGAAATAAATGTAACGTGCAAAGAAAGTGATTTAAGTAATGAGCAGAAAAGAGTAGGCACTACACAGATCCTGGAACAAAGTTCTGCAGACGCTTCTAAGAGGACTAAACGCCACGTGTTAGAAGAGCGAAGCGAAACAAACCCTAATGATCCAAAATATTTGCAATTAGCAGAGAAATATCTTCAAACGACTGGAACCTCAACATTCAATGACTTATGGAGAGGAAAGCGATATCTATCAAAACAAGATTCACGTTTTTTATATAAACTGAATAATGTTTCAGGTGTAAAACGAAGTAAAAAGGGTGGTGCAAAAGTGCAAGACCCAAATCTTTCGCAATATAAGTTACTAGCCGAAGAATCATTACAGCAATATCACCGCTTAGAAAAGAGTGATAATTATCATAAGGTTATAGAAGTTACTCGCGTCACGTCACAAGTTATATCTGGAGTGAAATATAATATTGATTTTACTGCTGCGCCAACACATTGTGTCGTCAATGTTACTTATACGCAGAATTGTGAAGAAGTGAAGGCAACTCGGTTGTATTGTAGTGCTGAAATTTGGGATCGTCCTTGGCTGGGGCGTAAAAAAATCGATGTATCTTGTTTTAAGGTTGACACTGATCCAAACGAGGACAATGATACAAAATCATACGCAGAATCACTAAAAAAGGATGATGTTAAAATAAAACACGGTAAATTCGCTGCTAAGAAAACAGCGGCATTATATTTGCAAAAATCAAAACCGATAAATGTTATCAAGAAGAGATCGGTTAATCTACATTCACTTGACTATACTAAGGATCTAGCTCTTCAGAAATTAGTAGCAGAATCGCTTGAAAAACTCGAAATGTCATCAACGAACAAATATAAACAAAGAGTAATCCGAATCAATAACTATTCAACTAAAATGCTTTCAGGGCGAGTGATCTCCATCGATTTTGATGTTGGTTACACATCTTGCTTAAAGTACGAAGTGATTGACAATATCACAAGTTGTGAGTTCTTAGAGTATATGCCTCAACGACATTGTATAGCATACGTTTGGGAGAGACAAAGAACAGATAAACATAAAGAGACAGATGTAAGCTGTGAAGATGAGCACACATCTGTAAGAGACATTGATTTAACCCATAAGAACTCATTGCACTTGGCGGTGGAAGCTTTAAAACGTATCGAGGCGAAATATCCTCATCCGCGTAAACAGAAAATAGTAAGGATATTCTCCTTTGATAAGCAGGCTGTTGCAGGCTTACACTATCGAATGAAGATCGAAGTAGGCTACACGAATTGTATGGCATTGAGTAATAAGAAAAATTGTACGTTGGCTAATGACATGGGTGTCAACAAATTTTGCCGTGTCAACGTTTGGTTGCGTCCATCGACAGAACATCCTCCGAATTTCAGAGTCTCTTGCGAACAAGACGGTTTGGAAAATCAGCTATACCCACATCTACAAGCGCAACATCTTTTTTATGATTTCCTTGCTACCCACAAGCGGCCGTACGTTAACGATAACTCAGAAATGTTAGTGAGGTTTGAAATATTCAAAGATAATTTGAAAAAAATTAACCAACTAAACATTCACGAAAAGGGCACGGCTAGATACGGTGTAACAAAGTTTTCTGACCTCACGTACGAAGAATTTCGCACGCGTTACTTGGGCCTGAAAACGAGTTTGCGGAGGTCTAATCACAATTCTATGAGGAAAGCTGATATACCAAAAGTGGATTTGCCTGATAAATTTGATTGGCGCGAGCACGGTGCTGTCACTGCAGTGAAGGACCAAGGGTCATGTGGAAGTTGCTGGGCGTTTAGTGTTACAGGTATTTCATTTATTTAAATTTTGGATGCCATATATCATACATACATACATATCATTACGCCTGTTTCCCGTAGGGGTAGGCAGAGATCATAGATCTCCATCTGCTATGATCTCGGAGCATATTTCCTTTGCTTCCTCCACACTCATCACTCTCCTCATGCAAGCTAAGTAAGAGTACTCAATATGCCATATATCGACACAAAAAAGCGTAACGACACAGAAAACGTAGTAAACCGCAAAACTTTTAAGTTTTCTGAAAAAATTGTATCTGATCACTCAAAAACAGTCAGTTTCAATGCTGTACTATATTTTCTAATGATCACAGAGCTGTGAGACTCAAACCATTCGTGGCAGTATTTTTTCTGATCCGAATGTGCAATAATTTTTTTGACATCTGTGTCAATTGCAGCGTTTTCGATTTTTGCGTCGATATATAAAATTTTGACCCTATGGTTGACCTTATTTGGGCAGGTACATGGGAGGAAATAGCTTTTTTTGCATTCCTGTTGTACCTTTCGGTGTGCGTTTAGAGAAGCAAGGCCAACCTCTCCTATCCCTAATTAAATGATCATCATCAGCCTTAACGATCCGCATCTGTATATTGGCTTACCTTCAAAACTGAGGGCTGGTTCCTTAAATATAATTTATATTTATATTTTATATTTAACCCTTTCGGCACAAGCGGTCTTTCCGTCGCGACTTTCCGTTCTAACTAAACTAAAAAAATAGAACACGGCCTAGTCCTCCGTTATGATGATCAGTTATCTCATAAATAGCAACTAATCAACGCGGATATGAATGTAGAATACGACTGTTCAAAAATCGAAAAGTCCAAGGTATTTTATGCATAATATATTTTCAACGCATAGATAATCAGATGGACGCCGGATTTATCTTGCGCTTGTCCACACAGGTCATGAGATGGACTTCGGATAAATCCGGCACCCGTATCGAAAGGATTTAGTCCTTTTTTTTAAAACATAGCAGGCGAACGAGCGTTCGGGTCACCTGGTGGTAATTGTTCAGGGTCGCCCATAGATATCTATAACGCCGAAGACGTTACAGATGCCTTGCCGGTCCTTTGCGAATACATATGCTCGAATGCCCCTATGTCGTATCTGCATATCTGTTTGTCTGTTCGGGCTTCGGGCATTTCGGGACCAACTGAAAATATTTGAACGACACATTCACCCGAAGGTAGTGGGCGTTTTTATTTTCATTCCATTCAAAACGAGATTTTATCACTATCACATACAGCAAAAAAAAATGTAAAATTTTTGATGAAAACGGTGTGTTCGTGTTTCTAATAAAATGTATAATTTTCAGGCAACGTTGAGGGTCAGTGGAAGATAAAGACGGGCAATTTGGTATCACTGAGCGAGCAGGAGTTGGTAGACTGTGACAAATTAGACGACGGCTGCAACGGCGGTCTACCTGATAATGCATACAGGTATTCGATACATTCAAATAAAATTGTAGTAGCTGCATACAATTTCAATGTAACTGTATTTTCTTAAAGTAATACGGTTGTTGAACCTCATCAAGGCCGCTTGATGAGCACTTAGAGCCCCCGACTCCCAAATGCCCGCGACCTCAAAGGCCCCTCAAAGGCTTGAGGTTAACGGAACACCAACTACACGAAGGCCGTGTCGAGGCGCGCGGGAACCGCTCTGGCGTCGTCTACGGGCGGAATCCGCTCTCTCGCGATCTCGTCGGCAGCCTTTTTCTGTGCAATTATGGTCTCGAAGGTGGCTACGGCCCTCCACGCCGTATCCCCGCTCACGCCGCCCGGCTAATGGAAAAGTAGCAATAAAATTTAAATTAATCTAATTCCAGAGCTATCGAGCAGTTAGGCGGGCTCGAGACGGAAACAGATTACCCGTACGAAGGCCAGGATGACAAGTGTACGTTCAACCGGACCCTCTCCAAGGTCACGATCACCGGCGCCGTGAACATCACCACCAACGAGACCGATATGGCCAAGTGGTTGGTTCAACATGGACCCATCTCCATAGGTCAGTTATTTTAACATACATACATATCGTCACGTCTGTTCTCCGTAAGGGTGGGCAGAGACCACAGACCTCTATCTGCTACGATCCCGGCAGGCTTTCTTTGTTTCGTTGTTTTAACTATTAAATATGTCAAAGTCGTGACATCACCATCAATGAGATTGACATGGCCAAATGGTGGGTTCAATATGCACCCATCTTCATACGTTCGTTGTTTTAATATACGTACGCACGCGTTCGTTGTTTTACATATCGTCACGCCTGCTTTAAGTTTATTAAGAGATTAGACATACATTTCGTACATTACTCATATAAAAAATTATTCGCGGTACGCAATCCAGATAACTGAGGTCCGGATAATCGAGTTTGCACTATATTTTCTATCGATACAATTTAAAGAGAATTTCAATGTCTTCGAGACACATTAGACACACAAAATACATCCATAGACCCGAACACAAATCTTTGGTTTAAAACAAATATTATTTTCGATCGAGATTTGAAATCTCGCCCGAATCGAGAAATCGAGATTTGAATCAGCTAAACATCGTTGCGGTTGTGGTATGGGTTGTACAGAGACAACCATGTCTTTTTTCTTAAACCATCATTCTTACACCCGTGCAATCAGGGCGAACCACCCGTCACGTCCTGATTCTCACGAGGGCGAGAAGCGACCAACGGAGAGCAGTTTCGCTGTGATGCATGGTAACGGATGGAGCTCTGTGGCCTCTGCCAACCCCTTTATTTTTTTTTTACGTGGGGAAATCCTAAAACCCCACGACGGCCGCCATCGGCACCAAGGAAGAGTCCCGGGATCTCATAAAGAACTGCTTCTGCCGGGGCTCCTCCGGCGCCTGGCTCACTAAGACCGTCTCGAGGGTTGTGTGAGTTCGCTACCCCCGACACCCTCGCGGTGCTTAACCGGTTATTCCTGCCATAGGGAAACACCGTCCTCCTTAAGGCCGCTTGATGAGCACTGACGTCCCCCACCCCCGAGTGCCCACGACCTCAAAGGCCCCGCTTACGGTGGAGGAACACCAACTACTGCAGGGCCGCGACGAGACGCGCGGGGACCGCGCTGGCGTCGTCTACGGGCGGGATCCGCTCTCTTGCGCTCCCGCTCGGCAGCCTCCTTCTGGGACATGACGGTCTCGCAGAAGGTGGCTACGACCCTCCACGCCGTATCCCCGCTCAGCATCGCCGACACGACTGCTGGCAGGGAGAGACTCTCTCCGATGCGGCCGATCAGGACCCGCCGCTCCGGTTCCCAAGCTGGGCACACCGCGAGCGTGTGCTCTGCGGAGTCCTGCGTCCCTTCGTCGCAGTGGAAGCACTGCGCCGTCGCCTCGCGTCCGATCTTACACAGATAATCACCGAAACAACCGTGCCCGGTGATTATCTGTGTGAGTCTGTAGGTGAGCCTGCCCCCCTGCCTCTCCATCCATTCTTCGAAGAGCGGCAGGATCGCTCCGACGACGCGTTTGTGCGCTACATGCTCTTCAGAGAGCCGAGCGCGCCATGTCGCGAATGCGTTCTGACGCTCCCGCCTTTTTATCACTTCGTACGCCTTTGGCGCGCCTCTACCGCATTGGCGGATGCTACGAATCCGATCGTACACCCTCGCATGCATATCCGCCAGGATGTCTAAGGGCGGGAAGCGAGCTAGGGTTGTCGCCGCCTCGAAGGATACGGTCCGATATCCTCGTACGATCCGTATTGCCATCCTACGTTGAACGCTGTAGATATTCGTTCTACATCGTCGGATGGCCAGCCTTCGCGCCCACACAGGCGCTTCGTACAAAGCTACGGACAGCACGACTCCGGCGTAGAGGCGACGCACCTCCTCACTCGGTCCCCCTAGATTAGGCAGCAGTCTGTGCATGGCACCCACTACCTTCTCGATTCGGGGAACTAGGCGCACGAAGTGCTCTTCGAAGCCCCAGCGGCTGTCCAGAGTGAGGCCTAGGTACTTCATGTACCGTCCCACTGTGACCTCGTGCTCACCCACACGGACGCGCGAGTCGGGAGGTTCCTTGCCTCGAGACAGCCTGTGGAACCATAGGGCCTCGGTCTTATCGGGCGCTATCTGTAGTCAGCTATCTGCCAACCCCTGCGGGGAATAGGCGTGAATATATATATATATTTATATATAAAAATCAATCTTGCATGCGGTGCATACACACAAGGAAAGCGATACTGTTAACCATCCTGAAAACAAATTGAGCCGTAAATTTTCACGGATAGGAGACCTTGAACATTTACGGCATATAATTAGTCCCTTATGGCTTAATTATATACGTCCGCGTTTCTAAGTGGCGCGGCCGTGACTCCGCCGCTTCACGTGTTATATGAAGCGACTGCGGGACGGTACTAAACGGGTACAAACTAGCAAGCGCGGCCCGTCCATTTCATATACAGTAAATCCTCCTGTAATGCGATTTCATATAACGCGATTTCGTATAACGCGATTTCATGTACCTCGTATAACACGTATTTTACCTCGTATAACGCATGGATTTCCAAAGTCACATATTTGTATGTACTGTGAAAAATTTATAATGATTCGACGGTCCATAATCAACTTTGTTTGCACATCTTGTTTTTATAAAATTAAATTATTTTATTTAGTTTTTGTTCCCAGCTTTTGAAGTTTAGTAACGTTGATTATATTTTACAGTGATTCCTCGTATAACGCGTAACCGATGTACCGCGTTAGAGGAGGTTTTACTGTAATTGCATTCATATGATCTCGTATAATCTCACTGCACGGCGGCCACACCGCTAGGCCGCGCTGACGCATATAATTTGGCCTTAACATGTTTGCATGCTTCGTGTTATTAATAACGTTTACAAATACCGCCAGGAATAAACGCGAACGCAATGCAGTTCTACATGGGCGGTGTGTCACATCCGTGGCGGATGTTATGCAATCCGCAGAACTTGGACCACGGAGTGCTCATCGTTGGTTTCGGCAAGAAAGGTAATTGTGGTGCCCTTATAATTTATATAACACAGCATTAATAACTTATGGGTGTCCGGTGACGTGAAGTTTTTAACACTGAAAATGATAGACGATGTAACAACATGTCCAAGCATCTAATATTTTCAGTGTTCCTATTTAAATTTTACTTTGAAGCAATAAAAATTTTTCGGATAATGCCTGAATCTTTAGGGACTTTTGTGTTATATGTATTTTTTTAATATTCGTACAATTTTTAAAATCATTAAATTAATAATAATAATAATTCTTTATTTGTATAATATGAGGTTATAACAAGATGAACAAAAAAGAGACGTATAAAAGCTCCATCACATTGCCACTTACGGCGTACAAATTTCATTAATAATGACACACTATTACAAATAACTAAAACAATTATTACAAATCTAAATACATAGCTAGATTATTATAATATCATTAAAATTATAATTTATTATTACATTTATATATCACTAAGAATTATATATTATAAGAAAATAATATGCTCGTCATTGCAAAGTTATGTCGATCACAAAAATTTACATCTATCAAAAAGATCAAGCTAATTTGTACAGGTAGGCTAAGGCTAACTTGTATAATAACTGACACTTGAATTTCAGACTACCCGCTGTTCCACAAGCACCTACCGTACTGGACGATCAAGAACTCTTGGGGCAAGTCGTGGGGCGAACAGGGATACTACCGCGTTTACCGCGGCGACGGAACCTGTGGCGTCAACCAGATGGCTAGCAGTGCACTTGTATAGTAACATTTGTTTAGCGGGCCGTCCATTCACCGTCCTTAGGTTCACAACGGGGGCAGTACTGCCCCCTAGCGGGCGATAGCGGGTCCAAGGAAAAAATGGTGGGCGTTTTGAAATACCTCTATTTTCATGAAAAAACATTTTATCTAGCCATCTAAAATGTTTATCTTTTTAAAGGGGTTAGTCTATAAAGGGTTGGGATCCTATGATCTAGACGTATGGACAAATCTGGTCATTTTAAGGCCTGTTTCGTATTCCTGTTTTTAGTTAAGTAGGTATATAAAACCGTCGCATTTCATTCATTTTGTGAAAAAGCCCTTCTCATTATTCGTGATAAGGTATTTCTTGAATTCCCTTTACATTCGCAATGCCAATGAAACAAAAATTGTTAAAAAGGAAAATTGACAATTAAAAAAAATAATTACTCTATGCCACAAAATTAATTGTAACTCATTACTCTGAGAAATGTTTTTTACTCAAGTATTTATTTTGTGTGTTTCTTTAAAATTTGTTTTGACCTAAGTGTGGCATATTTAGATTAGGAAAATTTTTGTTACAGTATTTCGCGGTTTATATATTTGTAGAAGTTTGTAGAATTTTTTTCGGAATACTATATACGTATTACCATGCAGTTAATGGGTAGTTATGGATGGCCCCTAACAATATAACAATTGATGTTTGATAAATGTTTATAATATATTTTATTTTATCAAGGATAATGAAACAGGTTACGCAGAAACCAGTCGTGGGTTAATTTTTAAATATTGAGATCGATTTTAAACGTTGAATTACAAAAAATATATGTTAAGCTTACTCATTCTTGCGTATTCCCAATTTAACGGAAAAATACTCATAGCTAAGGCTAATTCTACAATTAAATGTCATATACGAAAGAGAATATTTTTTTTATTAATGATATTTCTAGCCATTTTTATTATCTAAGAATAGTAGTAACAACTGTTGTAAATTGGCGACAAAAATCCAAATTGTCTTATAGTAGCCGCTTGTTATTAAAAATGCTTGCGTAATTTTCGTTAATGTAATAATCAATCTATACTATATGTATATAAAAAGAATCTCTTGAGATTTATAGGTCTACATTAAAATTGATGAGAGAGGATAATTTGTAGTATTCTATATTCTTAACAATGGAAAAACTGCATATAAACTCAATATAAATATCAAATCGTTGGAGCAGACGAGTGCTGGAGTAGAGACCGCGTCTCGGTAAACGTAGTGTGGGACGCCCCCCGGCTAGATGGTGCGACGATCTGCGCGGGGCGGCTGGCAGAAACTGGATGCGTGTAGCCGAAGATCGGGCTAGGTGGCGCTCCATGGGGGAGGCCTATGTCCAGCAGTGGACTGCCGCAGGCTGCTGATGAAATATCAAATCAAAATGTTTATCATGACCAGTGTATATTTTTATTATTGACACCGCCTAGAACATTTTTATGTTGCATTAGATCTGTTATGTAGACTTATAATGTTTGTCCTCAATCAAAAATTCAAATAATTTTATACTAGAATATTTTAAGTTTTTTTACTATTTATATAGTTTTCATTAGTATGTGAAACCTTAACACACTATTTTTATTCAAAGTTTTTATCAAAAAATAGATATTTCTTATTTTTATACTTTATATTCTTATACTTTTTTTGTATATAATTTTTCCTTACCTTAAGCAATTGTTTTTTACGTTTTTATCATCAAATTGTATTTTTATAATCCTGCCGATACTTAAATGAAAATGAAAATACTATGTTTAAAAAAAAGGTTTATTTTCGCATATTATTTTTTTTAAGTATGTTGTATTGTTTTTTTATAGTCAAAATATTAAAAGTAGAATAATATATTAAAAATTGTTTTTGTTGTGGATGCCTTATTCAGCAAATTAAAGAAATAATTAAATACTGGACTTTCATGACAAATAGCTCCCTTACTGACCACAGTAGACCACCAGGTCTTACCGGGTAAAAGCGCATTGTTGAGCGTGAGCGTTGCTAGCTACTAATGTTGGGTGCATTAGTAGCTAGCAACGCTCACGCTCATCAATATAGTGTACCCATACCAACATATTATACACCTTTCTTCATACTACACATTATCTCTCTAAATAAATTGCAAATGAGGACAAGATTGTAACGATAAAAATTTAAAAAATACAATGCTTATTGAGATTTCTTATGAAACTTTTTCGTTTCCTAGTAGTTAAGAACGTGCCTTCATGTAACTGTATATAACTTTATGTGAAGCTCTTTGATATCGATTTTATTAGGAATGTATTTTGGTACATATATTGAATAAAATTTTAAAAACCTTTTATTGTTTTATTTTCACTATTTGTTTCTTATGTGAAACATCTTATCGCGGGGTATGGAAGTGAAATCGTAGACCGTGACGTTGTCTCGATTCAGGCTACGTTCCCCTTCACTCGGCTCTATACAGGGTCACTTATACGTGGCCGTGAGCACACGGTAGAGACCGAGTCGTCAACAATGTTTCACATCTACCAAGCGTCCTATGAAAGAAAGGTATTTTTTTCGATTTTCAAATCGCCTACCAAGTGTGAGGATTAAGGGAACACCCCTCATCGACTGTGTCATCGCATCACCTTATCAAGTGCATCATTGCGCTTTTCAAACATAGAAGAGTCAACATAAATATTAATTTCGCAAGTTAATTTCGCACTCTGGAAATTTTATTTACAACTTTATACACAAAAGATATTATCACTTAAATATTATTACTGTTAAATATTATTACTGTTAAATATTATTACTGTTAAATATTATTACTGTTAAATATTATTACTGTTAAATATTATTACTGTTAAATATTATTACTGTTAAATATTATTACTGTTAAATATTATTACTGTTAAATATTATTACTGTTAAATATTATTACTGTTAAATATTATTACTGTTAAATATTATTACTGTTAAATATTATTACTGTTAAATATTATTACTGTTAAATATGATTACTGTTAAATATTTGAATGTTAATTCACACCATCAGGTTTACGCCTCACACCAGCTGACAGATTCAGTTTTTAATAGGAGAGCTATAAATTAACGGGCCGGCTAGACCGAGGAAGTAAACCCAACCCCTTTCTCGTTCCCTTACTTCTTTCTTCCCCTATATTCACACCCTAACTATGGCTAGGTAATGTAAAATGTGGTGCCCTTAGAATTATAGATATTTACAGGTGGAAGTGATTAGGTGGCCATTTTGTTCATTTGCCAATTCTATATAAAAAAACTTCAATAAATGCCATAACGATAAAGAAAAATATTGCGTCTACGTCTACAAGAGTTACCTACACCCTGTTTCCTTTGCAGGGTGCAGATATTGTGTCTCAATGGTGAACCCCACTACACGGACCTAACCTAAGCGGACAACCACCCCGTCGATCATGGATTGCCACTTATAAAATTGGCAGGTTTGGACGTCCTGAGAAATACGTTTCTTTTTCGTATTTCAATGAAGGCGTGTGAGTTCACACAAAGATTTACTTGTACTTAGTCACATCGATATGTGTACATATGATATTTAAAAAGCTTACTTATTTTTTTTTAAATTAAAAATCCTTCGATAAGAATTAAGGTGTGTCAACGTAAAACTCTTGAAAATAGCAATGTAGAGTGGTTCATTGACACGAGACATGTGACACAAATTGTCCACATGTTTAAAATTATCTTCTTCTAAGAGTGCCCCTCCGACTTGCGAAGTTTGGCAACCAATTCAGCACAACTCTTCTCCTTCGCGAGGTGCAGCAGTTTTCCCATCATGATCAGTTGCAACAACTTGTACCTGTCATGCCTCATGATGTGACCCACGTAAACAACTTTTCTACCTTTGACGGTCTGCAAAAGTTCACGTTTTTGCTTGACTTGTTGGAGAACCCTGTCATTGTCATATATGGAACGATATTTCTATTTTTATAATCATTATTTTTATTTTTTACACTATTATTTATTTATAAAACAAAATTTATGTATCAAAATATATAAATATTAAAAATGGCATTGTTTATGGGATAGGAAGGCAAACGAGCAGGCGTGTCACCTGATGGGAAGCAATCATTGCCGCCCATAGACTTCCGCAGCGCCATAAGCAGTTCGGGAGCGTTGCCGACCTTTAAGGAAAGTGTCATAATGGGAGGGGAGGGGGGAGGGTGATGGGCCTCCGGAACTCGGCCGCTCACCGTATGAAACCGCGGTAGGTAAGCTACCACTCAGACGCCGGTTTACTGCGGGAGTGTGGTACTTCCCCGGGCGAGCCGGCCCATTCATGCTACAGACAGATATTATGCTATTCTTGACAAAGTATGCGTCTCCAGCGTGACAATACCACTATTAAATGACATGTCATAAACTACAAGTGGGTAAATATTACACTCATACGAGGACACTCGGTATATATTTAGACTTTTCAGAACACAATAGGTTTACTTTACAATTTAGTTTTGTTGATTTTAACATATCAATAAAAGGTCAGTTAAAGCTGATGGATGTTATCTAATGAGGATAAAATGAATAAATACAACACACAAGCGATGACTTCGCTCATTTCGGATCGATAGTTTACACCGATGGTCGCATTTTCAGAGTAAACAATGATACGAAATATTTTTCTATTTTTATGTGCGTGCTTTATCTCCTCGCTTGGTGTCGCAGAGTTAAGTGAGCAGAAAAGGGACCATTTTAATGGTTTATTAACTAACGATGAAGGCTACCATAGAGCGGAGATGGTATGTTGTAAATGAATTATTAATCGTTTATTGATTATGTTTATTGTATATACAAAATATTAATTGCCCTAAATAAACCGATATATTTAAATAAATAAGAACTCTTTTCCAAAAACTTCTTTCACGGTCGTAGTATATCGAACTGTTTATCTTTCGTCTTAAACATTAAATATAAATACTCCCACGATAAAAATTAACCTATTTTTTTACAAATTTTTCCATGCTTTACTTCACAATTAGTGAATGTTGCATTTAGAATCAGTTGTTTTATTTCCAAATTGACCGGGATAAACAAGCAGACTGTACAATTTTATTTTATAAACATGTTTTTGAGTAATCTCATGATTGTCAACTACACCTTTTTGTTTATGTATCCCATAAATGTCTCTGATGGGCATGAAGTTTTCTAATTTCTGAAGAAATGGATATAGACAAACATGATGTCTTTGGATTAGCGGAACATTCAAACAAAAACTAGCTATCTGTAGAAAATATATATAATTATCCAGTTTCTACCAGCTACCAGGACGTTTTTTTGCATAGTTATTTAATATAACTGTAAGAAAATTTTAATCAAATGAGTCAGACACCAAAAAAAATATTTTTGATAAAAACACACGTGGCTCTTAATATCCACAACGATTTATTTCTCTTTCGTTATATCTGTGTTCCTACGCTAAAATGTTACTTTCCTATGCTCCTAATTGATTTTTAAACTATTGTGGAGATTCATGTAGCTTCTTTTCCGTGTTTTAGGTACATAAACATGAAATAGGAGAGGAGGGATCCGTCGGTGATTCTCCGAGGGTAAAGCGACAATTAGTCGGTGGTAATACCGAAAAAGACCCTAATGACCCTAAATATATGAAATTAGCAGTAGAATCAATGAACAAGTATCTTCACAATTCCGGTAATTCTGTACCTCACACAGTTATTAATGTAGAAAGAGTTACTTACCAACTTGTTGCTGGTGATTTGACGACTATTTACTTCAAGGTTAAACCTGAAGAAGGTACAGGCGACGTTCTCAAGTGCGTTTCTAAGCTATGGGAACAGTCTTGGACAGATAAAAGAGATCTCGACGTTACATGCCACATAGATGAAGATTTACAGAGACCTAAAAGACAATTGGACGGCGGAGTAGAAGAAAGAAACCCCAACGATCCACAATATATGGCATTAGCTATTGAGTCAATGAACAAATATCTCCACAGTTCGGGTAACTCAGCGGCTCACAAAGTTGTTCGAATACACAGGGTAACATATCAACTTGTTGCTGGTGATTTGACGACTATTTACTTCGATGTTAAACCTGAAGAAGCTACAGGAGCCATTCTTAGCTGCGTTTCTAAGCTGTGGGAACAGTCTTGGACGCATAAAAGAGACATCAACGTTACTTGCCACATAGATGATAACTCACAAAGGCCTAAAATACCATTAACCGGTGGAGCACAAGAAAGAGACCCTAACGATCCACAATATATGCAATTAGCTATTGAGTCCATGAACAAATATCTCCAGAGTTCGGGTAACTCAGCGCCTCACAAAGTTGTTCATATAGAGAGGGTAACTTCTCAAGTTGTTGCTGGTGATTTGACAACTGTCTATTTCAAAGTTAAATCTGAAGAAGGTACAGGTGACGTTTTGAGCTGCGTTTCTAAGCTATGGGTGCAGTCTTGGACAGATAAAAGAGATCTCAACGTTACTTGCCATATAGATGATGGATTGCGGAGGTTTAAAAGAAAATTCGTCGGCGGAGCACAAGAAAGAGACCCTAACGATCCACAATATATGCAATTAGCTATTGAGTCCATGAACAAGTATCTCCAGAGTTCGGGTAACTCAGCGCCTCACAAAGTTGTTCGTATACTCAGGGTTACTTTTCAATCTGTTGCTGGATATCTGACGACTATCTACTTCGATGTTAAACCTGAACAACCTATGGGATACATTCTTAGCTGTGTTTCTAAGCTATGGGAACAGTCTTGGACGGATAAAAGAGATCTCGATGTC
This sequence comes from Baronia brevicornis, assembly GCA_031353405.1. Classification (NCBI taxonomy): domain Eukaryota; kingdom Metazoa; phylum Arthropoda; class Insecta; order Lepidoptera; family Papilionidae; genus Baronia; species Baronia brevicornis. The sequence continues at coordinate 198,322 of JASFAT010003055.1, read as the reverse complement.
AATTGTAAAATAATTCGCTGATTTTTTGATTACCTGCTAGTATATTATGAAATACCTAGTGCTGTAATTCAATCTGATATTTCTTCTGTTAATTATTTAATGATTTTCTTCATGTTTTTGTCATTTCATTCTACTATACCTTATTTGTTAACTTTATTTTTTTAACACAATTGCTTATATTTTTAATACAAAAATATATTACATGTTTTTATTTTCATTTTATAATTAAGTTTCTTCTACGTTTTATTCCTCAAAAAAAATGTAGAGGCCTGTACCTAATAGTGGGACATTCGTACATACAATATGTATATTGGTTATAAAAAAAGATAGCTCTTTTTCGCTAATTCGTTTGCTCAGTATTGCTTTTTCCTCATTCGGGGGGATTTCTTTCTATTTGTCAAGATTTATGCAACTATTGTATATATATCAGTCCGCTAAATATCGAAAAACCTTCATTCTAATTCGGTAAGAACTATTCGCTTTTATTAATTAAAAGTAATATTTTAACAGGAAAAGGTAAAGATTTATTATTTTTTTCATACCACCATAAAAGAAGACAATATTGTTCTGCTTAATTTAAATCATTTTCATGTGAACACTAGAATAATAGAATAACTAGAACAACTATTAAAGTTTATCTTTATATTGTAGACTAGCTTTTGGGGGCCCGCCTGCAGCAGCCCTAATACGCGAGCGTTTCGGTCTTTTGCCAAATTTCAGTGAAATCGGTCCATAAATATAGCTTTGTAAGGCGGCCATCTTGTTTTTCACCATTTTGGATTTTTTTCTCCTTTGTGGTAATGCAGCATTATATAAAATTAATAATGTGTAAGAATGCATTTTGAAAAACATTTTCTACATATACCATACTTCATAATTATCATTGATGCAGACGTAATAGTTTACTATTGGACATTTTCTATTAAAATTGCAGTGTATTACCGTACTTAATCTCCCCTCAATGTATTCATTTACTGTAAACATGTTAATTATATTATAAATTATTAACAATGGGCAAATAAAACCATTTGTTGTTTGCATAACACATTATTTTAGATGTATGTCCATTGCAGGAAATTTCTAAGCGGTATTATGACGTAATTATGAGTTAGGAGCAAATAAAGAATGTTTACCATATATGTATGTTAATAAATGTTTATAAGAAACGACAATCCAGAAGCAAGCAATGATTATTAACAGGTTTTAGTTTTAGAGGTATATTTACACAGGCAATTGCATTGAATAATAAATCTTTATATAATGTTATTTATTAAAATTTACTTCATAATTTTTTGTTGAATCTTATGGAATGGCTTTAAAGGTGTAGCTACACAAGATACAAAGACATTACTAATTTCATAGGAAGGACTCATAGGACTTTTTGTAAACTGTGTACAGTGGACGACGATATTGTGTACGGCTAAAACTGTGAGACAGTACCTTGGCTTGCATGCCTAAGTCTTGCGTTACCTTGGTTTATCTCGCCTCGAAGGATTATTAACCCTAATAATATGATTATTTTTATAGTGTTTTTTTATATAAATATTATTGTAATTAAGAGATAATTGTGTAAATAAAAGAGATCGTAATAGTAATATATCTCTATCTCATAAAAAATACTTATATCTCAACTACTATTATTACTTACATATTATAGGTTTGGTTATTCGACACCGGTAAGATTGTCGTCTGGCTTATGTTAGTATAGTCCTCGCTAACAATTTTCCACATCGCACATCTTGCCCATTTTTTAATATCGTCCTCCCATTTACGACGCTGTCTCCCTTTTTTATTTTTTCAATTTTCTTTAGAGTCCACTGCAGGATATGGACCTTTTTCAAAATTGGGAATTGGAGTTCGCAGATTCGTATTTATTGTTCAAGTAGACGTTTCTGTCCGTGAACTAATATTTGCCCTAGACATCGAAACACACCCACTGAAGAAAATAGAGTGGTTTTATTATAAATCGGAAACTGCACGTCCAGATAAGAGCATTAATTGGAAAAATGTGAATCAAATAAATATCAAATACGCGTTAAAGCTTCACTCATTTCCATTTCTCCTGTTACTACGACGGTTGTATGTTACAATGGCGGTCAATTGCTTTTTGTTTATAGGCGCATGCTTTCTTTTGTTGATTAATTTTGCAGAATTAAGTATTCAGGAAATGGATGGAATTAATAATGGTATACTAGGAAATGGTGAACATGGTCTTGAAGCGCAGATGGTAAGTTCTTTTCATATGTAAAATTTTGATAGATAGAGGTCGATAAATACACAAATAAAAATAGTATTTTTTAAAGCTTAAAATGTTTGTATAGAATAAAATTTGTATATTTTAAATAATTTTCAAATTCATTCGAGTTAATGGCTTGCAATAGTGCCAAAATAGCACGAATGATTTCGCCAATATCACGTATAAGGGGAAAGACACGAAGGAGGTTAGTCAGTAGTTAGTAATTTTCAAATTAAAATTCTGTATTTTTCGACATCTTGTTTCTTGTTTTTTCTTTGATGGTAACCAGTTACAACTATTATGTCAGTGTCAAATGAAATATTTTTACATCAAATCTCTTAAAATAAAACTAGTCGACCTATCAAGTTACGGTTTGATAAAATGGTGGCCTTTTTACGAAAACCTTCTATAGACTTTTTCAGTCAACTTAAAGAGTCACGATACATGCATTTATTTCAAATCACTTTACTTATACGCCTTAATCGAACTATGTTATATAATACGCCACCACATTAAACGATATAACTGATAATAATAAAAGATTATGAAAATTAAATAAAAACACAACGTCACTGATATAAGTTGACGCGAAAAAGTCCATTTTTCGACATATGAAATAACATTTTTTTTGACATACGTCAGTGTGGACTGACGTATGTCAAAAAAAAATCAAGTCAAGCTTTTGCCACCATTTCGTAATGTTCCTATGGGCAGAGTAGTAACGACGAAAGAAACTTCGCAGGCTTCCTCTTCTTTATTAATGGAGTCAGGCGTTACTTTGCGGAAATCCATCACTATATGGACAGTCAAAAGTTTTACTTAGCTAAGATCCGCGACAAGCAAAACAATAACAGAAAATTAATAATGTGTGTTTTTCCGTCGGGTTTAGTGGATTTATTTGGAACTTAAACCAAAAACTTATCTTCAGGTATAGTAGACTCTACGGAAGACAACGGTTGTCTTCCGTAGAGTCTACTATACCTGAAGATGCCTCGTGTTGGGGCGAAACACGTGTCGTGTACAAGATGGAAAAGTGATAGTGTGTGTTTGGCGTTGTGTATAGTGGTTGGTGGGTGGAGAGTTGATGGCCGATTTTCGGTAAGTTTTTGGTTTAAGTTCCAAATAAATCCACTAAACCCAACGGAAAAACACACATTATTAATTTTCTGTTATTGTTTTGCTTGTCGCGGATCTTAGCTAAGTAAAACTTTTGACTGTCCATATTCCTCTTCTTTGTATTTTTTTCCTTCTTTTCACAATTCGACAATGTGTGCAGATCAAACTTTATAGATAGTCTCACAGATAACCAGGAAAACGTTCGGTTTATTATAATTAAATTAAAGTAGGTATGATCTGCGAAACCGGTCCGAGCAGATTGGGTAGGTAGAAACCATACTAAAAACAAAAATATGTAGAATAGTATATCCTTCGTTATTCAATTCTTATTATTAGTTCACACTATCTCTAAATACACTCCTTTGCAAAAAAAAACGGGCGGTTTTGATATTTCTACGTTATTGATAATAATTTAGTTCTAAAGTGGTTTTAATAGCCAAAGTATGTTACGGGCAATTAATAACGAGTCTGGTTATGAAAAAAAGTTAATTTCAAAGTCGAAGCTTTTGTTGTTAAAAAAATAATCACTTTTTTAATTTATGACTTTTCTTCACTTTTCGCGGCAAAGGTAGGTATACAACAAAAATCCTTTGTCAACATGTACAACCCGCACTGAATGTAATTGGTGAAGATACCATTCACATGGATGATAGTGCTCGGGCCCACCGTTCGTACATCGTAGATGCTTATGTACACGAGCTCGGTATTCGTCGTTTGGACTGGCCAGTGCGGAACCTCGACCTTAACCCCATTGAACCGAACCGAAGTCGAACCACTTCCACAAAACATCAGACACACATTCCACATGATACCATCAAAAGCCTGGTGGAAAGCATGCCAAGCCGATCACATGCCATAATTGCTACAAGGGGAGGTCATACTCGTTATTAATTTTTATTTTCTTTAATGTTTTTTATTAAAATACTCGTAGCCTTAATTTCACTCTATCCATAAAATTGTCCATTTGCATACAGATTTCTGTTTACATTAACTAAAACACCGATTCTAGGATTTAAGTGTGAAAAAATAAAGACATTTCTAGTCATCTAAGCTAATGACTCTAAAAATATAAATATTATCCATAGAAAAGCTAATGACTAAGAGGCCCGTTTTTTTACAAAGGAGTTTATATTTATATACAATATATTCTTCAAATTTTCAATCGTTAATAAAATATTCTTTATTAATCTACTCTAGTTTATATATATTTTGTAAAGTCGATTACATTTGATGTTAATACAGTGTTTTCATGGATGAAATCATTCATCATGAATGAAATTTGATTAATAAATAGTTGGAATTGAATTCAAAAACTATATAATTTACTTCTTTTATAATAGAGTGAGACAAACCAGAAGCGATGCGATGGTAAGCGAATAGAGTATATAACAGCTTAGAGTCGCTCAGAGAGCTATGGAGAGAGCTATGCTCGGAGTTTCTCTGATAGATATGATTCGGAATGAACAAATCCGTCAGAGAACTAAAGTCAACGACATAGCCTTTCGAATTAGCAAACTAAAGTGGCAACGGGCTGGTCACGTTTGTCTGAGATCCGATAATCGTTGGAGCAAACGAGTGCTGCAGTGGAGACCGCGTCTCGGTAAACGTAATATGGGACGCCCCCCAGCTAGATGGTGCGACGATGTGCGCAGGGCGGCTGCCAGAAACTGGATGCGTGTAGCCGTAGATCGAGCTAGGTGGCGCTCCATGTGGGAGGCCTATGTCCAGCAGTGGACTGCCGCAGGTTGTTGATGATGATGATGATGTAGCGAATAGCTTCGAATTTAAAGTCGTAAGTTCAATTCTATTGGTCATTTGTCCTAAACCATATTTTCCTAGTATTTACACAATCAACTTAGTTGGAATGGATAACAAAAATTTTAATTATTCAAAACATGCCAGGGCTTTGCCAAAAAAATGACCGCCGGTCTAGGCTTGTTTTTAAGTCTGCATCTTTATCTTCACTCTGTTTAGAGTTATTTCAAAAAATAACTCTAAATAGAGTGAAGATAAAGTAAATATTTTTCGCAGTCCATATGTTGGGCCTCCTTATTTCTGGAGCAATGAATACTAACCCGCACCACGCCTGTCCATAGTGATTGGCAGATCATGTAATCTCGGAATAAGTCGCCTTCCTCAGTGTCAGAGTGCTTACCAACTAGACCATTAGGACCATAGACTACTATCTTGATGCGGTAATAGAACTTACGACCATCGACTCCGAAACCAGTAACTTGGCAACTCAGCCACTAACGATCGATCTTAGATTTATGTATTTATATATTTATTAGATTAAGATATTTATTGATGTATTTTTAATGTAAACACACGTTCTAAAAATTATTTCCAAATAATTCAGATGGGTAAAAATATACAAGAATCTGAAGATGAAATCGTCGATGGTTTCCCGAGAGAAAAGCGACAATTACAAGGTGACGTAAAGGAACTAAATGCCAATGATCCTAAGTATATGATATTGGCTGAAGAGTCAATGGAAAAGTACCTCCAGATTTCGAGCATTGCAATCCCCCACAGAGTTGTGAGCATTGACAGAGTTACTTATCAGCATGTTGCTGGTGACTTGACGAGGATTTACTTCAAAATTAGTCCTGCAGTTGGAACGGGAGGCATTCTCAAGTGCATTTCTAAAGTGTGGGAGCAGGCTTGGGCACATAAAAGAGACATTGATGTTACATGCGAGATAGATGATGGTTCGCAAAGATTTAAGAGGAAAGTCTCTGGCGGAGTGGAAGAAAAAAACCCCTACGATCCTGAATATATACGATTGGCTTATGAGTCAATGGCTATATTTTTCCATAGGGAGGGTATTACAGTGCCTTACACACTTGCTGAAATTAATAGAGTTACTCATCAAATCGTTGCTGGCGAATTGACGACACTCTTTTTCAAAATTACACCTTTAACTGAGTCTGGGTACCCTCTCAAGTGCGTTTCAAAAGTGTTAGCGCAACCTTGGCTAAAAAAGAGGGAGATTGACGTCGACTGTATGTACTGATGGTGTAAGGAGTGCCTTTTCTAACGTTGTAATTCAAAATTATTTTATGCAGAGTTTGAAATAAAAACTAAAACAAAATTAAACAATATTCTTGATTTATTTACCTTTAACATGTCTCGTTCTACTAATCTGTTTGTTCAAATTGTATTCGAATAAGTAAAATTAGTTCCACCATTTTTAGAATGATGTCACCATTGTCGTTTTAAACGCGGCATGGTTTGTGCGATGCTAATGAGTTAAATAGCCTCGTGGGAATTTACCGGACCCATATCATCAATTCTGTGCTATGTATAAGTGACATAAAATGGTGTTTTTTTATAGTGTGAGTTAAAAATAGTGTGACTCCCTCGGAATGTAACATAGTTTTTTTTTGTATAAGCGATAGACATACGAGCAAGCTGTATTACGTATCTTGTTGTTTCTTCTGGTTAAAATGTAAATAAATAAAATCAAAAAGGAAAGTAATGGAAAATAATAGGTAAAAGGAGATCTCTTCAGCTCTAAACGCCAACCGCGAAATACGAATTAGCAAAGCTTCTGGTCTTTTTTACAGGACGAACCGGTCCATATAGAAATTAGTTGACAAATTTTGTAAATCATGTTTGAAATTCGCCTGTGGCAAGGCTAATTAATTAAACGTTCAATCACTAACTTCTAATTTCTCGTTATCTGGCTTGATACAACATTAAATATAGTTATTAACGCCATCTCGGAATACATAGCTATAGGTCCCCTTCTTCTTATCAGAGTGCTCTCCGACTAGACCATTAGTACCATAGACATACTATCTGGATGCGGTAGTGGAACTTATGACCATCGACTCCGTAAACAGTAACTTGCCAATTTAGCCACTTAATATAGATCTTAGATTTATGTATTTATATATTTATTAGATTAAGATATTTATTTATGTATTTTTAATGTAAACACACATTCTCCCGAATCATTTACATTAGTTTAGTAGACACATATACGTGTAATAAATTTTACTCTTATACTAAATGACTAATGTCTTTTTTTTGTTTGTTTTAGAATTATAGATCCTACAATTTTATTTTGAGGGAGGCCGTTTCGAATATTAAACTGTTACGGCTGTGTTGATGATTAGTAAAACAAAAGTATTTCAAGTATGTTATGGATTTCTATCCACTTTCTATCCACACATTGGTTTCTACCAACCCACATTGGACAAGCGAGTTAAAGTCCGTTTCTCCAGAAATGGAGAGGCTCGTGCTCAGCAGTAGTACATATATGGGCTATAAAAAAAAAGGATAGAAAATTATGTTAAAAAATTATTCCATATATGAGATATTACGGATTTATTTTTTTTTATTTTTTATATATTCACGCCTATCCCCCGCAGGGGTTGGCAGAGACCACAGAGCTACATCCGCTGCCATTCATTGCAGCGAAACGGCTCGACATTGGTCGCTTTTCGCCCTCGTGAGAATCAGGACGTGACGGGTGGCGAACCACGTCACCGTCATTTTTCGACAAATTAGGTATATTAAATTCGTCTTAGTGAATCCCACGAGCCGCAAGGGAGGATGGAGGTCAGCCCCAGCAGAGCCCTGCATGCTGAGGTAAGGCACCATAGTCCCCGGGGGAGCCCGACCCCGGGTCGATCGGCACGCTTTCGACTAGGCTCGCCCCTAGCCACGCATCCATTGGCACGGCAGACCGTGGATTGGCAGAGAGGAAGGGAAAGGATAGAGAAGAAAGGAAGGGGCAGGAAAGGAAATGCGGATTGGGGGGGTTACCAGACGCGGAATAAACATTTATAAATCCATATAAATATTTATTCCGATGCGGGAATCGAACCCGCGACCGTTGACTCCGCGGGCGGAGGGCCCCGCCACTGAGCCAATCGGTCGGTATTACGGATTTATGGATATGAAGTAAAAAAATCTAAATCTAATTAATACCTAATGACATATCTTTTATTAATATCATAATATGTTATAATTGAATGACAAAAGGTAAGGGAGTATCTTTTCCTAGCCGCCAGTCCGGTAGTTATGGTATTGGTACACGGGTACGCGACCCCAGCCTCTCGAGCTACTACCGTATCACTCCTTGTCTTCCGTTGCTGTAGCATATCCCTATCATCCTGTCGAAATCCATCTTTCTTTTCCCCTGCCCTTTCCTATCTTCTCTATCCTTTTTCCTTCCTCTCCGCCAATCTGCCGGGCAAATGGATGCGTGGCTAGAGACGAGCTTAGTCGCAAGCGTGCCAACCGTCCCGGGATCGGGCTCTTCCGGGTACTAAAGTGCCTTACCTCAGGCCGACCTTCATCTTCCCTTGAGGCTCGTGGGATTGACTGTGATGATTAATAAACCTAATTTGTTAAAAAATGATGGCGACGTGATTCGCCACTCGTCATGTCCTAATTCCCACGAGGACGAGAAGCGACTTACGGAAAGCCGTTTTGCTACGATGAATGTGAGATAAAGGATAAGTGTGGGGGAAGCAAGGAAGGTGTGCCAGGATCGTAGCGGATGTAGATCTGTGACCTCTGCCTACCCGTACGGGAAACAGATGTGATGATATGTATGTATGTATGTACGTCAGACAAAACTGATTAAGAAAATTTAGTTACACATTTGATGTAACTTGCCATGTCATATAACTAGCCACAACTGTGAAAAATTAATAACAACTCAATTACAGTTTTATCAAAAAATTTCAATTACGTTTAAGTTACCATGACTATCTACAACGTGTTTTAAATACCATGGTTTTATTGAAATTATGCACTTTTACATGTTCATGGTGAAGCTTTTAAAATTACTTTGTGGTCTTATTAAAATTTCACCACATATTACATATTATATAAAGCTTATTTAAAAAAAAATTCTAGTGGTAGAGCCACGCTGCAGACTAATACTTTGTTAAGAATGGCATATTGTTTGTCTGTAGCATGAATCGGCCGGCTCGCCCTTGGAAGTACCACACTCCCGCAGAAAACCGGCGTCTGAGTGGTAGCTTGTCTACCGCGCTTCGTACGGTGAGCGGTCTGTATTCCGGAGGCCCTACACCCTCCCCTTCCCACCCCCACTTCCCCTGCGATTACCACTCCTCCTCCCACTCCCACTCCCATAATTTCACTTTTCTTTAATGTCGGCAACGCTTCCGCACTGTCTATGGCATTGCAGATGTCTATGGGCGGCGTTGGTTGTTTTCCATCAGGTGACGCGCCTGCTCGTTTGCCTTCCTACGCCATAAAAAAAAAGCTGCATTACCACCCACTCACTGACATGTTATTTGAGAAACTGTAAGAGATGGAGGGTAAGTTTGTTCTAGGGAAATGTTCAGAGCCAAAAAGATTTCTTTAACAATTGTGTCTGATCGCTCAAAAACTGTTAGTTTCAATGCTGTTCAAAATTTTTGATCGGTGGTAGGTACAGCAGAGGGACTCAGACCATTCGACGAAGTATTTCTTTTTTGTGATTCCGAATATAGATGCAGTGAAAATTGTTTGACATCAGTCATTTACAGCGTTTTCGCTTTTTTGAGTCGACGTGTATCGTTGATTAATTAATTAATAGCTACCGATGAACTGATAGAGTTTAAGGTGCGATGTAAGCGTTATCATAGAGCTACATACATGTGTATTGGACGCTCATAAATTGTTCTGATAACCCGTAGCGAAGTAATATACCAACATATTTTGAAAATGAACTTTAAACTCAATATATACAGAGTTGAATTATGATCAACAGAATAAAATTCTATATCGCTGGCAGAGGTTTTTGTGTATTTTTATAAAGTTCACTCTTCTTAGCAAGTGTGTAAATATAATATGTACATAATTTGACATTTTAAAATTATTTCAACATCTCTGCTTATACTTGGGTTCTCACATCATTATGATTATGATGTCATTATAATCATGAATAGTAGTAACAGTGCACTGCTGAAAATTGACCTCCCTGAAACCTGAGGGATGTTATTTCCACATTTGGCGAGTTCATTGAAGATCTTAGATAACGAATCACAGTTTGGTTATTATTATACAGGCGAAGGTTGCTGTCCATCTTCTGGGATTGTCTGTCATAGTTGTGTCTTATGACATCCACGGGAAGTGGAGTGGTATTATTCCATCCCGGGAAACACTCAGCAATAGACTATACACACAACATTGCTGGCCTGTGAATTTATTATTTAGTATTATTTAAAATAAACGACGTGATCGTAATATTAGGACTAAAATCTATGAGACATTTTACAATAGTAGATCGCGAGATGACAAGTGTCGGAATAATATGTTTATCATATATATATGTATTCTAGAGGTGGGAACAACTTTAAGAACAACTTTAACCTTTTTACTATTTAAGATAAGAAGGCCGCATAAGTTTTATTAAAAAACAACATGTTTGAATATATAGTTTCAAGTAACAACAATATAGACTTAATTTATAAGATTAATGAAAGATATGTGCGAATAGGAGGCAATTAATTACGGACAATTTGTTTCTGATGTAAGGAAGAAGTCGTTTTTTAAAGGAGCCCTTCATGGTAGCGGGTCCAAAGGCAAATTGTGGGCGTTATGAAATACCTCTATTTTCACAATAAAAACATTTTATGTAGCCATCTTAAATGTCTGTCTTGTAAAGAGGGAGGTAGTCCATAAAAGTTTGGGAACCTATGTTTAAATAGATCTCTAGAAGATGCGCGGCGTTCCTATTTCTCCAACAAACTTGCAAGATGTCTATCGTAAAAATATCGTAAAATGACGTTAGGAGTGCAGTTTTTTTTATTCATTTTATAATAATACAATACATTTAATTTACAAAAATAACGTTATATGGACAGTCAAAAAAAAATAACGTTCACAAAACTACAGAGGTTTGTCGAGAATGTTATTTGTACAATATTAATTACAATAGATTGTTGCAATTGTTGCATGCAAGATTAATAACATTAATAATTTCGTAATTTACAGAAAGAGCATCGATGTATCGATGCATCTTGATTACTGCACGTTGTTTAAGATATATATACGGCGCCGAAACATGGACGCTGACAGTCCGTCTGCTTCACAAGCTCAGAGTCACCCAGAGAGCTATGGAGAGAACTATACTCGGAGTTACTCTGGTAGATATGTTTGGGAATGAACAAATCCGCCAGAGAACTAAAGTCACCGACATAGCCTTTCGAATAAGGAAACTGAAGTGGCAATGGGCTGGTCCCGTTTGTCGGAGATCCGACAATCGTTGGAGCAAACGAGTGCTGAAGTGGAGACCGCGTCTCGGTAAACGTAGTGTGGGACGCCCCCCCGGCTAGATGGTGCGACGATCTGCGCAGGGCGGCTGGCAGAAACTGGATGCGTGAAGCCGAAGATTGGGCTAGGTGGCGCTTCTTGGGGGAGTCCTATGTCTAGTAGGGGACTGCCGCAAGCTGTTGATTAATTGATTGTTCAAGAAATAAGATTTTAATTTTTGCTTTATGTTATAATATAATTGCGATGCATTGAATGAAAGATGATATACGATATCGACGGCCTTTATTTGATATGAGTCGGAAATTACAACTCCATTATCATCACAACTGGGATATACCCATGAGAATTTCCCCACGAACGATAGGTACGCAAAAGATAATATCATGATACTGGAAAAATTGATATTATCAAGCATTTTTTGTATCGAAATATGTATATTGATTAACGTAATTACATGATAAAGAATCGTAATTGTCATAACTATCTTTGTGGATAATTCCAAATCTGCTGTGCGCGTCCTTTACTTTTAAATTGTTAGATTGGTTATATTGGAAATATTGTCGTTTATGGTATTAAATATCAAGTGATCATAAAATCACGTTGACCTGTTAATCAAGACGTGACGGATGGCGAACCACGTCGACGTCATTTATAACAACTTAAATTTATTATATTCGTCATAGTGAATCCCACGAGTCGCAAGGGAGGATTGAGGTCAGATACTTATCCTTTTATATAATATTCTGGATTTATCAAAGGAAAAGACATACTAATATTTATAGTAGTACTAGTTATAAGAGTAATGTGTTATAAGAGTAAAGTTGTTTTGTTTTTAAAATTTAAAAATATATTTTAGCTTTTGTTATGTAAGCGATTGGAAAACGAGCAAGCGGTTCACCTGGTTAGTATCCAGCAATTGTCAATCATCATCGGCAGTACTATGTATCATCTACTGGATTAAGAACACTGCAGATACATTACCTCCCTTATGCATATTATAAAATCGATTTTATGTACAATTACTTTTTATATGTTTCTTTTTGTATTGTAACTGGTACTAATAGCCATTACGAATTCTCAATGGTTAATATTTATCGATACTCACTATGCACATATAGCCTTTGATAAAACAAATTTCGCTTAATAACCCCATTTGATGTGGACAGTCAAAAGTTTTACTTAGCTAAGATCCGCGACAAGCAAAACAATAATAGAAAAATAAATAATGTGTGTTTTTCTGCTGGATGAAGTGGATTTATTTGGAACTTAAACCAAAAACTTACCGAAAATCGGCCATCAATTCTCTACCCACCAACCACTATACACAACACCAAACACACACTACCAATTTTCCACCTTGTAAACGACACGTGTTTGGCCCCAACACGAGGCATCTTCAGGTATAGTAGACTCCACGAAAGTCAACCGTATAGTCTGACTTTTCGGTTGTGTTCCGTAGAGTCTTGTATAGTGGTTCTTGTGTAAAACTTTTGACTGTTCACATAGTGATGGATTTCCGCAAAGTAACGCCTGGCTCCATTAATAACCCCATTTGAAATGAATACACATATGTTACCGTAGAACTCGCCGCAAAGAAAAGTTTCATCCTCACCCTCTGGATGCGTGGCGATCCAGTACGGTGCGCTTTTCACGAAACTTTCTTCCATGTACCACTACTCTGTGGAATCGGCTATCTTCGGCGGTAGTTCCGAATCGATACATTGGAACGTTTTGTCATCTGCCTCTCTATCCCAAAATAAATATATAGAGATTAAACATATTTTGACATTGCTCTTCAAGTTAGCAGACTGAAGTGGCAATGGGCTGGACACGTTTGTCGGAGAACCGACAATCGTTGGAGTAGACGAGTGCTGGAGTGGAGACCGCGACTCGGCAAACGTAGTGTGGGATGCCCTCCTGCTAGATGGAGCGACGATCTGCGCAAGGCGGCTGGCAGAGACTGGATGCGTGTAGCCGAAGATCGGGCTAGGTGGCGCGCCTTGGGTGAGGCCTATGTCCAGCAGTGGACTGCCGCGGGCTGATATATATATATATATATATATATATATATATATATATATATATATATATATATATAAACATATTTTATTATGATCCCAATTATGTTTTATATGTGAAAGTCTATATTCCAAGAAGAAAGAGAATGTCTCGAATACGTTAAAAATGTGACGTAGGCACTGCTTCTCTTCATATATGGCTTGATATTACTAGAATTCTTTTTAACCATTCCCACTAAGCTAGTAATTTTTGTGTTAAGGAAATATAATTCACGTTAATAGTCCAATAGTAGAATCAACAATCTTAGTTCTTAAACTGAGTTAATACCAGGGATAGAAATCCTGCAGCTCATTCATATACATCTACGGAGAGGACTTTCCGTAACTTTTTTTTCTGATGAAAATGATTGGACATAAATCACCACCGGAACACCAAAGTCAACAACATAGTTCTCCAGGTTAGCAAAATAAAATGACATTGGACTGGTCACGTTTGTGTGATACCTGACAATCATTGGTTTAGACGACTGTTCGAGTGGAGACCGTGTCTTGGGAAATGTAGAGTGGAAAGCTACCCGTCCAGATGGAACGACAGTCTGCGCAGGGCGACTAAAACTTGATGTCTAGAAAGTTTGTTCTAAGGTAAAATTTATGTCTGATGATGAAAATGATATTATAAGACGGCATAATCATGACTGAATAAAAATAATTTGATAGTTGTCTGCAGTCGTAATTATTTTATTCTTTTTATTTGTATTACCTTTCACACCTACTTTTCCATTGTTCTTATCTTTTGTGGTTTTTCGGTATTTAGTAAATTTTATTGAAGCTTCACCCATGACTGTGTATATGATAAACTAATTAAGCACGAAATTTTTGATTTCATTGTAAATATTATCTTAATAAAGCGATTCTGATGTGTGCTTCAGTCATTTCTCTTTCAACATTCGCAGTGTTGATAGTACCTTCTGCGAGAAAAATGGGATCTAAGGCTTTTCTTTTTCTAAGTGCTTGCATTCTCTCCGCGTTATATTTTGCAGAATTAAGTGAACAGAGCGAGGTAAATTGAGAATATGTTTAATTTGTTAGTAATTTGTTTGTTACAATTTTAATAACACTGTCATTAAATATAACATTAACTTGTTTAGGCATAACGTATTTCTTTCATACTTGAATAAAGAAATTTTTGATCATCATTAATAATCCACTACTCAAAACTACTCTTACCTTAAATTTAAGGAACATCTAGGGCCGGCAATATTTCTGCAATGTCTATGGTATTGCGGATGTCTATGGGCGGTGTCAATTGTTTTCTATCAGGTGATACGCCTACTCGTTTGCCTTCCAAATTCATAGAAAAAAATGTAATTACAAACAATATTCCCTACAAGATTTTTCGCTAAATCATATGCGAGTGAAAATATTAAAAAGGTATGTAAAATTATAGAAGAGGGGGTTAAATTTTACTTTTTTCCATATGGTGGTGGAATGACCAATGTTTAGCGGGCGGATTTGAGATGGCAAAATGGATTTTATTCTCAAGTATATGTTATAAAACCTAGCGGATGGAGCTCTGTGGTCTCTGCCAACCCCTGCGGGGAATAGGCGTGAATATATACTAATACTAATACTATACTATACATAAGAAACATCTACCTGAGAAAAAACCAATCTACAGATATCTGCTCTTATAACCTCCACGTACGATATTCGTACGTCTGGAAAGAGACCACAGACCTCCATCTGCTAGGTCTCTTGCACACACACAACACTCATCACTCTCTTTATACAAGCTCGTCGGTGAAGGGTATTTTGACCTGGTCTTTCTTGAGAACTTCAGCGATATGGTCAAGGTATGTTCTCCTTATTATTATTGTTTATGAGGGGAACTTACCTTGAATATATAAAGGGATGTTGAACATTTAATTTTTTATAAACAATATTGAAAATTGAAAAAATAATGATCATTTCCAATTCTTCAGGTGCCCACAGACGTGAGTTTAGAAGATAGAAACGACAGTGAGTCGTTTAGAATACAGCGACATGTAATTGGAGGTGAGGAAGAACAAAACCCCAAAGATCCTCAATATATGCCACTAGCTATTGAATCAATGGTGAAGTATCTTCAGAGTTCAGGAATAACCGTGCCCTACAGAGTTGATAACATCTATTGGGTTACTACTCAAGTTATATCTGGATATATGATGAGAATTTACTTCAAAATTAGCCCCATGGAGGGCAATGGTGAAATTTTTAGCTGTTTTTCGAAAGTTTGGCTGCAACCTGCGACAAACATAAGAGATGTAGACGTTACGTGTCAAGCTGAACGCAGTATGCAGAAGATTAACACACAAGTAGTTCCAGAGGAAAAAGATCGAAATCCCAACGATCCTAAGTATTTTCCATTAGCTACGGAGTCAATGGAAAAATATCTTAAGGATTCAGGTATTACCGTGCCTTACAGAGTTCTTAATATCTATAGGGTAACTTATCAAGTGGTTGCTGGCGATTTGACGCGGATTTACTTTAAAATTACTCCAATGCAGAGCATTGGAGAGATACGAAGCTGTTTTTCGAAAGTTTGGGTAAACCCTTGGATAAGTAAAAAACACATAGATGTTACTTGTCAAGTCGACAGTAAGAGTGAGCCAGTGTTTGGAGGTGAAGAAGAACGAAATCCTAACAACCTTAAGTATATGGAATTAGCTATCGAGTCAATGGAAAAGTACCTCCAGGTATCTGGGATTACGGTACCTTATAGAGTTGTTAATATTCAGAGGGTTACTCATCAAGTTGTTAATGGCGATTTGACAAGGATTTACTTCATAATTAGCCCCATGATGGACAATGGACCTATGTCAAGCTGTTATTCGAAAGTTTGGGACCAGCCTTGGACAAATGGAAAAAAGATAGACGTCCTATGTTATGCCCTTTAATCATGAAGTAAAATCGAATCAGAAGCTAAACCGGTTAATTGAAAGAGGTACATTTCAATAAATATTATGAACTTTAGTTTGTTTATTCTGAAACACCTACTTGGGTTTTGTAAAATAAAACCACGGTATTATCAGTATAAAGAAATGTTTATTACATAAAAATAAAAAAATAAAGAATCAAGTAGGTGAGACACAAATTTGTAGGTCGTGGGTAAACAGCCGATCTGATTTTACTACGTAAGCAGACTAACACTCCCCTGCAAGTTGTCAGCGGTCGGCGGCCTGCGTGATGGTCAGCGTTGCGCCGGAACTCCGACGACGGTGGTCGCCTTCAGCGATTGTAAGGGATGCGCTTTGACTCCGACGGCAGAGGTTGCCCTCAGCGATTGTAAAGGATGCGCTGGGACTCTTAATTGTCAATCACTGAGCTAATTGACGCTCAAAGTTGAAAACCGCAGGTAGAACCCTGGAAGTGATAGATACTTATCGATTACGACTTGATCTATCAACTTCCGTTCTGGTTAACCAGCGACAACTCGTGGAAAGTGTTATATCGAGATTGTCGTGGTGGATCGAAACCAGAACGGAGTTACAAAATAAAAATTTAAATATTCATGTGCTATTCAAAACTTACCCTAAAACGGGGTGTAATTCCTTCACTTAGGTTTTAAAACAAATGATAAGTGAGGTTGCTGTTAAGAGACGTGACGGTCCACGTTGATACTTTCTTAACAGCCAAGCAATCACTGAGGTGGTGACGACCCCCGGCGCCCGTCAGTTACTTCCATAAAAAAACCCGAGCGGGCCACGAATAAGGTCGAGATCGCACGAAGGCGCGAGCGCCGCGCCCTACCTACCTACTTGAGTTTACGAAATCGATTAATCTGTCACCGCGTTGTTTTATAACACTCAACGTATGACAAGCAAAAAAATGTTCGATGGCAGATCGTGTTTATGTTAAATAATTCATTAATTATTATATTAGAAAAAGTATTTTAATTTGAATGAGGATTAATACCTTATTGTATTATTTGAAAACATGTAACCTTCCGTTACAATTCTTATTATTAACCTGTTAACCGTTCTAATAGTGGTTGAGCCACGCTGCAGACGAATAGTTTGTATATAATATTTGTAGCATGAATGGGCCGTCTCGCCCGAGGAAGAACCACACTCCCGCAAAATAAAAACCGGCGTCTGAGTGGTAGCTTACCTACCGCGCTTCGTACGGTGAGCGGCTGAGCTAAGGAGGCCCAATACCCTCTCCTCTCCCCTCCTTCCCACTCCCATAATGACACTTTCCTTAAAGGTTGGCAACGCTTCTGCACTACCTATGGCGCTGCGGAAGTCTGTGGGCGGGGTTGATTGCTTTTCATCAGGTGACACGCCTGCTCGTTTGCCTTCCTATTCCATAAAAAAATCCCCTTTTTAATTACGCAGCATATAACGGGCGCTCTTTTACTACGCAACGTGTCAATACGTCTGCCCGGAGGATGTAATTTCATATTATTATTTTGAGAAACAGAGTCACCGACATAGCTCTTCAAGTTAGCAGATTGAAGTGGCAATGGGCTGGATATTCTCTCAATATTGGCAGAAAATAATCAGTAGACATACGTGTACTGATTATTCGATTTATAAACTCATTCTGACACAGGACACTATATTATAAGGATTTAGTTTTCTTATAAAGTTATATACTATACATAATATTTACAGCTTGAATCTTGAAATTGAAGTTTTTTAAAGCACGTTATTAGTCTCAGAAACTGCAGGTTAACTTCAATGGACTATACTAATTGGCTCAGTGGCGAAGTAACTGCCTTTGGAGTCTATAGTAGCGGATTGAATTCTTGTATTGAAATAAATATATGTGTGGCTTACAGGTATTTAGTCTGACTCTGGGTGTCTCACAAATTTGCCTTAAATTATCGGGATGGGTGAACTATACCTCCAGAAATAGGGAGGCCATTGCTCAATGGATATGTGGAAATATGGAACTTTGGTTAAAATCTAAACAACACATTTATTTGTTCAAGTCTTTTTGTTCTCCAATTATATAGTTATAATAAATAACTAACACAAAGTATATTGTGCGTTTATTATTATTTCTAAATTTCTAAAAAAAGAGATAATTAATAAATACTGTAGCCAAATAGAGTATAATGTGAATATAACGGAATATAACCTTTAAGGGACCGTCTTACTAACCAGAAGACGCACAAAAAGACCGATTATAAAATTAATCTTCGAAAATTAAATTGAGTATAAAATTAAACTTGAGTTTAAATTTACATCGCTAAAAGCTATTTATTGGTTCTTCGTTTATACAAGTTGATACCGTTAAATGCGGATTCTACTATATTAGCAATCTAAAATTAATGTACCCCACCCAGTTTATGGTTTTAAATTGTTGTACTTTGAATATATTGTTATATTTTACATATAACTTTGAATATATAACTAATCGCTTACAAAATATATGTCTTACGCTTAGATAGATAGATATTCTTTTTTGTACACTTAAAGTTATACAATAATTGATTAAAATATGATATGCCATAATGAGCAGTCGTATCGCTTATAGCAGATACTTCTAGACAACCGTAATTATATTATCCCTTAATTTAAGATAAATTTCAACAACGGTTAATAATTAATTATTTTAGGAGCAAAACAATAAAAAGTTTTAAAAATATATTGTTAGCACTTTTAATTTTTATAATCTATATATACATACAATATTATATTAAAAGGTTGACAAATTCATTATTAAATTTTAATTAACCTGAATGATATAAAAAACAAATCCTAAATATTAGATAAATATTTTTAGAAGTAATATAACACAATAAAAATATCTAAAATTTAATTACAAAGCATACAAAGATACATTTATCTTTAATATATGTTTTTTCTTATTTTTTGAATTTTGATTAAGCTGAATGATAAAATAAATGATGTTTTTTTTTAATTTTTAATTGTGTTACTTGATATAAAACTTAAAATATTAAACAGCTAAATTATATTAACAATCCATACCAGCTACATTATATATTATATGATGGCTATCACAGTAGGTGAAATTGAATTTGTTAATTAAAATCGAAATACTCACAAACGTTGACTGGGCGACTTTATTTGATTGCCTCTATTTGCTATTATTATTTTTTTATTTTTACCATCCACAATTACATAATAATTCACACCATCTACAAATTTTATATATAACATAAATCGTTTGGATGAATTGATTATTGAGTTCAGGTTAATAAAATATAATTTTTTTTTGTAATAGAATTTTTTTTCAGCTTTTCTATCTTGATTTAGTTGCGTTTAAATATATATAAATCTTTTTTATGTTTAATTTATTACAATTTCATGTTTTTTTAATATAGTTTTGGAGACACCGTATTACTCCCTAAGGTAAGCTCACAATTTGATGTCGAAAATCCTCCAGGATGAGATTACCTGAGAAAAATATATCATAACTAAACTTTATGATATATAATTTTTAACTTCGTGGTCACACACACCGGATGGTCGAACGAGAATGTTTCGACAAACAGTATTCACAATGACAAGCTCACTTATCTTTGAGTCCCGTTAATCTCTCTTAGGTGGTTTTCCGACAGTTTTCCCCAAAGTTTTACCTATGATAACTATAATTCGCTGATAAAACGTAATTAACAAAGGAAAAAAAAAGGATGCAAACTGAATAAATACCAGATGGTGGTGTCCATTTTGATCACTTCTCGTTGGACTCCCAAAGTGGTGACAATACCTTGAACAATGGGAACTAATATTTTTCTTCTTCTAAGCGCAAGCATCCTCTCCGCGCTTTGCTTCGCGGAACTAAGTGAACAGAACAGGGTAAGTTGAGAAAAATATATCATCACTTCACACACATCACTTTTCGGTTGTCTTCCGTAGAGTCTACTATACCTGAAGATGCCTCGTGTTGGGGCGAAACACGTGTCGTTTACAAGATGGAAAAATAATAGTGTTTGTTTGGCGTTGTGTATAGTGGTTGGTGGATGGAGAGTTGATGGCCGATTTTCGGTAAGTTTTTGGTTTAAGTTCCAAATAAATCCACTAAACTCAACGGAAAGACACACATTATTAATTTTCTGTTATTGTTTTGATTGTCGCGGATCTTAGCTAAGTAAAACTTTTGACTGTCCATATAGTGATGGATTTCAGCAAAGTAACGCCTGACTCCATTAATAAAAATATATCATTTATTCATTGTTTTTTCCTGTCTATATATTGCCTATTGTTGGGTACGGGATTCCCTATTTCTAGAAGAAAAGTCATTTACCACCATGCTTGTTTAAGACGGATTGATGGGGTATCGGGACAAGGAATAAATACTTGTTGGCCATATATATATATATATATATATATATATATATATATATATATATATATATATATATATATATATATATATATATATATATATATATATATATATATATTTATTCCGATGCTGGAATTAAACCTGTGGCCACTAACGACGTAAGCGGTAGCTTCGCCAATGAGCCATTAGATAGCCAGTTGATTCGTTATTATTGCAGTATCATCAAATGCTTAAGTAGTGATGTATATATGTATATATTTTCAAAGCTAATTCAAAACTTTTAAAAAATAATTTTACATACACCTTAAATGCCGGCAGTGATTCCGTGACCTACCTATGGTGTCGCGTATATCTATGGGTGTCGCTGTTACGCCCCATCACGTAATATGCTTGCTCGTTTTACTTCCTATTCCATTAAAAAAAATTAACTACCGTCACTTCTGAAATAACCCAGAAATACCAACTGCGCATTATCTGAATTTTACTCGTATGTGTAAACATAGACGACTCTAAACTACTCCCTTTGCCAATGGATTTTTTTTATTGGATAGAAAGGCAAACGAGCAGGCGTATCACCTGATGAAAAGCAATCACCGCCGCCAAAAGACATCCGCAGTGTTATATAAAGTAGTAGATGTATTTTTGTCTATTAAACAAGTCCGAGTTCCGCTTGCACCAAAATAATTTCAATTCTAAAATTATTTTGGTGCAAGCAGTAAGCAACGGTAATAAGCAGTAATTAGTTGGTAAAGATTTTGCTTGAGACCTGAGGTCGTTGGTTTAATTCTACCGTTGGACTATATGAACCATATTGTGCTAGCAGAATCATTTATTAGCTTAGTAGAAATGCTTTTCTTAAAAATTCTAGTTACATTAAAAACATCTCTAGTCCTCTTTTAAAAAAGCCTCTCTTTTTTTCCTAAATAAAGGGCAGGAGGATGTGTGCTTTAGTTTAGCTTTAAGAAGACGGGTCGACGATTATAGACCTAGGACTGCGTAGTGCTGCCAACAGCTTACCTGAGTTTTGTCAAAATTTTGTATTATTTTTCACATTGCTAAGCGATACTTGATCATAAATAATAAACCTCGTTAGTGAATGAATTTTAGATTAAGAGAATAAAACTGAAATGACAGTTCTGGGAATTTCTTGTTTTTTTTTTACAGTTGATACAGTTGATACAGTACATTGAGTTTTTTCGATTACAATATTGTTCAATTAATTATAGAAATAATTGAAGATTTTAAGCTATTAAGTTACTTTGTACGCAATTTTACCTTCAAAAGATAATGTGCTTAAATTCACAGGAGGTTCAAAGGCAAATGGTTGGTGGCGCAGAAGAAAGGAATCCCAATGATCCTCAGTACTTGCAATTAGCTGAAGAGTCAATGCAAAAGTTCCTCCATACTTCTGGAATTGCTACGCCTCACAGAGTTGTTAGCATCGACAGAGTTACGTATCAGGTAGTTGCTGGTGAACTGACAAGGATCAACTTCAAAATCAGTCCCTCAGCCGGTGATGGAGACGTTCTAAGCTGTTTGTCGCAAATCTGGGAGCAGTCTTGGATGAACATTAGAGACATAAACGTTGCCTGTCAAATCAACAATGATGCACAGAGGGTTAAGAGACAAATGGTTGGTGGCGCAGAAGAAAGGAATCCCAATGATCCACAATACATACAATTAGCTGAAGAGTCAATGCAAAAGTTCCTCCATACTTCTGGAATTGCTACGCCTCACAGAGTTGTAAGCATCGACAGAGTTACGTATCAGGTAGTTGCTGGTGAACTGACAAGGATCAACTTCAAAATCAGTCCCTCAGCCGGTGATGGAGACGTTCTAAGCTGTTTGTCGCAAATCTGGGAGCAGTCTTGGATGAACATTAGAGACATAAACGTTGCCTGTCAAATCAACAATGATGCACAGAGGGTTAAGAGACAAATGGTTGGTGGCGCAGAAGAAAGGAATCCCAATGATCCTCAGTACTTGCAATTAGCTGAAGAGTCAATGCAAAAGTTCCTCCATACTTCTGGAATTGCTACGCCTCACAGAGTTGTTAGCATCGACAGAGTTACGTATCAGGTAGTTGCTGGTGAACTGACAAGGATCAACTTCAAAATCAGTCCCTCAGCCGGTGATGGAGACGTTTTAAGCTGTTTGTCGCAAATCTGGGAGCAGTCTTGGATGAACATTAGAGACATAAACGTTGCCTGTCAAATCAACAATGATGCACAGAGGGTTAAGAGACAAATGGTTGGTGGCGCAGAAGAAAGGAATCCCAATGATCCTCAGTACTTGCAATTAGCTGAAGAGTCAATGCAAAAGTTCCTCCATACTTCTGGAATTGCTACGCCTCACAGAGTTGTTAGCATCGACAGAGTTACGTATCAGGTAGTTGCTGGTGAACTGACAAGGATCAACTTCAAAATCAGTCCCTCAGCCGGTGATGGAGACGTTCTAAGCTGTTTGTCGCAAATCTGGGAGCAGTCTTGGATGAACATTAGAGACATAAACGTTGCCTGTCAAATCAACAATGATGCACAGAGGGTTAAGAGACAAATGGTTGGTGGCGCAGAAGAAAGGAATCCCAATGATCCTCAGTACTTGCAATTAGCTGAAGAGTCAATGCAAAAGTTCCTCCATACTTCTGGAATTGATACGCCTCACAGAGTTGTCAGTATCGACAGAGTTACGTATCAGGTAGTTGCTGGTGAACTGACAAGGATCAACTTCAAAATCAGTCCCTCAGCCGGTGATGGAGACGTTCTAAGCTGTTTGTCGCAAATCTGGGAGCAGTCTTGGATGAACATTAGAGACATAAACGTTGCCTGTCAAATCAACAATGATGCACAGAGGGTTAAGAGACAAATGGTCGGTGGCGCAGAAGAAAGGAATCCCAATGATCCACAATACATACAATTAGCTGAAGAGTCAATGCAAACGTTCCTCCAAACTTCTGGAATTGCTACGCCTCACAGAGTTGTAAGCATCGACAGAGTTACGTATCAGGTAGTTGCTGGTGAACTCACAAGGATCAACTTTAAAATTAGCCCCTCAGCCGGTGATGGAGACGTTCTCAGCTGCTTGTCGCAAGTCTGGGAGCAGTCTTGGATGAACATTATAGACATAAACGTTGCGTGTCAAATTATTCATTGATTATAATCAAAATTGACTAATGGTTCTGGTTTAATAAAAATATTTGTAATAAATATCTATGAAACTTAATTAATTTTTTCTTTACTGAACATAACCCAAGTTTCGAAGTGTTTCTTTAAAAAGACTTTCCGTCAAAGTTTTTTCTTACTATGTATAAACTGGTAAGCAATGTTTATAGGCACGTATTTAGTATAGGAGATGACACATTATATCAATGATTCGTCTGTTTTATAGTAAAAATATGTATTTTTCATTACAACACTGTTACATTGCAGGATAAGTTAATGATGCCATCTAGTTAAAGGCAAATTTCATGGACATAACTTTTTTTTTATATATTCACTATAATAACATATATATAATATAAACATATATATAAAAAAAAAGTCCCCACATTCTAGATTCTATGCAAAAGATATTAGAAGATATCTATACCTCGTATTAGGACTATTCAATAAAACCCATTATAATCCCATGGTACGTCCCATTTGTCGTCTATATAATAATATATCTATTGACCACGGTACAGAAACGTCTGATATTTTCAATATCAAAATACATCAATTAAAGCGATCGCTCCGTGATATCTTTAGCCGATAGATCACAAAATTATTGTTATCCTTCTATTTTTATATTTCTTATTTAATTTTATCTGTTCAATTTTATATTATTTCATTATTACATAAGTAACCCTATTGTTACAATGTAGCCAAGCTGTGTACAAATTTAAAGAGTTATAGTCCGGGCGTTGTTAAATTTATATAGGTCGGGGCAAAAGTATTTTCGTATTTTGAATGTATTATTAGTAATCAAACCTGTTTGGCTGTACTGAATGTAACTGGCTGGTTTTAATTCCATTAAATGTGACATTCTAATAAATAAATAAATAAAAAACTAGTTCCCGCTATTTTTTAAATTGTTTTTCAAGCAAGCAAAATGAACGTATGTGACGAAGAAATTCGGTACATTTTAAAGTTTTATTACAAAAAAGGTAAAAATGCGAAGAACGCCGCGAATAAAATTTGTGCGGTTTACGAACCTAATGCGGTATCAATAAGAGTAGCACAAATGTGGTTCAAGCGTTTCAAGTCTGGAAATTTTAGTGTGAAAGATGAGGTTCGCTCTGGACAGATAAAATCAGTGCGGATCAGATAAAATCAGATAAAATTAGTGCCATCTTTGAGAAAGTGAAGCAAGACCGACATATTAGTAGCTACGACATTGCTGAAGAACTGGATGTGGATCATAAAACAGTTTTACGTCATTTACGAAAGTCTGGGTACAAGAAAAACTTGACATTTGGGTACCACATGATCTCACTCAGAGAAACCATGACAACGCCAGACCGCACTCATCTATAGCCACGCAGCAAAAATTGAGAGGGCTTGGCTGGGATGTGTTGATGCATCCTCCGTATAACCTTGACCTTGCTCTATCAGATTTCCACCTGTTTCGGTCATTGCAGAACTCTTTAGGTAGCACAAAGCTAACCTCAAAAGAACACTGTGAACACTACCTGTCAGATTTTTTTTAATCAAAAATCTCAAAATTTCTACAGGAATGCGGTCATGGCACTACCCACAAAATGGCAATAAGTCATCGATCAAAACGGCACATACATATTATAAATAAATAAAAAATTATACCTAAAAAAAATATTTTCCTTTGTATGAACAATACGAAAATACTTTTGCCCCGACCTAATATATTATTCTTTAAGACTGTAACTTGTTTTTGTGCCAAAAATATATAAATATAAAATATAAAAATAATAAATAAATAAATATACCCAGTAAAATTCTATCGCATCTCAGTTATAATGATGTTTCATTGTTTTAATAAGGCAAAAGAGATATTATATTTTCACATAAAGGAAAACAATATTACATCCGCAATACGCAGACGTTGAGACTTATATAATTTCTACAATTGTTTGCTGTCCACAACCTTGGTGTGCGGTAAGCCTTATCGTCCTACGCGTCCACACCACGACTTGTCAACGACAGTCGTCTGGGATAATAGGGCACGTGTAGCCATACGCTATTAATATTTTTGTAACAAATGTTATATAATATTCTTGAATATACAAAGAATTGCTATTAGTGGCGATTTAGAATTTTAATCAATGGCTGATGACGAATTTAGAAAATGTATTTCAAGGCGGATGATATTATGAGAAGTACAGAATAGATAAAAAAAATACAAAACACTATTTTTAACCTTGACCGTATTATATATTCTACAATATTCTACTTTAAAATCATACAGGATTTCTGTTTATTTTCTTTATTTTTTTTTGCAGACCATATATCGTATGTTCACAAATGTATGTCCTACTGCTGGGTGCTGGCCTCCCCATTTCTGCGGGAATGAACATTAATTATCTTTTTTTTTACGTGGGGAAATCCGTTACGGATACCTTGCTGCCCTGGGTTGTGTTCCGGCGTTTGTGCGTCTGCTGAGAAAAACTCCCCGATGGCCGCCATCGGCGTGAGGGAGGATTCCTGAGTTCTCTGACAGAACAGCTTCTGCCGGAGCTTTTCTGGCGTCTAGCCTTACTAGCCTAACTTTACTAAGCCCGTCTCGTTTCGGTTGCATGAATTCGCTACGCCCGATATCCTCGCGGTGCTTACCCGTCGATTCCTGCCATTAGAAATCACCGTACTCCTCAAGGCTGTGAAGAAACTAACCTATTCAAACTTCTATAATCTAAATCTGTAGCCATACATACATATATTTATCCTGATGCGGAGATAGAAACCGCGACCATTGTCTCTGTAGGCGTCAGTTGCGCCACTGAACCAATCGGTTTATTTATTGTATTGCTATTGATAAATATAAATATTCTCTAATCTGTGATCTGATCCTCTAGAAATGGGGAGGCCCGTGCCCAGCTGTGGGACATAAATAGGCTGCCAAAAAAGAACTCATCAGATGTCACTAAGGCACTAGTGGTACTCGAGCTTTGCATCTAATTCAATAGGATACCCCCATACTTCACGTTGTTATACAACAGGATGTGGTAACGTAGCATTTATATGTCTAGGACGCCTAGGTATTATGCTGACTCGAGGCCGGGAAACTAGGACAACCAATGCACTCCGCAACGGGGTTAGAGCTGAGCAAACATCTTACCGATCCAGCGTTGAATTTGACCGGGCTTTTTATTGAACAAGTTATAGTACGGAATATACTAAGTACGGAAATAAGATTTTTATTATCTATAGTATTAAATATCAGTAAATAGTGGTATAACCACACTGCAGACGAATACTTTATCATACATACATACATATAGTCACGCCTGTCTCCTGTAGGGGTAGGCATAGACCACAGATCTCCATCCGCTACGATCTCGCCATACCTTCCTTGCCTTTTCCACACTGATTCATCTTTTCATCCATCCTTCCTCTCACATTCATCGTAGCGAAACGGCTCTTCGTTAGTCGCTTCTCACCCTCGTGGGAATCAGGATGAGATGGGTGGCAAACCACGTCGCCGTCATTTTTTTATAAATTAGTTTTAATAAAATTCGACATAGTGAATCCCATAAGCTGCAAGGGAGGATGGAGGTCAGCCCCAGCAGAACCCCACGTGCTGAGGTAAAGCTATAGTGAGAATACTTTGTCAAGAATGGCATAATATTTGTCTGTAGTATGAATGGACCGGCTCGCCCGGGGAAGTACCACACTCCCGCAGAAAACCAGCGTCTGAGTGGTAGCTTAGCTACCGCGCTTCATACGGTGAGTTCCGGAGGCCCAACAGCCTCCCCCTTCCTCCTCACATTCCCCCTCCCATAATGACTTTTTCCTTAAAAATCGGTTACGCTTCCACACTGCTTATGGCGCTGCGGATGTCTATGGACGGCGTTGATTGCTTTCCATCAGGTGACACGCCTGATCGTTTGCCTTCCTATCCCATAAAAAAAAATGTTATTATATTTTCAAAAAGCTATTGATTCTGACTACAAAACGCATTTTACAACAAAGAATAAAAAACAAAGGTGGTTTGTTAAAAGGTCTGATACGAAGAGCTTTCTCGGTCGGCTATAACAACTAGAGCGTGTGATTGTTTCACAGATTTCAGCCTTGGGCGTCGCATCGGTCTATGACGTCCGCTATATTTAAGGGACATTCAACCTTCTCCCAACAGCGGAAGATAGGAAATACGACACATCGAAAAATGCATGTGTATTGCGGGTATGTTATGCAAAATTTGATAGGCGGTAAATGTATTCCGCTTTCATATGTAAATAGTGATTGCGTGCTTTTTTATCTTCTATAGAAGTCATTTCGGCACAATTGTGCTTACAAACTAACGCATTGTAAAATAATTTCTTCACAGATAATAAAAGTATTTGTTCACAGATAAAAAATTGAGGGATTCTGTAAGGCAATTTTAAGTGAAATCGATTCCTGACGTAGAACAGGCCCGCCTTATTTCTTCCCGAAGGAATAATGCATCTGTGGTTCCCCTAAAATTACATATGTCCATGGGTGGAAGGGATTACTTCCATCAGGTCGTTTGGCAACTTCTTCTTGGAAAATACTAAATTTTAAAAATTCTATATAAATACTTTTTTGTTTTATATGAAACCTATATGCAGAATTTAGTGATAGATTCTTAAACGTCTGTCTTTAAATGATACTTAAAATGTAACGTCAGTTAATTTTTTTACATTTATAATAATGTTTAAAATAATATAAAAAGAGACGATTTTTTATGGACTAAATCTTATTTAATTTGTAGAATAACAGTGTGATAATATTAATAATCTGTTTTTAGTTTTAATTTCATTGTGATAATGGCATTTTGTAACAAAACATACTACGAGACATGACTGACAATGGTAAGGAAACAATTTCACCTTTTGAAATACAAAAAGAAAGTATTGATACTTCTAAAGGACCGAATCCTGTAATCGTACATGAAGTTTTCAAAAACAACACCACTGCTGTGGAAGTAATAGTGAAAAATGTCAGAAACAAATCAACCAAAATGACGGACAATCTACATACAAATAGAGATATATCCAATAAAGAACTATGGGAAGAAAACGAAATGCTCAAAAAGAAATTAGACGAAGCGTTTAAAAATTTAGGCGATACTAATGAATGTTTTAAAGCAATTTTAGATGAGACCAAAAAGCAATTAGAGCGGGCTCATCAACGTGAAATGGAAGAGCAAACAAAGAATTTAGCTCTGCAATTGGAAAACTTGAAATTGCGTTCACTGTTGGATTCGAAGACAAACGTTGTTAAAAAATTGACGAAAGAATTGACGAACATGAGACGCGTGATCAAATGTGTGGCGAAGGGCGTTTGTAGTGTGTCTCGATTGACCGAATTTCCTACTTCCAATGAATCGGCCTACAGAGAATTTGAGAAAGAGCTCAAAAATGACTTTGTAACTGATTCTTTCAAAGGAGATGGTAAAACGTTTGAAAGTTCTGAATTTAACTAGCTATAATACCATTATTAACTAAAATACATTTAATTTATTTGATGTTTATTAAAATTGTTTTCGTATATATTATATGTATTGGTAAACTTAATATTATTAATGGTTTATATACGTATCTACTGCTTCTTCTTGTGATTGATAATTTCTCATACTTGACCGTTGAGTGTTTGGTCTTTGTATAAGTTTTGTATGTATGTATGAATATATTTTTTTAACAACTGAAAGAGATTTCCTGTTTTTGTTTTATCGTGTCCTTTATATTATATATTCATTCGTCCACTATTACGATTGTTGGTTTCTCATAGTGAATATGAGCTGTTTAGAAATACAAATAATGTTGTGGCTACAATTTTTATCAAAAATTTTGCTGTTTTGTTTGTTTTTCGCGGGTTTTAGCTAAGTATCTGACTTTCCATCTTAACCTTTCGATGACTTAAATATGTTCTTTGATTCGCACAATTATTCCTGCCGTGAAATAATTTAAAAAACTTGTGTTAAATCAAACATTTTACATTTCTGTTTTCCCATTTGCTCAAATTAATTAATTTATAAACGTTCAACTTAAATGTCAACTGCCAACTTCATTAATACTATGAACATTTTCAAGCATTTAGCGTTAAATCAATCGCGGGATGCAAGTAGGCGGCCCGGACCTGGGCGTTGCAAACCCGGTTGTACAGTAACCGGGTCACGTTGCGACCGGGTCACGCGGTCATATTGTACCCCGGTCACCCAGTCTCTGTCGACGAAGACACGCCCGGAACACTCAATGTACAACGAAGGCTTATCTACTTTTCGTGTTCCTCGATATTTTATTACATTTCTTTATACGTTCAGATTTCAAAATGTTAACACCTTAATGTGTATGTCAACGCAGACAAAATGCTGTAAATGACGAAGTTGTCAAAAAACTTCTGCATATTTTGCATTTTGGCTCCGTTTATGTATACTAAATTTAAACTAAACGGACGACCGATTGGCTCAGTGGCGGGGCCCTCCGCCCACGGAGTCAATGGTCGCGGGTTCGATCCCCGCATCGGAATAAATATATGTATGTATTTATAAATATTTATTACGAGTCTGGTACCCCCCCCCCTCCAATCTGCATTTCCTTTCTTGCCCTTTCTTTTCTTCTCTATCCTTTCCCTTCTTCTCCGCCAATCCACGGTCTGTCGTGCCAATGGATGCGAGGCTAAGGACGAGCTTAGTCGCAAGCGTGCCGACCGTCCCGAGATCGGGCTCCCCCGGGTACTATGGTGCCTTACCTCAGCATGCAGGGCTTTGCTGGGGCTGACCTCCATCCTCCCTTGCGGCTCGTAGGATTCACTGTGACGAATTTAATATACCTAATTTGTTGAAAAATGACGGCGACGTGGTTCGCCACCCGTCATGTCTTGATTCTCACGAGGGCGAGAAGCGACCAATGGAGAGCCGTTTCGCTGCAATGAATGGTAGCGGATGGAGCTCTGGGATCTGCCAACCGCTGCGGGGGATAGGCGTGAATGTATAAAAAAATAATTATGTATACTAAATTATGAGAGGTCTTATAATCTAGATGTCAACTCACTAAGAAAACTTATAAACAAATGGCTATCCAACCTATCATAAAATCCTACAGAATTGATATTAAGTAAACATTATTTTAGTAGCATAAAATAAAATAAATTAAACATACACTCAGACACACGCACACACTAAAAAAAAAACACCTACACATACTAACACAAACACAAAAGCGCCGCACCAATCGCAATTTGTAAATTATATATTTCTTTTTGGTTTGTATAATTTAATTTATAGTCTTTGTTTCAGCCTTTTGTAATATTATATTAAGTATGGCAATTAGAATAGTAGATGTAATACATAAATGCGTCATAGAAGGGAACTGTCTGCCGTAGTACAGGGTTCGCCCTAGTTCGGCAGGCAGTGAAACAAAATTGTAAACTTGTTAATGATCAATAAATATTATTAATATTATACCCGGATCACAAAAAAGTACTACTACGAATTGTCTGAGTACCTCACAGCTCGACGACACATATAAAATTTTGTACAGCGTTGAAACTGACTGCTTTTACAATACAGTAGATACAATTTTTTCAGAAATTTTAAAAGTTTTTTTGGCTCTGGTGGTAGATTTTCAATTTGCGGTTTACTTTTTTTTACCGCTTTTTTGCGTCGATATGTACATATATTTAACGTATATGTAAGTGTTCGTGGAATATTATGTCAGGTATATTAATTTCAAACCAAGGTGGATAGATTGCTGTTTTATTAGATTTTGAGCCTTGAGCAACTTTTAAAAGGCTGGGGACTCGAATTGTGGTTAAGCTTAAATCGATTTACGGAAAATTGTTGAAGCCTATACGAAAAATATTTTCTCTTTTCAGTGTCGAAAGTTTTCGAAGACATTTACATCGATACTTTTATAGACATTTGTAATCATATTTACATACTTGTTGGTTTTATAAACCGGATATTGGCATACCCGGTTAAAGTTTGAGAAATATGTTTCGTTGGTTTTATAAACCGGATTGGCATACCCGGTCAAAGTTATGAAATATATTTCGGATGTCTACTAAAATATTCTTGTATTGTATGTAATGATTTGTGAAACTGTTTTCGGAAATTATTTAAGTATTTTAATAATTGTGTTGGTGAAGCTTTCTCATGCTGTGCTGCCAATTACATACGCACGTCGCGTCATCTGTTAGGGACATCGACTGATGTAGTTTACTGTAAGGGTGGGCTTAGACGAAGACTTATTTCATACTGGTGCTAACGATTTCTCTATATCAAATATACAACCGAGACCCCTGGGCTATTCTTCTCCCTACTAATATTTCCTTATGAAAATGACTGGCGTTTTAAAGATTGGAAATAGTATTTTAGTAACAACTACAATAAATTAATGTAGATGTGTATTAATTAAACGTTAGACAAAGACATACATATAGTCACGCCTTTCTCCCTGTAGGGTTAGGCAGGGACCACAGGTCTCCATCCGCTACGATCCCGACACACCTTCCTTGCTTCCTTTACACTTATCCATCTTTTCATCCATCCTTCCTCTAACATTCATTGTAGCGAAACAGCTCCCCGTTCGTCGCTTGTCGCCCTCGTTGGATTTATGACGTGACGGGTGGCGAACCACGTCGCCGTTATTTTTTAACGAATTAGGTATATTAAGATTCGTCATAGTGAATTCTGCGAGCCGCAAGGGAGGATGGAGGTCAGCCCCAGTAAAGCCCTGCATGCTGAGGTAAGGCACTATAGTACCCGGGGGAGCCCGATCCCGGGACGGTCGGCACGCTTGCGACTAAGCTCGCCCTTAGCCATGCATCCTTTGGCCCGGCAGACCGTGGATTGGCGGAGAGGAAGGGAAAAGGATAGAGAAGAAAGGAAAAGGCAGGGGGAAGAAAAGATGAATTTAAGCAGGATGATAGGGATATGATACTTCCACAACAGAAGACGAGGAGTGATACGGTAGTAGCTCGGGAGGCCAAAGTCGCGTACCCGTGTACCAATACCATATATACAGATAAATGGATACATTAAAAAATATAGTTATTAAAGTTTTTTAAATTATACTTTATCAGTTGACCACCATGGCTTTTGAGGATTTATTTACAAACATTACTCATTCCGTTAATTAATTTTGTGAAGTATTTGAAGTCCATTTACTTCAAGTAACTTTGTAAATATTAAACAACGATTCTTCACTTTCCTTTGAAATTCATCATATAGCAATTGAATTAACTATAAGTAAGATTGGAGTATTATTATGGTAATAATTTGCAAAATATTTCATTACATTTTTATATAAAGTTTTGATATTGGACAAATTTAACGAAAAATTCTTCGTGTATGGAACAAATAGAGGCTGCACTCAACGCTCCTGTAGTTGTGTGCACGAGGAAGGCGTCATTGGGTGAAGAATGGCGATGGATGGTGAAGGGAGCCACTACCGAAAGGTATGATATATACAAACTGGGAACATCCACACCCACAGGGGTGTGGGATCAACAAATCAAAAGGGCGATCGCCCCTCGGTCCTAGATGCTGCTGTTTCCAGCGGTTTTTGGGCGTCCTTTAACGACTTTGCGTCGTCGAGATGTGGCTGAACCTATTCCTACGTTGGGTCTGTCGCTGGCCCTCCCCCCTCGCGTGAGCCAGGCGGTGACAGGAGGATTTTGCATAGGAAGTAATGATACCCACGACCACTTTAGGAGGATTGAAAACGACCGATAAAAAAGGTTTGGACCCTTAAATTCATCTAGGAAAAGATCATCGTTTTTATGAGTTTTCTTCGTTTCATTTTTAGTCAATTTGAATAAGAGTTATATTTGACCTAAATTAATATGGCATCAAAGGTATATATAAATCATATCCATTTTTGATCTATCGTTTATTTCATTTCAAATATTGTAGGTGTTTTATTTTTATCTTCATAACGGTTGTATTATAATTATTCCACGTATGATGAAAACTATGGTTAAGGAAAATCAATTATTGTATATTTTGACGACGTCGGTTGGGATTGGAATGAATCCCGTCCCGGGTGAATTTCGGTTTTTATACACGAAATCGAAAAGGCGTAAACAATGAATAAAGTCTCTGACAATAAATATTAATATAGATTTACTCCAACATACCAACAATATATTTTTGAACAAACAATAGAAGTAATGCAAAATAATTCTGAAATACAGCTAAATATTCAATATATATAATATATTTATATGAATTTTACATAATTATATACTACAGTTACTATAATTATTAATATAAACCAACTTTCTTATACCCGCCAACAGATGGCGCCATGAGTCGTACAAAAATAAGTTTTGTGTATAGCATAAAATAAATAATGATATTAATACTAATACGCCCACATATATAATGAAGATGAACTCGAATTGTTTCAACTAAAACGCCTGATTCGGTCGATGCTGAATTTAACAGCGAGTTAGATTCGATGAGGCCGCTTAAATCAATTTTTCATACAACGAAATGAACGGGCCGTGGGCGCTCGGCAGCTGTTGAAATGTCCCAACGACTTCTGATTGTAATGCAATTTGCCTCGTTTTCTTTCGAAATGAACGAACTGTCAGGATAATATTGAATTCTTAACGATGCGTATTTTTAGAATAATTTCATTTGTCTCATAAACGTGAAATACGCTTTCAAAAGTATTAGGCTTAACGCACACTAGTATTACATTTTTGTAAGATATGATAAATACTAATTCGAGTAGTCAAACTATTATAAACAGCAATGAGTGCTGGCCCCTAAAACTCATTTTCCGCTGTATGTATTTATTTATGTATACTTATATATGTATGTCTCAGCATGAGCCTGTCTAGTGGGACCTATGTTTCATGCTCCATCCAATTTCACCTGCTAAATCTCATAAATAAATAAACATTTTAGCGAAAATGGCATATGAAACAGTCCCGGAAAAATATGAAGAATTGAAAACCTGCACTTTTAAAATGGCTGTCAGATTTTTGTCATAAATGCGGTTTTCTCATTTCTACGGTAAATTTATGGCTCGAAAAAAAATTGTAATTTGCGCTTGACTTTAGTTAAATGTATGTTTCAAATTTAATTTATCTCACAACTTATTTAATCAGCCACTGCAGTCAAATTTTATTCCATACTCACTCGGCAATCCGAGTGAGTATGGAATCGATCTGAGTGAGTATGAAATGAGAGCGATCCTCACTTGCATGCAGTGCTGTTAAGATAATATGTACTGCTAATTAACAGACGTTGATCTGGCGAGCGATAAGACAATTCTAAATTAAACGCATCATCATTCTATGTGAAAGACACAAAGAAAGAAGTCGCATGTAAGTTGTAGACTGTTTATTAATGGAGTCAGGCGTTACTTTGCGGAAATCCATCACTATGTGGACAGTCAAAAGTTTTCACTTTTCGGTCGTCTTCCAAAGAGTCTACTATACCTGAAGATGCCTCGTGTTGGGGCGAAACATGTGTCGTTTACAAGGTGGAAAAGTGGTAATGTGTGTTTGGTGTTGTGTATAGTGGTTGGTGGGTGGAGAATTGATAGCCGATTTTCGGTAAGTTTTTGGTTTAAGTTCTAAATAAATCCACTTCATCCAGCAGAAAAACACACATTACTAGTTTTCTGTTATTGTTTTGCTTGTCGCGGATCTTAGCTAAGTAAAACTTTTGACTGTCCACGGTTGTAGACTGAGTAAAAAGAAGATGGCAACGATGACTTGGCGACAAAAGATGTTCCTCAGTCTGATATAATGGAAGACGCGTCATAACGCATCACGCTATTCAAGTGAGCTCGAGATCTCGGTTTAGACCACTATCGGAAAGGACATTTTTTATTACGCAGTACAAACTAAG
Source organism: Baronia brevicornis (assembly GCA_031353405.1). Taxonomy (NCBI): domain Eukaryota; kingdom Metazoa; phylum Arthropoda; class Insecta; order Lepidoptera; family Papilionidae; genus Baronia; species Baronia brevicornis. Next base: position 162,409 of record JASFAT010003055.1, on the reverse strand, counting down.
CAATAAAATCTAAATGCGCTCACTTTTAAGCCGCACATTTCAACTATCAGAAGTTCAGCTATTGCATTTTCCATTTGTGCTACAATGAACATCCAAATTCAGTCTCATATTACCCCAATGGAGTTCCGATTCGTCCTAAAGGGCTTCTCTCCGTCGATTACACGCGAGTATTCCCGAATCCCAACGAGGCTGCCTAAAGCTCGCTAGTCGTCGATCAGCCGCTGCGAAGCCTGCACGCGGGTGTTCCCCGGGACCCGTCACTTGCACATGTGACAAACTTTTTTCTCCTTCAATTGTGCACTGACTTATACCGTATCGGACGGCTGTAAGAAAATTGATTAGGTGTTCGACACGCTCAAGGATGGATTTTGGGAACATATCGGCCAATAGCTGGCTCTAGGTCACCGCAGGTTTGTACAAATGTTCTGTATATAGGGTCCTTGTAAATGCTAGATATTTTAGTGTTAGCGTACGCACGAGACTGGCATCTTACGCATCAGTTTTAGATTTCTAGACAAAATTAATTTATACTTATGCCTTTTGATTTTGTTTTTTTTTTTTATGATAATTTAAATACTGTTTTTTATGTATACAAATAGTTTTATTTGAATAAAAATAAACACAAATTTAATATTATTATAATGCTTAGGTACAAAAAATATTTATATAAGATGAAGTCTCAATATGTATAAATATAATAATTTATTCTGTCAAAATTAATAAATAAAATCATAATAATCAATAAGCTTGGTACATATACAATTGATTTAAATTCTATATAATAACTACGTTTCTTATTCATATATTAATTTTTATATATGCAATTTAATAAAGGAATGTATATTATTATTTACACTAATAAATAAGAATATTTTCAGGCATTTCACTAACTATATAATTATTATAAATTAATTTCAAATATATATGTTAATTTAAAAATATTAACGTTGAGAGCAATGTTAGAATAATCTTTATATTTATTTTTTTATGTGAACCACAATTTCTACTGTATCCCACAAAATATTATATATATAACTATTATTAATATTACCCTTAATTTACTTAATTCTCCCTAAACATATATATTATTAACAATATTATTAATATAAAAACAAACACTATAAAAATAATATTATTATTTGGATTATTAATCCTACATACATACATACATATCGTCACGCCCGTCTCCCGTAAGGGTAGGCAGAGACCACAGATCTCCATCTGCTACGATCTCGGCATACTTCCCTTGCCTCCTCCACACTCATTACTCTCCTCATGCAAGCCCGCCGGTTGAGGGTACTCTTGACCTGGCCTTTCTTAAAAAGTTCAGCAATCTGGTCAAGGTACGTTTTTCGTGGTCTTCCTCTTCCGGCCCTTCCATCCACATTCGCAAGGTAAATTTCTTTTGCCAGTCGTCTTTCATCCATCCTCTCTATATGTCCAAACCATCTAAGCATCCCTTTTTCTACTTTTGTCACAACACCTTCTTTTACTCCACATCGCTCTCTTATATCTTCATTTCTTATTCTATCATTCAGGGTTACACCACACATACTTCTTAATGCTCTCATTTCCACCGCATTCAGTCTGCTTTCATGCTTCTTCTGCCAAACCCAACTTTCACTACCGTATATAAGCGTCGGAACAAGCACCCCCTGATGAACCACCAGTCGGGCCGTTTTTGACACATTCTGACTTTTCATAAAGGAGTGCAGGGCTCCGTTAACCGTTATTAATCCTACGTGGCGATATAAAGCAAGTCTTCGAAGAATTTAAGCATCTAAGGAAAGGAACCTTACGATCCTGGCCGTGCACCATATGGCTGTTTTTCACTTTAATAAATAAAAAGAAATGAGTACTAGAGAAAAGTTTTTTTGTAGGAACCCTAAATTCGCCTAAGCCCACGAAACACTCATTTATTTCATATCAACTCACATATAAGCCATAATCAAACTATATTGTATAACACGCCACCACAGTTAAACAATATATTTGATAATAATATAAGATTATGAAAATAAAATAAAAACACAATGTCACTGATGAAAGTTGGCGGGAAAAGTCCAAAACATTACATACAACATTATAAATACTAGTGGTCGAAATTCAATTATTCACTTTTTTTCCATTTTATTTTATCTATCTGCGCTCTATCTATGAACTATAAAGTGCAGTTTTTTCTTCACGTATTAATATATACATAGATTATAAATCACAATTAACAAAGTTATATAGTATATATCGTGATAGAGCCAGGCTGCAGACTAATACTTTGTCAAGAATGGTATATTTGTCTGTAGCTTGAATGGGCCGGCTCGCCCGGGGAAGTACCACACTCCCACAGTAAACCGGCGTCTGAGTGGTAGCTTAGCTACCGCGCTATCTACGGCTAGCTACCGTACGGTGACAGGCTAAGCTCCGGAAGTCCAAGAACCTATATTTATATAATGATATACAATAAGGACTCACATAACTTATTTCATTGTATTGTTATTAATTTTGATTTATTATTATATTTAAACTTATACTTAATTTTGATTTTCTAAATATATATCAACGCAGAAAAGCGTAAAAACGCATGCTAATGACACATATGTTAGAAAAAGTATTTTATATTCGGTTTTAAGAAAAAACTGCGTCGATTGGTCTGCGTCTCACAGCTCTACGGCTAACAGAAAATTTTGGACAGCGTTGAAACTCATTACTTTTGAATGAACAGATATATTTTTTCTGAAATCTAAAAAGTTTTATTGGCTCTGGTTATAAGTTATCATTTAGTGGTCTACTACGTTTTCGCTTTTTTGCGTCGATTGTGTTTGTCGATGTGTATTTCTATAATATATTTATAATTATTATAATTTTCTTTTCACTGCGTAACGATTATCATGCTGTGGATGTACTTCTTGAACTTAAATTGAAGCACGTTTATATTAGAATTTAAGCTATACTTTTACGCTTTTTTCATTTCTTGTGACTGTTAAATAAATCAAAAAATATATATAACACATATGTTTATTAATACTTTGAGGGAATTCAACACGCGACCATTGCCCTCGAAAGCAGTGACCTCGCCATTAAGTCAATTAGGTTGTCATGGGTCAATGGGTTATATAATCATACTCTTAAATGACCTACCATTTTGAAAGTTAATTAACTTTGTTTTATGGGATAGGGAGGCAAACGAGGAAGCGTACTAACTGATGGAAAGCCTTAAATGTCACCCATGGACATCAGCAACACCATGGGCATAAAAAATGCATTGCCGGGCTTTGAGATATGAGTCGGCTAGTTTTTGAAAGTTCCAACGGTGTAACTTTGAATGATAGAATAAGAAATGAAGATATAAGAGAGCGATGTGGAGTAAAAGAATGTGTTGTGAAAAAAGTTGAGAAATGGATACTTAAATGGTTTGGGCATATAGACAGGATGGATGAAAGACGACTGGCAAAAGAAATTTACGTTGCGAATGCGGATGGTAGGGTCGGTAGGGGAAGATCTCGGAAAACATACCTTGACCAAATTGTTCAAGTTTTTAAGAAAGGCCAGGTCAAGAGTACCCTTAACCGGCGGGCTTGCATGAGGAGAATGAGTGTGGAGGAAGCGAGGTAAGTATCCCGAAGCAAATGTAGATCTGTGGTCTCTGCCTGCCCCTATAGGGGACAGGCGTGACGATATGTATGTTTATGTATGTCCAATGTTGTATCCATTCGGAAATACCGCTGAAAGTAGCTGGTTATATATATGTAGTGGTGGAATACAAATTAAGCATGCAAGTATTAAATAATAAAACATGGGGCAAAGATAAATTATCTATGGCAGACATTTTTCATAACTTTCCAGCTTGTCAAATGGGATCGTGTTCATTTATCTTTATTTTCTTTACGCACGTCAAAGCCTTCTCGCTAGCGTTTAGTTATCATCTTAATTTAGTTGTTAATTATTTTTAAAAGGTATTCATAGACATGCTGCGTAAACAAACTTTTATTTACGATTACAGTCAGTAATAGCTCAATCGGTAAAGATCTGAGGTCGTAGGTTCGATTCTAATATTAAACGATTGGTTTTAACTATATTTTTTAAACAAAAGCTTATTTAAATGTAAAACAAGTATTAGTCCAACACATCATTAGTCTTCTTTTAAAAAAAAATCTTTTGATCAAACTTTTCCTTAATGGCAATTAGTTATACTAGTATCAAATAAATTAAAAAGTATTTTGCTCTGTCAGGTCTTCTTACACAAAAACACTTTAAAAGATAATTTAATTCCTGCGTTTTTTAAGATTTATACTACTGTTTATATATTAACTATTATATATTATTTTTTTTCTAGTTAGTCTAGCATATTTTTTTAAATGACTAGAATTTTTGTTCACCATTCCAATTAAGCTAAGAAATACGTGCGCTCGGAAATGGTCTACATCAATTGCTTAAGACAAGCATTCACGAGCTTAGATCGTTAGCTCAATTCTAATCAACCAAGCTATTGCAGATTTTTTACTTTAACCTCTAGACATTGAAATAAAATGAAATTTGATTTTAACCTCTAAAAAAACAAATAAAACGGAATTTAATGCGTGCAAAAAATAATGGTAATTATGAAATAATTAAAATAATATATCAACTATACAAACTAGTAACTTTTCTACCTTTGACGGTCTGCGAAAAAAACGTTTATGACTTTTGATTTGCCGGAGAATCTCCTCATTGGTCACTTGAGTCCAGCTAATAGCGAGCATCCGTCTATACCTATGCCCACATTTCAAACGCTTTTATACGTTTTCCGAAGTCTTCTTATAACAACGTATTAATACAGTTACATCGTTGTTTCAAGTTTGTCGCATTCCTAAAGCTTGCAAGTCCTTCCGATGTGGTCTTAAGATTCTTGGATTGAACAACGCCATGCTACACAAAAACTAATTCATCTCATCTTTCCAGACGCTGGGGCCCTTTTCAAGGACCTCTATATATACAAATAAAACGAAATTTAACGCAATTTGATCAAAAACAATATAATCCGAAAAATAATGGTAATTATGAAATAATTAAAGTAATATATCCAACGGTATCCCCTCTTTATAATGACACATGAAATTATCGACGTCTCTCAGACGTCATTGTATGTCTGAGAGCCCTCAGTTATTCGTCGACGACGTCGATATACATAAATCAAGAAAAAAATAACTAATTAACTAAATTAATTTATATTTATAACTGAATTTTATTCTTGAGTTTGAAACTTAAAAATTAATATTCCTTTCTAGTAATCGTGATTTATATCTTAGATTCCCAATGGCGGTACCACCTTACTGGGCGCTGGAGCTTTTCATGGGTAGCGGGTCCAAAGGCGTTATGTTGCCAAATGGATACGTTATATAATACCTCTATTTTCACGAAAAACCATTTTATCCAGCCGACTAAAACGTTTATCTTATTAAAGGGGGCAGTAGTCCATAATAGGCGTTGGAATTAAATTGTCCATAAAAGTTTCGATTCAGTACGGTGCGTTTATCCAGACTTTCTTCTTCCACGCATCACTACTCTGTGAAACAGCTACCTACAGCGTTGTTTCTGAACTGATACGACATTAGAACCTTAAAAAAATAAGCCTACACCTGATGGAAAGAAATCAACGTTGCCCATCGATTTTATTTTTGTATTTTAATTACAGAATAACAAATTAAATAAACTTTATATTATTATTTAGTTAACAAACTCTTCGTTCAGATAGTGAATTGTAATTTATATGTCAAATAGTTTGAAACAAAATTGGCCCGGGATATTTGACAAACCCGTATCAGCTTTCGGTACCCATAAATCGAAATTATCAGGGGCTAGGAAGATCGTTACTGTCGAATACTGCTCCGAATTCATTGTTCACAAAAAAAAATTAAATCTTACAGTAGAGTTGAAGTCCAGATTATATTTTTAAGAATCTATACACGTCTTCGTCAGTTGGGCAAGGGTCCTCACGATTTATGACGAATGGACATTTACTCACCACGCTTTTCTAAGACTTATCACTTCTTATATAATATTTTTCTAAGAGTTATCTCTTTGATTCTTTCATGATATCCAAACTCGGAATACATATATATGTACAATATATATATCTGTAATTTATAAATATACTTATTCTGATGTGTTATTTAAACCTGCTACCATTGGCTTCAAAAATGTTTATCCGCCCTTACAAAACGGTGTCGGGGCGGAATTCGCCTTTATGAACAATAAACTATACGTAGAATAAACATTTTACATACAACATAAGGGCGAAATAATAAATTGGTTGATATAGGATAATAATCAATAAACATTTAATAATACACTTATTTATAGGTTTACCAGGAGAAAATGTTTATAAATTAATACGTATAGGTTAATTTGATACGTAGATAAATTTTGAAGTCTCTGAAGCTGAAGTAGAAATAATCATGCTTCTTCTATTTCGTATTTTCGTCTTTAAAAAATTATATTTTTTTAAAAGCCTTCATAGCTTTTATTCCTCGTTTTCTTCTTAGTATTATTTAACGAACAATAAATATTACGTCCTGCAGCGCTACTACCCTTTGGGTCTTGGCCTCCTCAACGATCTTCTTCAACTTCGCTCTGTCTCTAACCTCCCTTCTCCAGGATTTTTTTTCCAAGCTTCTTCAGATCCTCCTCAACACAATCTATCCACCGCTTTTTGATGAATTCCGCAACGCTGGTGTCTTCCGTCCTTTCCAGGTGGCCTACTCCTTTAAATTTTTTTGAGCAAAACCTGACGATCGCCAGTGATCCTGAGTGCGTCCAGTGCATTCATTCTTGACCGATACGGCTTCTCGCGATTAAAACTAGATTTAAGGATTAAGTAGGTGAGGTCTAGAATAAGAAAAATGTAAACATAGGACTTGAAAACTAAAATAAACAACTAAAAAAAATATAAAGCCAATTCTTACTTTTATATCCTGCTAAATATCTTATATAAGAAAATTCATTTGTGAGACTTGCAAAACCTGACGATCGTCTCTTTTGGATTGAGTGCGTCCCGTACATGATTCATTCGATTCAGTTCTACCTGAAGATTTTTCAAAGAACTTTACATTCGAATAGTACACTTTCATCTTTTTGCGTCAGCGTTCAGGTTTTGCACGTGTACGACACAACTGGCCGTACGATTGGTCTGTAGATGATAAGCTTAGACCGAGAGGAGAGGACTTCGCTGCCTGGCATCGATTCTCATGCACAGAAGCACCGGTTTACAGCAGTGATGCGAGATTTGATCTTCTCTCCATTACGTTAAGATTTGATCTTAGTTATCGGAATTCGCTAACACTCACTTTAATAAATATTTCATAACAATAAATACTATAACAATAAATATTTGCATCTTAATTGAATATAATTACTTGCAGTTGCACGTCGCTGTTTTTACATGGTGGCATCAAATTAGGTCAAATCGGTGTCATGGTGATTTTGTGGGAAAATTTAATTGGAAAACTTAAATATTTAATTTATAGACTTAAAAACAAACTTAAGATAAATTTATAACAGATTTATCACCTGCGGTGTTTCCACATAAACACGACATAGGCGTTCAAGAGACTAGGACATGTGTTCACATAAAGTCAGCAACGCATCTGAGATGCCTGCTGGTTGGCTGATGCTGGCAGCCATAGATATCCGCAACATCGGAATGTTGCGGATGTCTATGGCTGCCAGTGATCACTTATAACCCAGTGACTCTAATGTTCGTTTACTTTCCCTGCTATAAAAAAGTTTTCTCTATATTTGCGGCCACATTTAGTATATTTAAGCATCCTTTCTGTATAGCCGACACTTCCAAAGTTTTTTGGAAGAAGTGACCATATAAGATCAAGGACTACCTTCAAAAAATACAATAGTACTCTTCTTCTTTTAAGAGTGCCTCTCCGACTTGCGAATGTTCACCAATTCAGCACAACTCTCTTCTTCTGTCGCGAACTGCAGCAGTTCTAGAGCACTCGCTATCCCGATCCAACTCCTTGATATTACGTAGCCAAAATTTCCTTCTCCGACCAACTTGTCTTTTGCCCGTGACTATTCCCATCATGATCAGTTACAGCAACTTGTATCTGTCATGTCTTATGATATGAACCAGGTAAGCAACTTTTCTACCTTTGACGGTTTGCGAAAAAATCGTTTATGCTTGACATGTCGGAGAACCTCGTCACTGGTCACTTTTTAATCCAGCTAATAGCGAGCATCCGTCTATATGGCTACATTTCGAACGCTTTTTTACGTTTTCCAAGGTCTTCTTATAATAACGTATAAATACAGTTACGTAGTTGTTTTAAGTTTGTCGCATTTCTAAAGCTTGTAAGTCCGTCCGACGTGGTCTTAAGATTTTTGGATCGAACAACACCATGCTATATAAAAAAAAAGAACTAATTCATCTCATCTTTCCAGACGCTGGGGCCCCTTTTCAAGAACGAGTTGCACAATGTTCTCCCTATGTCGAAGATACAAAGATGAGCATGGTAAGTCATATTATTAGAACAATACGAAACCTTTTGTTTATATGAAACATTTATAACCCAAAACAAAAATATACGATTAATTGTTCGTGTTTTTAAAAATATTTAAAGTTATCTTTTTTTTAATCTATTATAATCCTATGATCTTTATTACACTACTTAGTATTGTATTGTACTATTACACACAATTTAGTATTGTATTAGTGACCGTTACGTATATTTTATATAATATATTTAAAATATTAAAATACGTAAATTTAAATAATTTTCTTTGTATCACCTGTGTAATAAAATAATTTCTAATAAATAGTATTTATCTTAATTTTTTATGTCAATTATGTATATATTTAAATGAATTTACACCTGTCAACACAGATATTTTCTTCACTTCCTGGGTTGATTGGCAAGAAATTCCTAAATGTTATAAAATAAAATTCGAAAAAAGATAGTAAAATAACGAAGATAGTAAAATAAATATTAATTTTGATAGATAAATAACTTTATCTATCAAAATTATTAAAACTTATATTTTATTATATGTAATTTATATACATCATGATAATTTTTTGATAAGTTATCATTTAAGCTAAGGTTTATTGAATGGAATCTGGATCAGATAAGCACGCCGCTAGTCCACAGTTTTTAAATCAGTATCATTTTGTTCGTGCAAAAATACAAAAGGACTTGGGCACATAAAGAGGATAGATGGAAGATGACTGGCAAAAGAAATTTACTTTGCGGATGTGGATGGAAAGGTCGGTAGGGGAAGACCACGGAAAACATACCTTGACCAAATTGCCGAAGTTTTTAAGAAAGGCTTTTTTGATATAATAACTGACTCGAAAAAAGTATTTAAGTAGTTCCTAGTTCTGGGGTCACTTATCTACCTCGACTGATTTAGAGTTTTCATGTGACTAAACATTTTGTTTTTAACTTTTTTTATAGCAAAGATATTTTCGAACGACAAAATTTAATTTCAGAACAGGAACAAAAAGAAATTGACATCTGTGTCATTTACAGCGTTTTCGCTTTTTGCGTGGATATTCAGGGCTTTTTTTATATCAAAAGCAGGTAAACGAGCATGCGGATTATCTGGTTATAAGTGATCACCGCCGCCCATTGATATCCCCACCGCCGGAGTTGCTGCAAATGTGTTGCTAGCTTTCAACGAACACATACACTCCTTTCTTGAATAACCCCATGTCACAATCACGTGGGAACGCCGCAGGTGATAAATTGTTCCTCATTGACTGGTATATCTCCGAAATTCGGTTTCAATTTTGCCTGCGTGTTTATTCGTAAAGCTCCATAAAGCATGTTCACATCATTTGTCAGTCGCTATAAACGACAAACAACGCTTTTTATAGTCTTCCTGACCTATTTAAGGGCTTTATTATGTTGTGCCACTGTTTCTGAGTTGCGTGTGTTGTTTCTTTAAAAAAACCTATAATCATTTTCGCAATCACTTTCTCTTACAATTCATCTTCATATCTAAATTATAAAATAAATAATATGATAATCAAGAAGAAGCTTTATAGATCAACTAAAAAAAGCTTGTTTTAGATATATTAAAATGCAAATTGCTACAGTGACAGTACTACGCAATTAATTATGGGTGAATAGAGATAAAATAAATAAAAAGCTCCATAAAGCATGTTCACATCATTTGTCAGTCGTTATAAACGATAAGCAACGCTTTTTATAGCCTTTCTGACCTATTTAAGGGCTTTATTATGTTGTACCACTGTTTCTGAGTTGCGTGTGCTGTTTCTTCGATAAATACCTATAATAATTTTCGCAATCACTATCTCTAACAATTTGTCTTAATATCTAAATTATAAAATAAATAATATGATAAGAAAAAAGAAAAGAGATACATTAAGAAGAAGGTTTATAGATCAACTAAAAGAAGCTTGTTTTGGATAGATAATAACGAAAATTGCTACATCGAATAGTACTACGCAACTAAATTATGGGTGAATGAAGATAAAATAAACAAAAAGACACATTTCTTGTTATTTCTTATAGACTTATAAACATCCGTAATGTGAATAATAGGAGAAGAATGTAATGGGAAGAGAAGAAGGACGTAATAGAGGGGAGAAGAAGGGCATAATAAGTAAGAGAAGGAAATGAAGCGACGTGGTTCGCCACCCGTCACGTCCTGATTCTCACGAGGGCGAAAAGCGACCAATGTCGAGCCGTTTCGCTGCAATGAATGGCAGCGGATGGAGTTCTGTGGTCTCTGCCAACCCCTGCGGAGGATAGGCGTGAAAATATAAAAAAAATATATAAAGACAAATAATGACTGAATCGGTATGTCTCAGCACGGGCCAGCCTAGTGAGACCTTCACTCCGTCCAAATTCATTTTATAACTGTTTTAAATAAATATATATTATCAGGTGAACTAGTTGTATGTTTACTTAGACAATCCTTATACAAAAAAAACGTATAGATTAAATTTCTATTGTTTATTAATAAATGGAGGTCAGTAAGTAAATATAACACACACAAAACTTTTAATGCAATTGCTTGCCTAGCGTCACAAATCACTGAGAGAAATTGGGATGCTCCCACATTATTGCCTCCAGATGGAGGGGGAAATGGAGGGGGGAGGGGTATGGCTCAAGTCGGACCGAGGACGAGGGCCATTCATAAAACTTAGTTCGATCGATAGCCAGCGTCGCACCTAAGTGTAACTGTCAACAGTTATTATAGCGGCTCTTGACTTCCATTACGCAGCTAGTTCACCTTCTTTAACAAACACTTGGGCAATAAATAGCAATGAATGACGCACATGAATCGGACAACTATAAGAAAATATTTTCGTAAGTATTGTGACGCAGTTGCTATGCCTAGTGATTGTTTCGATTCCCGGGAAACGCGGGAATTGTGAATTTGTTTTTAAATTCTTTGGATCGTAAGTTTTCAACAGGGTAGTAGTTAAACTGATATTAGCCTTACATCAATACAGTCATAAGGGTCCATTTCTGGACATCAATACGGCCTTAACGGTCCATATCTGGACATGAATATAGTTTAAACGGTACATTACTGGACAACAATACAGCCTTAACGGTACATTCTTGGACATCAGTGCAGCCTTAAAGGTCCACTTTTGGAGATAAGCCTTCCTCAGAAGTAAACACGTAAGGAATTGTATTTTGGTTATTATTATAAAAGTGTAGGATTAATTAAATTTATTTATTAAAAGGTTGATAAAAGTACACAATGATTTACAAACAAAAAAATAATTATCATGAAAACTCATCTTAGCGACCAGATTAAATAAGTTTTTCATCATTCGACAAAAAAATATTATTTCACAGTAATGAAATTCAAAGACAGAATTGTAATGGCAAAATTCAATATCGAGTATTTTGAGAACATGCAAAAAATCTTTTAAATTGATAATCTTATTCTTTCTAAGTCGTTCTTTCTTTACCTCTTACCTGGATCACCGGAATTTTATTATTACCCGAAAATAATTTGGCGAGCTTAGTCGCAAGCGTGCCGACCGCCCAGGAATCGAGCACCCCGGGTACAATAGTGCCTTACCTCAACGTGCGGGGCTCTGCTGGGGCTGACCTCCATCCTCCCTGGCGACTCGTGGGATTCACTATGACAAATTATAATAAACCTAACTTGTTAAAAATGACAGTGACGTGGTTCGCCACCCGTCACGTCCTGATTCCCACTACGATGAATGTGAGAGGAAGTATGGATGAATGTGGAGAAAGCAAGGAGGGTGTGCCGGCATCGTAGAGGACGGAGATCAGTGGTCTCCGCCTACCCCTACGGGAAATAGGCGTGACAATATGAATGTATGTATGTATGAAAATAATTTTATCTAATATCTCATATTAGAGCTGGTGTCTAACTATAGTACACGCTGCTTTATAAAGCTGGAAGGTCCTGGGCGGAACTCTCCGAGTGTTGTATAAAAGTAACTATTAGCTACAAATAAAATTCCCCTTGGTACACTGGTCACGTCTCTTCGTGCGTCGTGGGTAGGCAAACATTTTTAGTTCAAGGAGGAATTTTTGATAAAAGACAGGGAATATTTTTAATATATCCTCGGCTTTTTTAAATAGCAGAGTAGGCAAACGAATGAAGAAATTTACGTTGCGAATGTGGATGGAAGGGTCGGTAGGGGAAATCCACGGAAAACATACCAAATTCTCCTCCGGAACTCAACCGCTCACAGTACGAAGCGCGGTAGCCAAATAACAACTTCAGGACGCCGGTTTTCTGCGGGAGTGTGGGACTTCCTCGGGCGTGTCAGCTCATTCATGCTACAGACAAATATTATGCCATACTTGACTCTACCACTAGAAAACCCCATATTAAGATTCCCTATGTTGAGGGTATCATTATAAATAAAGACAAAAATCCAGACTTAAAATTTTGTTTCTTAACATTGTATTTCTAAAACGAACCAAGTGGCGAAGTGTTGTTGAAACTAAAAATCAATTGCCCCTTATCCGTTTTTTTTATATCAAAAACTTTGTCCTTAAACATAAATTCGCCAACTATTCGGTGAACTATGGCCGAAACCGAGAAAGCGAATGCTTACTTTATTTTCGGCGTCAAATAAATCTAATTACCGTTGTGGTTGGCGGCACACCAAATACCCGTGGCGACGGAGAAACGAGTGAAACGAAATCACTAATTTAATAAATCGACCATACTCGAGAAAAACAATGGCAACCGCGGCTAACTCGGCAGACAGACGAGTTTTCGACACCGGGATATTTGTGACAGCGGTAAGCTATCGATCTCGCGCGAACCAAATAAATACCCCTCCCGCAACCCATGAGTGTAATAGTCTTCGCACATCTGATGGAAAAACAACGCACAGATACCCCATTGATGAACGCAACTTCGTCATTCAGAATTTCTGATAAGCTCTATTTTTATCTATACATAGAGCAAGAACAATTAAAGACTGACAATTGATTAATTGGTAAACGTAACCACAACAACTAACAATTAATCAATTTTAATTGTGGAATATTACAATTAACAATTATTTAATTGTTAACTGTATTAGTAACAATTAATTAATTGTTAATTGTGATTTACTACAATTAACAATTAATTAAATTTCAATTGTTTTGTGAATTTTAATTAAAACTAACAATTAAAAAAAACTGTTGTATAAAATACAGCCGGTATATATAAATATATAAGTGTGGCTCCGATAGTACAATAGTGCCTCCCTCCCCATCCATTACCGTGGTTAAATACACATGTGAGAGTGAAAGGCAAGAACAATGTACGACGACTAGAAATATTTTTGTTGTATACCCACGCTGTAAAAATATTTATCAATGCAACATTGTTATACATAAATACATACACAGTTTTTTATGTAGAGAGATTTAGAAAAATTAAGTTATACTTACAGCCTTTATCACTTTTTTGTTCGTCTGAGACTTACAGCTTAATTTTCCTAAATCTTTTACTAATTTCGTTTTGATATATAAAGTTAATTGTTAGTTTTAATTGTTTCATAAAACAACTAAAAAAGATAATTGCAATTATTTTAACTGTGAGTTACAATTGACATACGTCAATCAAATCAAATTGCAATTGCAAGGTGCAATTAAAAGTGTAATTGCAATTAATTTAATTTAATTGTAATTAATTTAATTGCAATTACTTTTTTAGTCAATTAACAAGATAATTGACAAATTAATCGATTAATGCCCAACACTGGATGTATCATATCTCTGCGTACTACATCGAATTTATTACGTCGAATGTTCTGAGGAGTTCTTTAATAATAATAATAATTCTTTGTTTGCATAATGTGAGGTATAACAAGATGAAAAAAGACGTATAAAAGCTACATCACATTGCCACTTATGGCGTACATATTTTATTAATTATTACATACATAGAGATCTAAATTTAAAAAGCATTAAATTATTAATAAACTATTATATTGTAATTAAAATTATAATTGATTTATCTATTATACACATTCGATCCAAATTTTAAAGCAAAAAAGTCCTTATCTTAAAATATTGCCAACTATTAGCCATTAATAGTCATTTTTTTAAATTATCTTGTGTTCAATTGTTTTAATTCATGAAGTATATTGTTTAAGATGCGTATACACAGGAACAGGCAGCTCTTGATATATTTAATCAGTCTGGAGTGATCATCCAGCACTAATTAAATCTCCTGCAAACTGCACAGTTTCACCATCGGTCCACGCGCACAAAAATAGGTTCCATCCTCATCATCTGAATGGCTAGGGGTTCACCACCGTCTGATTTAGTTGCAGTTGTCTGCCACAGCCTGTGGAACACCTGCAGTGTTCCCAAATAAATACGACATAGGGGCAAAGTGAGGAGTGTGTGTGTGTTCACAAGAGGTCGGCAACGAATGAAAGACGCCTGCTCAATTGCCTGCTCTTCAATTAAAAACAGTCATCCTAATTATCAATAGTCTAGATCACTGTTAGTCAAAGACGTTGCTTAAGTAAGGATTTTAGTAGATGACAATGAGTTGGTTATATTTTTTCGAGTTTCGACAAACGTTGGAGTGTTGGAGTTGTTACCGCGTCGCGCTAAGCCAATGGATCGACGATTGGGCTTGGTGGCCTTAGGCGTGGATTATGTCCATCAGTGGAGTGCTGGGATTATGATTTAAATGAACCCCTGAACATGTCAATTATTATATTACTATAAGTCTATAGCAACAGCCATTTTCGATAATCTTAATTACCGTAAAATTACAATATTTTTTAAAAATAACAAATAAAATAAGTATCGTAGAAAAAAATTGCTTTAATGACTTAAATAGCGTAGGAGCAGAATATTCAATATCGCGACTCAAACCAGTGTGATGAACGAAGAGCTTTACTTTGTTTACTCGATCAACTGCCGATGCGACGGCGAACTTTGTAAAAGTCGTTATTTCACTTCGATAGTAACAGTTTCAGATACCAACTTTTCGGTTGCGATTTATCAATGCAAGAATTGTTCTGAAGCAAACAATGGAACGAACCAAATGCTGAGCACGCTTTTGGTGCAGTAAATACAACGTAATAAATCCAGATAAAAATGTCCAGAGTTAATATGAGCTATCCACGCCGCCAATCCACGGTCTGCCGTGCCAATGGATGCGTGGCTAGGGGCGAGCCTAGTCGCAAACGTGCCGATCGTCCCGGGGTCGGGCTCCCCCGGGGACTATGGTGCCTTACCTCAGCATGCAGGGCTCTGCTGGGGCTGACCTCCATCCTCCCTTGCGGCTCGTGGGATTCACTAAAACGAATTTAATATACCTAATTTGTCGAAAAATGACGGCGACGTGGTTCGCCACCCGTCACGTCCTGATTCTCACGAGGGCGAAAAGCGACCAATGACGAGCCGTTTCGCTGCGATGAATGGCAGCGGATGGAGCTCTGTGGTCTCTGCCAACCTCTGCGGGGGATAGGCGTGAATATATATAAAAAAAAAAAAAATAATATGAGCTAAGAAAATATATATATTTTTGTCACGGGTATTGTATTATTTCCTATATATAACAGGTGCAAAAAGTTGGTTGAGATCAGAGATCAAAGAGCTACGTGTTCTGATTTATTAATTTTACATATCTTCTTCTAAAAGTGCCTCTCCGACTTGCGAAGGTTGGCCGCCAATTCAGTACAACTATCTTCCTCCTTCGCGAGGTGCAGCAGTTCTGGAGCATTCGCTATCCCGGTCCACTCTCTGATATGACGTAGCCAAGACTTTTTTTTCTTGTCTTTTGCCCGCGATTTTTCACATCATGATCAGTTGCAGCAACTTGTACCCGTCATGTCTTATGATATGACCCAGGTAAGCAACTTTTTTACCTTTGACGGTCTGCAATAGTTCACGTTTTTGCTTGTCGGAGAACCTCGTCATATGTCATTGAGAACCTCTCAATTTTACATATGGTAACACTATGTTTATTTATCAGTATCTCCGTGAATAATAAAGGGAATTAACCTAAAATAATGTCAAGTTCTCATAATATTTATCTTTATTATGAAGAATTATAGGATTATTCCATACATTTTTAATTTGACATTGTCTTAAGGTTAATAATATTTTAATCTTACTATATATGAAATAATTTATTAGTTAATTCTAGTGATGTATCCACATAAAATAAAATAAACGCGTCGTGTTGTAGCTTTTTTTTATAAGAATAAATATAACAAACACTGATACGACATTGGAACCTTCAAAAAACAAGCCTATATATACCGTAAAGGTCTGCAAGGATTCCTATGGTGTAGGGAATGCCTATGGGTGATGTTGATTGCTTTCCATATGGCGACATATGAATGCAATTCAATATTTAAATAAATTGATCTATTAACAAAGATGCATTTCATTTATTTTTCTGTTTTTTTTTGCTGTATTACAGGGCGGAAAAACAAGAACTGTCTTCATTTTGAAAAGAGTGTCTTTTATACCGATGTCGGCCTCCCAATTGCTTCCCGGAAGTTTTTATACTTCAGAGAAGCAGTTGGTAGACCTTCATTATTTCGTCGCCATTCAAAAGATTGGATATCGAAAAAATTGGTGATTAAAAGAAGCTCTAGCAGATAGAAGATGGAAGAAACTATAGACAATAACTATAAACAACTAGATATGAAACTTTCGTCTCTTACATAGTGATAGTTATTAAGCCGTTACAATTGTCAATTATATACACGTTTTATCTGCTTTTTGTAGATTGTTAATACAATTATTACATAAGCAATCTTTATCTCGAAGTGTTATTTGTTCGCCATAAAATTAACGGGTATTTCGCTTCTCAAACGTCATATATTCGAGGACTTCTGTTCATTAGTGTCCCTCACAAACAAGAGTTCTTGTCATAATCCCTTTCATCAGGCTTCATTCTTTCTATAGGACAAAGAACAATATATTATATTTCAGTGAAACCTTGATATAACAAATCTGAAGGATAATAGAAAATATTCGTTATATCAAGTAATTTGTTACTATGAGGTTTGTTATATAGAAGTTAGGTTTGTCTAAGATTCAATCTAGCTAGGTAAGCAAACATAAAAAAAGTGGGATTCACTGTAACGAATTATAATAAACCTTATTTGTTAAAAAAGACGGCGACGTAGTTTGCCACCCGTCACGTCCTGATTCCCACGATGGCGAGAAGCGACTAACGGGGAGCCGTTTCGCTGCGATGAATGTGAGAGGAAGGATGGATGAAAAGATGGATAAGTGTGGACGAAGCAAGGAGAGTGTGCCGGGATCGTAGCGGATGGAGATCTCTGGTCTTTACCTACCTCTACGGGAAGCAGGCGTGACAATATGTATGTATGTAACAAACAGTTTTTATAACAATATTAAAAATAATTAAAATATGTTAAATAACCAAAAATGCGGTCATGGTAGCCTAATCTTCGTTTCGTTTGTCTCAAAAGTTAACTTGTTGTGACAGTTTGAATCCCTTGATTCTCTTACAATATTGCTGCCCGCAGCAACCCGTTAATGAAGGGTTGTTAGGGGAAGACAAAGGAGAACATATCTTGACCACATAGTTGAAGCTTTCAAGAAAAGCCAGGCAAAAAATACCCTAAACCGATGGATGAAGCAAAGAAAGTGTGGCAGAAGACGGAGGTCTGTTGTCTTTGCCTTCCCCTACCGGAAATAGGCGTGATCGTACGTATGTATGTAGTACACGTGTATGCAGCTCGTGTATGTCCCATTGTTGGGCACGAAGCCTTCCCATTTCTTGAGGAATGGATATCAACCCAACACGCTTATCCGGATTGGCGGAACAACAGTTTCAAAATAAATACATATTATATAATAGTCCTGTTGCAGGAAGCGAACCTGTGACCATTGATTTGGAAAACGGTAACTCGGCCACTATGCCAATAAGGTAATCTTAAGTATTTTATTCTAGTCAATTACGTTACAGGCTCTACTTAAATCAGAATAATAAAAGTTAGAGACCAACAATTTACATTGCTCGGGTATAAAAGCCATTTCCATATCGAACATCCATTAAAGAGGTGAGTACCGTTATCGAGAATCGCTTCAAACTCGAGCACTAAGCCGGCGTTAGAACGAGTATATCCGTCATTTTCTCTCCATATCATGGTACTAAGAGAACTTAATAATATTGCTACAAATGATAATATATTTTTAGTATTATAATGTTATTATTATTATTTATTATATATTCACGCATATCCCCCGCAGGGGTTGGCAGAGACCACAGAGCTCTATCCGCTACGATTCCGGCACCCCCCCCACACTCATCCATCCTTTCATCCATTCTTCCTCGCACATTCATCGCAGTGCTTCTCTCTCTTTTAGGCTCATTATTAATTGATATAGCATATTTTTAATATTATTACTACAAATGATAACATATTTTTAGTAATATTGTATATTTAATACACGGCATTCTAGTTGCCTAGACGGCCTCATTGCCACAGTGAAGCAATTACCACTTGCGGAGTTAATGGTCGCGCATTTAATTCTTGCATCAGGGTATATATAATATATGCATTCCATCACTATTAATGTAAACCATTTATTAATGGAGTCAGGCGTTACTTTGCGGAAATCCATCACTATATGGACAGTCAAAAGTTTTACTTAGCTAAGATCCGCGACAAGCAAAACAATAACAGAAAATTAATAATGTGCGTTTTTCCTTTGGGTTTAGTGGATTTATTTGGAACTTAAACCAAAAACTTACCGAAAATCGGCCATCAACTCTCCACCCACCAACCACTATACACAACACCAAACACACATTATCACTTTTCCATCTTGTAAACGACACGTGTTTCGCCCCAACACGAGGCATCTTCAGGTATAGTAGACTCTTCGGCAGACAACCGAAGACTTCGGTTGTCGTTTACAAGATGGAAAAGTGATAATGTGTGTTTGGTGTTGTGTATAGTGGTTGGTGGGTGGAGAGTTGATGGCCGATTTTCGGTAAGTTTTTGTTTTAAGTTCCAAATAAATCCACTAAACCCAACGGAAAAACACACATTGTTAATTTTCTGTTATTGTTTTGCTTGTCGCGGATCTTATTATAACTAAGTAAAACTTTTGACTGTCCATATAGTAAACCATTTACCTAGTACAAGCGGATCCTTTTGATAGAACACATCTAATGGAGGATACAAAATCACGATCTCAGATCTGAGCTACTGCAGCTTATTACCTTTTGTGGATGTCCATAGTACGTGTGTCTAGCTCATCTATAAAAAAATTTCTATTTGACAGCCCTATTTTTATGACTTATCTCATCTCCTTTCGAGTCAATCGGCATTAGCATAAAAGCAATATCGGGGAGAGCTGTCTCAGACCCGTCCGGACACCTGGCTTGCAATCTTTATGGAATTATGGCATTTGACTTGTACCAAGTAGAATATTACTTATATTGATAATATACATTTATTACGAATTGCATAATATCGTTCTTTGAATCATCGAAGATATATGGGTTTATTATATATTATTAAATAACCTACAGTGTCGTAATATAATAAATTATCAAATTACAATACTAATAATATATATGTACAACAATTTTTCTTACGTATGACATATAATATTATATATTTCTCGTTTCGATTTGTTATCGGTTCCTCCCCTAAAAGGTTGACACTGCGTCACCCATATTCGGGTTTCACACTACCTAGGCCTCGTCACCCGTATTTGTGTGACAACGAGACTTCTCATCGGGCTGTATCATCTATATTTGGTCGATGCTGATTTGATTACTTACAAAGGACCTCCGTTATCTAAATCTTCTAATATTTACAATTTTGGTTATCAAAATTTTGTAAAGTACTAAAGCTTCTATAGCGCTCGGGTCGGCCAAAGATTTCATTGCAAACACGCGTAGCAGTCAACATGTTAAAAAAATTTTACAAATACCAATTGGTATTATAAATAAATTTCTTTTCTAATTTTTTTTTATTTTATATTTTATTGAGATCATAGAGCTCCATCCGCTACCATTCATCGCAACGAAACGGCTCGCTTTTTTTTTGCGAAATTGGTCGCTTCTCGCCTTCATGAGAATCAGGACGTGACGGGTGGCGAACCACGTCGCCGTCATTTTTCAACAAATTAGGCATATTAAATTCGTCTTAGTGAATCCCACGAGCCGCAAGGAAGGATGGAGGTCAGCCCCAGTAGAGCCCTGCATGCTGAGGCACCATAGTACCCGGGGGAGCCCGATCTCGGGACGGTCGGCGGTCGCTTGCGGCTAATCTCGCCCTTAGCACGCCCATACATCACTATACATTGGCACGGCAGATCGTGGATTGGCGGAGAGGAAGGGAAAGGATAGAGAAGAAAGGAAAGGGTAGGAACGGAAATGCGGATTGGGGGAGTATATATATATTTATTTATTTCGATGCGGGAGTCGAACCCGTAACCATTGACTCCGTGAGTGAGGGGTCACGCCACTGAGCCAATCGGTCGCCAAATTTTCTTATATTAACATAAGATAAAACCGCATTATTGTGTGAAATATCTTTAAACATAGGCATAGAAATAAGAAACGCAAAAAAATATTTACTATTTCGATTTTTCATTCAAGCAGAAAGATAAGGAAAACAGACGAGCTACAAGTAACTTATTTCTAACCGTAAAACATGTATGTTTTACGGTTAGAAATAAACAACTTTTTTATAAATTTTAAAAAAAACAAACTTTTACAAAAAATTATTTACAAATAAATGTTAATATGGGAAATAATGTTAATATCAGGGTGTAATAATAAGTGCTTTTTCTTTGAAAATGCACTTTATTTTTAATTTTTATATAGAGCAACAAAACTTTTAACTTCTTACAATCAAAAATACCGTATTTACTATATTATTATTATATACTCGTTTTTTTTGCTGTCCGCAATCAAAAATCGCCATCTTATATCTCTTTATATCCATCCCTCTTACACTCATGTACTTTCACTCACTCCTTTCGTCACGTTCCATTTCAATGGTTTGTTTTATTTATTTATTTACTTTTTCTGTCATTCCACACTCGGCCATCCTACACAATGTAAATTAACATTACCTTGTTAATATTACCAGGCCTGAATATAGTATTATATGTTTCTGTATGATTAAATATTTACTACTTTTACTAGTTACAGAGCCACGCTGCAGACGAATACTTTGTCAAGAATAGTATAATATTTGCTGCTCTGCTCGTTTGCTTTCCTATCCCATAAAAAAACACTTAGAAAGCATTAGCCATTTTTGTATTTCTTTTTTGATTTTAAACCCCAAGTAAAAGAAATAAAACACAAGTGCAAAATTCAAGACATAATTTTTCCTACTAACAAAAGTGACTTCGAGAAAATAATTGTAATAGGACTAAGACTTTCATTTCTTTTAAGCAATTGTACATTTCTATTTTCATGCAGTGTTTTGTTGTATTATGTGTTTGTATAATATTACAACTGTAATGCGGAATATTGTTTTTGTAATTGGTTTTCGCGAATCTTAACAACGTTAGTCTTAACTCTCTTAGATAATGGATTTCCTCAAAGCCACTCCATTAATTATCCAATTAATTATCGGTCCCGTACCGAATTATCTCAACATTTTATAACCTTATGACGTTTTGGAAATGGCATTTTTTAATCAGATTACGAATATTAAATTTCGTTCCCGCATTATTAAAATTTATATCGGCTCATTTCGGATTTGCATTGATAATTCTATCCTTGGGTAATGTCGAGAATGATTTATGTTATTTTATCTGTTTGGTTATTAATATTTTATCTGTGCAATAACACGCTTAGTATGATTCATTATCGTTAAACCGAAATCGCTAAAAATGAACAAATGAAATTAAAATTTATTTATTTAATTAAACTTGTAAAAGGAGGTGCTTAGCTTTTTATAACTACTAGGGTATGGAAAGATTAATGCTGCCAGAAACAATCGACGAGGAATTCGACGGTTACTTTTTTATAGCATCACAGGTGCATACACGAGTATATTGGTCACCTGTTGATAATAGATCATCATCCATTGAAATCTGCAACCTTGAAGTACGCTTTACTTTTGTATAAGCCAAATCTGATGTTTTGTTTATGTCTATGTATTTATGACTACCGTCCCCTTTACATGAAAAAATAAAATTATTTACGTCATAAAAATAAGATAGAATAATAAGACTAATATTTAATTTAAAAATATCTTGTTTTTTCTGTAAATTGTTTAGAAGTAAGAAACAAAAGACTTTATTATTTTTATTTATTTAGTAAGATTAACATTTTATACGGCTAAATAAAATGTTTGTCACGATAGACATTTTGCAAGTTTATTGGAGGAATAGAAACGCCGCGCATCTTCTCGAGATCTATTTAAACATAGGTTCCCAAACTTTTATGGACTACTGCCGCTTTGAAAGAAAGACGTTTTAGACGGCTAGATGAAATGATTTTTATGAAATAAAGGTATTTCATAACCATTTACCTTTGGACCCGCAACCGCTCCTATGAAAAGCTCCAGCGCCCACTAGGGGGCAGTACGACCCCGTTGGGAACCTATGATGTAGATGTACGGTTGCACCGTTTCTTAGCTTACATTAGTTTACGGTATGGTATAGAAGTGAACCATTCCTTCGCGTTGCTGTCCTACGACGATTATTGAAATTAATACCAATAGGCAATGAAAACCAATCAGCCATTCCCAAACTGCCTGCAAAGTGCATTAAAAACACCCTACATTTGTGAAGTAGCAATCAACGCTGCCCATACACATCCGCAGATCTATAGGCATGCAGAAGCATTGCCGGCCTTTAAGAAAAGTGTAGCCTTGTTTTTAAAGATTCCAATGTCGTATCGATTCGGAAACACCGCTGGAGGTAGCTGGTTCCACAGGGTAGTGGTGAGTGAAAAGAAGTTTCTAGAAAAACGCACCGTACTGAATCGCCACTCATCCAGATGATGAGCATGAATTCAGCGGCCAGAATTATTCCAATGTCCAATAGCGGACTGTAGCGGCTGATGTTAGATATTGTGTATATATATATTTATATATATAAATATATATATATATATATATATATATATATATATATATATATATATATATATATATATATATATATATATATATATATTTATATATATAAATATATATTACGTGTATTTACGTGCATTTATCTATGAGCTGTATAACCTCCATTTGCCCTTCACGATTAGGGCAAGATCCCGTCCGCGCGTCACGTCCGTCCCCATGTTTTCGACAGTATTCCCTTACAGTCTCTATGTTATGAATCATTTTGTTTGTTTCAGAACATGGCGGCACACAGATCAAAGGCGGCTACATGCTACGATATAAACGTAAGCAGTTCTCTTCATTTGTTTCTTTTTTCGGTTAAAAAAGTGCCCCCCCCCCCCCACTCACACTCAGCCTCACTGAAAATTATGTTAATACTTATATCTTAATTAATTTTAGGCCATTTATCTAATACGAATTACAGCATTTATTTTATCGCTATATAATTTATTTTCTAAATTATTTTTAAAACCTATAAATTAATTTACTATCATCATTATACAGTCGTATAATTAAAATTATTATATATTTATTTTTACTTGCTTTTAGTACATACATAATATTTATATCTATATAGGTTTTTGGAGGTGAGCCTAATACAAATAGATTTCAATATTTGTACTTTAGTACGACACAAAATGTTGACACACCACAACTATATTACATGAATTAAAACGAATCATTGAAATACCTAATTATAATATACATATGTACACATCTTGTTTACGTGGTCGGATTATAACCGCCATTTTTATTCTCGAACAAATTTTGTTTATATGTTAAAGCAACGTGATCAAAATATGTTGTTATAAATCTAGATTAAAAAAATTACAAGAAAAATATTAAGTAATAAAATACATATCTATATTAATATTTTAATAAAATACCCGTCGAAGATTTAAAGTGGTAATGATCTACACAATTAAAGTATATATTAAATTATATAAATAGGACGAATGTTTTTGTTGCCTTTGTCTTTAATACAAAAACAGAGACTGGATGCGTAAAGCCGAAGTTAAGAAGGTAAGGTTGCGCTTTTTGGGGGAGGCCTAATTCCAGCAGTGGACTCCAGCAGGCTGTCGTAGATGATGATGATGCCGACTAAGCCTTAAAATAGGCATCACATTAAAAGTCTAATGGTATTATAGAATCAAACTGTAGATCGCAAACAATACTTCCAGTTTCTTAAGAATAAATCCTTCTTACTTCCACTTTGATAACAATGGCCTATAATTCTATACAAATAAAGTATCTCCAAGAAAGGCGATCCAGCAAGTACGGTGCGTTTTTCCTGAAACTTTTTTCCACGCACCACTACTCTGTGAAACCAGTTATCTCCAGAGTTGTTTTCGAAACGACGACATTGGAACATTCAAAAAGCAAGCCTACACAATTCTCAACCGCGTGCAACATGCAATGCCTTTAGCACTATGGATATCTATGGGAAGCGTTGATTGCTTTCCATAAGTTGACACGCCTGTTCATTTGGCTTTCGATTCCATAAAAAAAAAGAATTGAACCGTGAATCGTAAGCTACCAATTGAGTTGTTTCATATTACATAAATTTCCAATTTTGTTAAGGAATAATCGATTTTATTTCAAATTCGATGACAATAGACCATAATTCTGTATAAATAAAGTGTATTTATACTGACTATATAAATAAAGTGTATTTATACTGACTATATAAATAAAGTATATATATTCTGTATAAATCTGTATAAATACAGTATAATATATAGTAGCAACAGCTGCAAACACATACAGGCGTTGTAACTTACGAAGCAGTACATCAATAGGTGGCGATATTGCGCGGAATATTGGAACGGTGAGTTTATTTGGCGAGTGTCGACTCGCAACCGTCGGCAGCAGCTTGATAACCCTCATAGCTATTTTATTGAGGTCGTTACTAGCATACGCCGTCTCATTTCACTCGTTGTTTCAATACATTCACAAATATAGGGTTGTTACTTATACTCGTTTTGAATTCGGAAGTTATTATTCCGGCACATTTCTCTGTTTATAAGTTTATTAATGGAGTCATGCGCCACCTAGCGGAAATCCATCACTATATGGACAGTCAAAAGTTTTCACTTAGCTAAGATCCGCGACAAGCAAAACAATTACAGAAAATTAATAATGTGTGTTTTCCTGCTGGATGAAGTAGATTTATTTGGAACTTAAACCAAAAACTTCGTGTTGAGGCGAAACACGTGTCGTTTACAAGGTGGAAAAGTGGTAGTGTGTGTTTGATGTTGTGTATAGTGGTTGGTGGGTTAAGAGTTGCTGACCGTTTTTCGGTAAGTTTTTGGTTTAAGTTCCAAATAAATCCTCTTCATCCAGAAGGAAAACAAACATTATTAATTTTCTGTTATTGTTTGCTTGTAGCGGACCTTAGCTAAGTAAAACTGTTTATAAGTATTGATGAATTAGTTAAGTAAAATTAACTCTCTGTATTTTTGGGCTATTGTACTATGAACTGCTTTCACAACCAATCTCACTTATTATGATTGTTTTTGATCATTAGCCCCTTCTTTTGTAATAGATGTAATTTCGGATGCTTAGATGTTATGGGCACATAGAGAGGATGGATGGAAGGCGACTGGTAAAAGAAATTTACATTGCGGATGTGGATGGAATGTTCGGTAGGGAAGCACCAAGGAGACAATACCTTGACCAAATTGCCGAAGTTCTTAAAGAAAGAACTGGTCATAAGTACCCGTAACCAGCGAGTGTTGTATGAGGTAGTGATGAGTGTGGATGAAGCAAATAAAATGTGCCCAGATCGTAGCAGGTGGAGATCTGTGATTTCTGCCTAAGGCGTGATGATATGTATGTATGTATAATACATATGTACAGTCTAAAGTTTTACTTAGCTAAGATCCATGACAAGCAAAACAATAACAGAAAATTAATAATGTGTGTTTTTTCTGCTGGATGAAGTGAATTTATTTGGAATTTAAACCAAAAACTTACCGAAGATCGGCCATCAATTCTCCACCCACCAACCATTATACACTTTTCGGTTGTCTTCCGTAGAGTCAACTACACCTGAAGATGCCTAGTGATGGGGCGAAACACGTGTCGTTTACAAGGTGGAAAAGTGGTAGTGTGTGTTTGGTGTTGTTCTAAGAAATACAAAAATACAAGGCAATATTACAAAATAAGAAATACATTTCAAAATACCGGCCGAAAATATAAAAAGAAGAGCGATACATGAATTGAAACGATAGATTAGAGCGGTTATACATAATATTTCAGAGAAACCTCATTACGAAATGCTTTACTGATAACACACTGACGTTTATAGAGTTTATATGAAAAAATTTCTACAGTTAAAATAAAGGAATTTGAAACTTTTTTCGAATTTAAAATCTATCGTGCCAACCCTATAATAAAAATTTTCATAATAAAGGCACGTATCATAGGAATGATTTACAATTTATGTTTATTCTTTATATGTATTTGATGTATTTTTTATTACTTATATTATGTTATCTTTTATGGCACACTAAGATAAAAGGAGATATAACATCAATTAATAAGGACGATTTCGGTTTATTATATGTATAAAAACTAGTTATTCTGAGCCCAAGGTCTTTTAGTTCAAATCCTAGATTCACTTTTCTCAGTATTCACGTATTATTAATTATGTATGTACGTATATATATATATATATATATATATATATATATATATATATATATATATATATATATATATATATATATGTATATATATATATTTAATAATTATACGTAGTATTAGTTATGAATGTATTATGTCGGGGCAAAAGTATTTTCGTATTGTTCATACAAAGGAAAATATTTTTTTAGGTATAATTTTTTATTTATTTATAATATGTATGTGCCGTTTTGATCGATGACTTGTTGCCATCTTGTGGGTAGTGCCATGATCCCATTCCTGTAGAAATTTTGAGATTTTTGATTAAAAAAATCTGACAGGTAGTGTTCAGTGTTCTTTTGAGATTAGCTTTATGCTTCCTAAAGAGTTCTGGTGGAAATCTGATGGAGCAAGGTCAGGGCTATATGGAGGATACATCAACATATCCCAGCCAAGCTCTCTCAATTTTTGCTGCGTGGCTATAGATGAGTGCGGTCTAGCGTTGTCATGGTTTCTCTCAGTGAGATCATGTGGTACCCAAATTTCAAGTTTTTTCTTGTACTCAGACTTTCGTAAATGACGTAAAACTGTTTTATGATCAACATCCAGTTCTTCAGCAATGTCGTAGCTACTAATATGTCGATCTGGCTCCACTTTCTCAAAGATGGCACTGATTTTATCTGTGACAGGGCGTTCAGAGCGAACCTCATCTTTCACACTAAAATTTCCAGACTTGAAACGCTTGAACCATATTTGTGGTATTGTACCATATTGATACCGCATTAGGTCCGTAAACCGCACAAATTTTATTCGCGGCGTTCGTCGCATTTTGACCTTTTTTGTAATAAAACTTTAAAATGTACCGAATTTCTTCGTCACATACGTTCATTTTGCTTGCTTGAAAAACAATTGAAAAATGGCGGGAACTAGTTTTTTTTTTATTTATTGCATCTTCAGAATGTCACATTTAATATGTTATTAAAACCAGCCAGTTATATTCAGTACAGCCAAAGAGGTTTGATTACTAATAATACATTCAAAATACGAAAATACTTTTATATATACGACCTATTATGTATATATAATTTATAGTGTATTTTTTCTTATGGTTTTATTTTATTTCTTACGGCCTTTCTTATTTAAGAAATATCTTTTTCTTAGAACTGTTTGGTATGGAAAAACATAAAGGGTTTAAATTTAATAAATTATATATAACTTGTATGGAATATGAAGGCAGACGAACAAGTGTGTTGCCCGATAGAAAACAATGAACTCCACCCATATAATATGTAAGTACATACATCTGCAATGCCAAATTCAAATATCATATATATATATATATATATATATATATATATATATATATATATATATATATATATATATATATATATATATATATATATATATATATATATATATATATATATATATATATATATATATATATATATATATATATATATACTATATATATATATATATTTCAGAAGCGTTGTTGGCCTTTGAGATATACGTGTATGTATGTTTTATGTTGTCAAAATCCAAATATCGTATCGATTCGGAAATACCAAATCGTTTATTTTTGTATTGTAGGGGTTTTTTCATTCACATATATAATATTTTCTTTATAAAGCAGCTATCAGGATTATTATCAAAGATATAAGATCGTCTTTTTAAGGAAAGGAATGCTTAATGAATGATAATTTAATCGTATCGGGACATATGATTAAAATATATCTCTTATGAAAGATAAACTGTTAAACATTGATATGATATGTTGTATACTAAAAACAATTATGCATGCAGTTCACACGCAATAGAACTTTCATGAAAGAAAACTTCGTGAGAATGAGACGAATGAATTGTCAAGGAGGAGAGGACAATTGTGGGGTTTATTTATTATAATTGTTGTTACCAAGTTTAAAAATTACTTTACATTTTGAACAAATGACAATAAGAGTTTTATGATAACTTCTTCTTCTAATAGTGTCTCTCGGACTTGCGAAGGTTGGCAGCCAATTCAGCTCAACTCTCCTCTTCCTTCGCGAAGTGCCGCAGTTCTCTGGAGCACTTACTATCCCGGTCCACTACTCCATGATATTACGTAGCCAAGACTTTATTTTTCGACAAACTTGTCTTTTGCCCGCGATTTTTCCCATCACGATCAGTTGAGATGAGCCAGGTAAGCAACTTTTTTTCTACCTTTGACGGTCTGCAAAAGTTCACGTTTTTGCTTGACTTGTCGGAGAACCTTGTCATTGGCCACCCTTTGATTCCAGCTAATAGCGAGCATCCATCTACATTTCGAACGCTTCTTTACGTTTTCTGAGGTCTTCTTTAAGCGTTCAAGCCTCACATCCTTATAGAAGAACGGGCCAGATGTAATAATGGAGTATTCTAAAGTATATAAGATAACTAAGGTATGATAATAGAAAACTCTATATAATGTATTTTATCTCATTCTCTCACATGCTAAGTCCTATAGACGTGCGTTTCATCTCTTTTTAATGTAACGTTTTCGTTTCATCGAGTTTTAAATCACAAGGGTTTTCACAAAAGTTTCTCCGCTCAATGATTGGAGGTTTTGACTCAGCCATCGCCCATTTTTATCTTTATATGCTGTTCATTTTGTAATAAGTTAATGTATATTACAGAGGGAAATAAATGAATCTATATATATAAAGGTGCTGAAGAAGTTTTCACCTCAAAAAAATCCAAAAAATGTGTTTGTGAATTAAAATTCCTTACACCTCCGCCGGAATAATAATATTCATATTTTAATTTCCAAAGTAAATACAATAACACGAACAAACTTCTTTACATGATACAGTTTTACATTACATATATGACTTTTATTATACATAATTAGGTTCATATTATTCTGCACAAATACAGTGGCTCAGCTTTTGATAACAGTGGAAGAGATACTCCTGTAGTCATTGGTTTTGATTCACTCTCAAATGGAATCGATTCAACCGATTCACAAAATTTTTCAATTTGTAAAGTAAAGCTGTGCTCGCACTATATCAAAACCTTTATTATATATATATATATATATATATATATATATATATATATATATATATATATATATATATATATATATATATATATATTTTTTTCTTACGGCCTTTCTTATTTAAGATATTTTTTCATACTTTTTTTTAATTAAATTGTTTAGTGCTGTTTCCTATTCTATGCAGTCGTTTCACACTAAGTGTGGATGAGATCGATTCCTGTATTAGAATAAATATTTAATATGCTTATTGTTATTTATTTCGTTTTTTCCGTTTTTGGATTTACAACAACAACAATTTAGACCAACAACAATAACCCATTTTTAAACACATTTTTCTACACAACATATTCAAATGCCTTATTAATGTTAATATTTAATCTATTATTGTTTTAAAATGAAAGTAAAATCAAATATATATGGCATTTATTTCCATTTAACAGGGTTTCGTGAAGTTATTTGTTTTTGTTCCAGGAAAATACTTGTGGAACTCCTGGTCAGAAGAGTGGGTGGTGCTGTACGATGATTCAACAATGGCATGGTTCAAGGTAAGAAAGAAATCGTTCAAGGTAAGTTGTTGTTGGAAAGCTCCCATACCTACTATCTAATCTTTTATTTTGTTCAGAAAAAAGACACATTTGTTTGCATCACGATGATGTTCATGGTTTATGTGTAAAATATATTATAAAAAAGGAGAATATGACACATTTATATATAAAGGAGAATAGGACATATTTATATAAAAAAGAAGAATATGACACATTTATATAAAAAAGGAGAATATGACACATTTATATAAAAAAGGAGAATATGACACATTTATTTAAAAAAAGGAGAATATGACACATTTATATAAAAAGGGAGAATATGATAAACGTTCGCTGTGTCCTTGATCTAGAATTACACGTGTCCAGTATCGTACTGTAGATACGCCGGCCATTAGTGGCTAGATTCGACCTTGTAGGACAGGGGTGGTCAATTTGATTGGACCCAACTAACTGTTTACTGACTAGACTGTACAATTACACAATGAGTACTTCTTCATAAACTTGACATCGAATCGTATTTCACAATTATATAATATGTTCACATATATACTGTAGTGATACATTAATAAATGTATCACTAGTGCAATAAAACTTTTTATATCATTTTGTTTTTAAATTCGTTATTTAAAGTTTGAAAAAGAAATAAATTGTTTTCTATTAGAATAAAATATTAGTTCCACTGACGTCTTTTGGATAGACATGTCACCCGTCCGGCGTAAGTAATTGAAATTATATATATTAAAATATAATATGAAAATTGAAGTGTTAATAAAATATAATAAAGTATAAATGCATATTTATGATATAAATTTACAATGAAATGCAAGAATAATTTAATATCCTTTTGAAGAATATTTATTTGAAGAAACCCCCTAAAGATCCCGGGTGTCGCCGTAAGCCTGCCGTACTGGCTGGCACGCTATAATACATACATATGAAAAAAAAACAAAAAAGAAATGACGGCGATGTGGTTCGCCACCCGTCACGTCCTGAATCCCACGAGGGCGATGAGCGACTAACGGAGAGCTGTTTCGCTGCGATGAATGAGAGAGGAAGGATGGATGAAAAGATGGATGAGTGTAGAGGAAGCAGGGCGGGTGTGCCGGGATCATACGGGTTTTGACTGTCCATTTTGATAATGGATTTATCAAATCTCTGCCTGAAGTCTGACTCTTAATTTATATAAACACTACAAAAAAAAAGTCTGATTATTTTCCTTAAACACTAATCATCATTAAGTGAAACAGTATTTAAGTATTATTTTTTTATTTTATAAGTTGGAAAACAAGATATTAGATATATAAGTCTTTTCTGTTCACCTTAATAATGGATTTCGGCAAAGTAATGTCTGGCTCAATCGCGAATACCAAAAAAAAAAATTTTTATTATTTTTTATGATTTACTTATCGTGGATCATAGCAAAGTAAATTTTGACTGTCCATCTTGATAAGAGATTTTCTCAAATCTCTTACTCTTACCCCACTCTTACTAAAAAGTCTGACTCTTAATTTACATAAACACTACAATAAAAGACTTTAATAAACCTTATTAAAATTTTAGTAGTATTTAAGTATAATAGTATTGTTTATTTTATAAGGGCGAGAATACAAAAAAACTTAAAGATTATTCTTAGTATGTAAAAAAAATATATATTTTTCTTTGCCTTGCCGCGATCGACTGGATAAATAGCTGCAATCGACCTTTTTGCCACTTCTGTTGTAGAGCGTCGTCCCTTACAATCGATAATCTCTTCCTCTAACTCGATGTATATATAATATTTACAGCCGGCTTGTGTAAAACTTTTTAATTTAATTATCCGATCTCGATGTACTCGTGCGTCGCAGTAACATAAAGTTCTGCAGTGTTCTTTCTGGGAAAAGGGAAAAATTGCTTTCCTTCGTCGAGTCGACACAATACAAAAACTTTCTCTCGTTTCTCGAGTTTTATATTATTCACTATGCTTTAATGTATTTATTTTCGTGTCGTTTTCAAAAAAATAGAGTTAACACTGATGTAATTTTGCATCAGTATGATATAAACTGCACAAATAATATAATATAATATAATATAATTTAATAATAATGTGAAGTTATCCAATTTCACTGCAGCGATATTTTTTGTTATATTCCAGAACTGTCAATTGCGTAAGATATTCATTTAAGTGTCTTAAGCGTAAACCACACCGGGAAGGAATCCAATCGTAGCTAAGTTCGTTTTGTTTCGTTTGTGTCGTTAAAGCGTGTTATATAAATCAAGTAAACACAAGAAACTAAGGTCAAAGACCAACAACTTAACTTTTTTTCGCTCCTTCCCCGGTGTGGCATGAGTCTAAAAGTGCGTGCGCCAACATAGGAGGCACACTTTCGTTCGATTCTTAGGTACAATCAAACGACAGCCTGCGGCAGTCCACGGCTGGATATAAGCCTCTCCTATAACGCGCCATCTAGCCCGATCTTCGGCTTCACGCATCCAGTTTCTGCAAGCTTTCCTACACAGAGAGTCTCACATTACGTTTGCCAAGATGCGGTCTCCACTCAAGAATTCATCTACTTCAGCGGTTGTCGGATCCCCGACAAACGTGACCAGGTTTAATTATTAGGTAAGACTTAGGAAAATTCGAATGTAGTGTCTGCGATACGAATGAATTTAATTAGAGACATACGCCAAATACAGCCAGCGACCCAAAAATAATTACACTTATTACAATAATTATTCATTATCGTCATCATCATCATCATAAACAACAGCCTGCGGTAGTCCACTGCTGGACATAGGCCTCCCCCATGAAGCGCCACTTAGCCCGATCTTCGGCATCACGCATCCAGTTTCTGCCAGCCGTCTAGCCGGGGGGTGTATCCACTCCAGCACTCGTTTGCTCCGACGATTGTCGGATTTCCAACAAATGTTACTAGCCTATATCCACTTCAGTTTGCTAATTTATTAATTTTAATTAACAAATTAATTATTAATAATTGTTAATTATTAATTTCATTTTGACCCAAAAATAATTACACGTTTTTTAAACAATTAAAACATTTAAACAACAAACAAATGTAACTAGTGACCATTAGAGTACACGATAGCTTGATCATTGCCAGTAGCCAATTAGGTCGTGTTTTTCCCATTGCGAAATATATTTTTAAACTTAACTCAAGAAAAGTATAATTGGCTGAAATACCAGCAAATAAACAAAATTAAAAGAAATCTCGCTATTGTGATCCGTATTTCCCTTTGAAGATTAATTCCTTGATATATTTGAAAGATTCTCCGTTGGATCGTGAATGAATCAAATGGCTCCAAGCGACCTCTGTGATTCCGTGTCGGATTGATTGATGGATTCAATCCAATTCAATTATGGAAGCTATAAGGATCTCTTCTTAGCCAGAGACACCTGTCTCGACAACTGACAGCACTTACTGTAGTGATCGGCATGGCGTTAATTCTAAGAAATAAATGGAAAAAGAAATTTTAATTTGTGACACACTTTTTTACAGAAACTTAATGTTAAAATTGTCCACTTAGGACACTCAAAAGTTTTACTTAGCTAAGATCCGCGACAAACAAAACAATAACAGAAAATAAATAATGTGTATTTTTCCGCCATTGATTCTCCACCCACCAAACACACACCACCACTTTTCCACCTTGTAAACAACACGTGTTTCGCCCCATCACGATGCATCTTCAGGTATAGTGATGGATTTCCGCACAGTAATGGATACCACCACCACATAGTAATGGATTTAAACCTAAATAGATATTATATTTAACATATCGACGAAAAAACCGAAAACGCAGTGAACCGCAAAGTGAAAAACTTCACGTAATCAGATACTATTTTCAGAAATGACAGATAATTGACAAACACGTACAGAAATATTATATATGTATGTATGTATGATTAATTAATACATACATATGTATGTATATATTAATTAATAAGAAACAACATATTAATATCTACGTTGTTCCATTCCGCACGATAAACTACCAATTCTCGTAGACGTTAACTCACAAGGCTGAATAGTTGATTAACAAACTTCATACAAGCACTTGGGCAATTGAATGTCGCATACTTAATAGAGAGTATAGTATATAGTAAAATTTATTACTATTATGAAGTGCCTTGAAACTAATTAGAATTGTTAATATTCCCTTCGTATTGTGGCAGAAATAAAACACATTTTCTACAAAACAATAATTGCCTTTTCTTAGAGACGAGAGTAAGTGTGTCTAATTAAAAGCAATCAACGCCGCCTAAAGACATCCGCAATACCTTTAGGGTAAATAAATTCCCATATATATATATATATATATATATATATATATATATATATATATATATATATATATATATATATATATATATATGTGCAAATCATAATGGAATTATATATTAATCTTCCAAAACTAACTTCTTTTTGTGCCGAAAAAATAAATAAACTAGAAAAAATCAACTTACACGTTTCTCCAAGATCGGCAACGCTTCTGTAGAGCCTCTGGTGCTGCAGATGGGCAGCGTTGATTGCTTACCATCAGGTAAAGTGTTTGCTCGTTTGACTTTTTTCTATCCTTTAAAAGATGTATAGTAACTAAAGATAAAATCGATTGTTTTTATGGAGTATGCAAAGCAATCAACACAAAAGGTATTATTGCAATCGTTTCTGGCATTTAAGGTCCGGTAGGCTTGCTTTTTGAAAGTTCCAATGTCGTATCTGTTCTGAAATACCGGTGAAAATGGCTGATTCCACAGGTACACTGGTGGTAGTAATATTTTTAATTGGCAGAGAATTTGTTAATATTATTTTATATGGACAGTCAAAAGTTTCACTTAGCTAAGATCCGCGACAAGCAAAACAATAACAGAAAATTAATAATGTGTGTTTTTCCGTTGGGTTAAGTGGATTTATTTGGAACTTAAACCAAAAAACTTACCGAAAATCGGCCATCAGTTCTCCACCCACCAACCACTATACACAACACCAAACACACATTATCACTTTTCCATCTTGTAAACGACACGTGTTTCGCCCCAACACGAGGCATCTTCAGGTATAGTAGACTCTACGGAAGACTGTCTTCCGTAGAAAAAAACTTATTAATTTTCTGTTATTGTTTTGCTTGCCGCGGATCTTAGCTAAGTAAAACTTTTGACTGTCCATATAGCGATGGATTTCCGCAAGGTAACGCCTGACTCCATTAATAATAATATTATTTTCTAATTGTATAAATAAATATTTATTTATTTATTCTTAATGTACAATTTTTGGTACAAAGGCGTACTTAATGCCGAAAAGCATTCTCTGCAAATCAATCTTTAGGTTGATGGAAAAGTAAAAAATACATACATAATTTATACATAATGATCATAAAGTCTATCGAGGTTCCCAATTTCCGCACTCTGTCCAAGAAATATCTATATTTTTTTCCATCATCAGTCACCCTCTCCGCATGTCAAAACCACCCGCTTTCTTTATATTATTGATGACAATATATTCTAAGAGAGAATCTCATTGCATATTCGACCGGCAAGTCTCATCAATTTCAACAGCCTGACCACGCAAGATTATCAAGTGGACGAAATTATAAGGGTTCCGCGCTTTAAACGCAAAAGAAAATCATATTGTGAAACTTGTTAAACAGCAGTTATCTCAGCAATTGAAGAACAACTCGTAAATGAGTATTAAAGTACTTGGATTAAAATTTTTTATTATTCAGTAATAGATTGATGTAAAGAACAGAAGAGCATAGTGTCTTCCCCTCAATAGAGACTATAAGAAAAGTTAAAGGACACATTCTTAGTTATACTCCACTTATCAAATTAAGTTAAAAATATATTACTCATTAGCCCATAGCTAGATTTTAATTATAATGAGAAAATCTACAATAGTAGAATAATCATTATAAAAAAACAGTAGTGGATTGTTTTTTTATAGCACAGCATGATTTATTTTATGCAGGTCACCTGGGGGTGTGTGTGACCAAGTGATCACCGCCACCCATAGTTATCCGTAATCCCAGAAGCGTCTTAAATACCGTTCATAATTAGAGTTGCCGGTCTTTTGTGTACACAAACGTTCGTCTCTTGAATGTCCCTATGGCGCACGTATTTGGCAACACCGCAGGTGGAAAATCGATCCACATTTGCACAGTTCGTGGCAGAAGATAAAAAAGACCACGCTTTTTGATGTTGATGTATTCTTAAAAATCAGATGTATACAAATAAAGCCACAACGGCCGAACTGAACATTGGCCTCCCTCGGAATTCGGTTAGGCCAGTGGTCTGCAACCTTATTATCTAAAAGTGCCAAATATAGACCAAAAACAGTTGAAAATTATCCAAAGAGCCTTTTTTTAACTTTAGCTTTGCTTTATTAGGAGACATTATTACTGAAATAATTAGTATTAAAAGTACACTATCCGATAGACCAATAGAACATTTAGTACAGCGTTGAAACTGAATGTTTTTCAGTGATCAGATACAATTTTTTCAGAAATCTTAAAAGTTTTTTGGCACTGATGTAAAGTTTACATTTGTGCTTTACAACGTTTTCGATTATTTGCGTAAAAACAAACAAGATAAAAAATGAAAACATTAAATGTACCGATTTGATATATCGACTGATATATCGACTTGGTTCCAACCAAGCTCATTACTTAGATATACCCGTCATCGGTGCGAAAAACATCACCGACAAATACGCAGTGTATTATTTAAGGGTATATCCGACCGCGCATAAATTAAAGAGGGTATCGGATATCACAATAGAGCAAACCGTTCATTCCAACAGCCAAACGAGTTAAGTCCGGTTACAGAAGCGTGGGCTTTCGGTGGATTATTCCGACAAAAAGTTATAATAACTTCCAGAAACTTGAATATTTTAAGTTACAGGCGACAAGCGGATATGCTGTCTTACAACTGGACCGGGTTGTGCGAAAATCTCTCTCTCTACAATTAATATATTGATGCCAATAATCTATAAGCAAAAATCATTCCCAAAAGAAGACGTCGCAAAGTTAGGGTCGTTGTGCTGGCGAAGTGTGTGTGTGAAACACTCGTCCGAACGTCCCTTTATCCAATAGAACGATATTATTCTCGATACATTTGCACGTGGATGGAATGCAGTTGAATGTGGATGGTAGGGTCGGTAGGGGAAGATACCTTGACCAAATTTGTTGAAGTTTTTAAGAAAGGCCAGATTAAGAGTACCCTGAAGTACCCTGTGTACCCTGAGTAACCGGCGGGCTTGTATGAGGAGAATAATGAGTGTGGAGGAAGCAAGGGAAGTATGCCGAGATCGTAGTAGATGGAGATGTGTGGTCTCTGCCTACCCTTACGGGAGGCAGGCGTGACGATATGTATGCATGTATACAGTTGCAGAAAGGCCGACAAAACTTCTGCAATGCCTATATGGCACTGCGGATAGCAATGGCCGGCGTTGATTGCTTTACATCAGATGACACGCCTACTCGTTTGCCTTCCTATCCCATAAAAAGCTTCAGGTAACTTCGGATGAAGTGTTTTCGAGATACGTTTGTATTTATTTTTATTTAATACTTTATTGCACACAAAACAGGAAATACAAAAAAAAAAATAAAAAATTAAAAGGAAAGAAGATGTACAAGGGCGAGCTTAACTCAAAATTGAATTTTCTTCCAGCAAACCCATAAGTGAAAGAGAGATAAGAATAGTTGTGAGGATAGAAATAAGTGTATAACAACAACATATAATAATAATATACATCACAATACATACTATATAAAACCATGCATATATAAAAATATATACGTTATACATAAATAAATAACATCCAGGATAAGTGTACCTTATCCTGCATTACACGCAGCTGGTTTTTTTGTGAAAGAAATTTTATTTTCGGCCAGCAATAGAAAAGAAAAGCCTATCAAAAGCCTATCTCTAAAATTATATATAATACGTTAAGTACCTATTTAGCTAACGGATTATTACTTATTTTGTTCGTTTGGTCATCTTGAGTGTTCGGATCCAGAGGTCCAATTCACCAGAACTCTATCCGCTGCCATTCATCGCATCGAAACGGCTCGTCGGGGGGGGGGGGGTTTACCAGACTCGGAATAAACATTTAAAAATCCATATAAATATTTATTCCGATGCGGGAATCGAACCCGCGACCATTGACTCCGCGGGCGGAGGGCCCCGCCCCTGAGCCAATCGGTCGTTATCCATATCTTTCATATCTTTCCTATCCATTACTTCCTATATGCAAATCTTTAAGATTATTATAGGAGTCAGGCGTTACTTTGCGGAAATCCATCACTATATGGACAGTCAAAAGTTTTACTTAGCTAAGATCCGCGACAAGCAAAACAATAACAGAAAATTAATAATGTGTGTTTTTGGGTTAATTATTATAGATTTATTTGGAATTTTTTCTAGACTACTTTTTCGGTAGTCTTCCGTAGAGTCTACTATACCTGAAGATGCCTCGTGTTGGGGCGAAACACGTATCGTTTACAAGATGGAAAAGTGATAATGTGTGTTTGATGTTGTGTATAGTGGTTGGTGAGTGGAGAATTGATGGCCGACTTGCGGTAAGTTTTTGGTTTAAGTTCCAAATAAATCCACTTAACCCAACAGAAAAACACACATTATTAATTTTCTGTTATAGTTTTGCTTGTCGCGGATCTTAGCTAAGTAAAACTTTTGGCTGTCCATATATTCAAATCTTTACCCATAACAAACCATCTGCAGTATACGATGTTTATTTGCTTATTTATTTCATAAAAAATATATTTTTCTTTATCCGTTATTTCTTGTGAATTAGGCCGCGTACGAAATGCGAAATCAGTTTACACGGGACATTTACTTCGGCAATCTTTCCCGTTTATTCTCGTTTTATAAACGGTCGACTGTTAGTTAAGGGACGGCGTATTGTTTGACAAATTGCTATTGTTATTGTGTGGAAACTGCTAAGTACTTTTTTACTACAATTTTCATGTAGTTTTTACGCCAATGTCAGTTAAAGGAG
Organism: Baronia brevicornis; assembly: GCA_031353405.1. Classification (NCBI taxonomy): domain Eukaryota; kingdom Metazoa; phylum Arthropoda; class Insecta; order Lepidoptera; family Papilionidae; genus Baronia; species Baronia brevicornis. Next base: position 122,650 of record JASFAT010003055.1, on the reverse strand, counting down.
AGATGCGGAAAGTTTGAAACCTTAAAATTACCCTTTATGGTCCGGCATTCCCTCTTTGGCTTTGGCTCCGTGGCGGAGCCCTCCGCCCGCGGAGTCAATGGTCGCGGGTTCGATCACCGCATCGGAATAAATATATGTATGAATTTATAAATGTTAATTCCGAGTCTGGTAATCCCCCCAATCCGTATTTCCTTTCCTGCCCTTTCCTTTCTTTTCTATCCTTTCCCTTCTTCTCCGCCAATCTACGGCCTGCCGTGCCAATGGATGCGTGGCTAAAGGCGAGATTAGTCGCAAGCGTGCCGACCGTCCCGGGATCGGGCTCCCCCAGTTACTATGGTGCCTTACCTCAGCATGCTGGACTCTGCTGGGGCCGACCTTCATCCTCCCGTGCGGTTCGTGAGATTCACTAAAGCGAATTTAATATATCTAATTTGTTGAAAAATGACGGCGACGTGGTTCGCCACCAGTCACATCCTGAATCTCAAAAGGCAAGAAGCGACCAATGGAGAGCCGTTTCGCTGCGATGAATAGTAGTGGATGGGGCTCTGTGGTCTCTGACAACCCCTGTGGGAAATAGGCGTGAATATATAAAGAATGAAAAAAAATACCTTATGTTTTTATTACAGCTAAATACTTTATTTTTTATATTCTATTGTATATACATCCTAATGCATTGTAAAAGGTTATCTTTACATATATATTCTATATACACCCTAATGTATTATAAAAGGCTATGTAAAGCAGACAACCGAGGTTGATAGTTGAAACAACACTGGATTGCGTCCTCTTACAACACAATTGCCCAATGAGAAGGCCTAATAACCAATTCGGTATCGCCTTATTACGGCAGCTCTTAGTAATAAATTTTTAGTATTTTTTTATGGCATAGGAAGGCAAACGAGCAGGCGTGTCACCCGATGGAAAGAAACCAATGCCGCCCATAGACATCCGCAACGCCATAGGCAGTGCGGAAGCGTTGCCGACCTTAAAGGAAAGTGATATTATGGGAGTGGGAGTGGGAATCGGAGGGGCAGTGGGAAGGGGAGGGTGTTGGGCCTCCGGAACTCAGACCGCTCACCGTACGAAGCGCGGTAGCTAAGCTACCACTCAGACGCCGGTTTTCTGCGGGAGTTTGGTACTTCCCCGGGCGAGCCGACTCATTCATGCTACAGACAAATATTATGCCATTCTTGACAAAGTATTCGTCTGCAGCGTGGCTCTAACACTAGAAAAAATGTTGAAACTAGTAATACATTTTTAGTATTTACCTTTATAAAGAGATTGTTAACATAAAATTTGAAAACATTTTAATATCATAAAAGAACGGTAAGAGAGCGGACCGTTGTTTCCCGTTTTCGCCGACGCAACATTCATTAGTGGGCTCTCGAGAGGTGCCGTGAACTCATTGTCAGCAGCTACTCTCCTCTGAAGCAGATCTCAACATTTTTAAGGGCTCTTAAGTTAAAGAGGAACTTATACATTAAAAATTTAAAGATTAGGAAATAACAATAAAAAATACTTGTATAATTTTACAGGGTAATATATAATAAACATAGGAGTATATTGTATTTATTTATGTACTGACTTTCTTTTTTATACAGCGTGCTCTTTTTTTCGTATAAAAAAATACATAGATAAAGCTCAAGTTTAATAAATAACGTTTGTTTATATAACTTTTTATTTTAATTTTTTTTCAACTATAATGTTTAAATTACAAATTATTCATAGAAATAAAGGCGTGTCAACGTTGAACGAATATGTTATAATAATAACGAATGAATGAATGAAATATAATAACGAATATGTTATTAATGCCGAAGTGAAGAGATCAATGACCTATTTGACGGACACGTGTCAATGAATTGTACCATGTTTCTGATGTGGTTTAGTGAAACGGATCCGTGATATATTTTAGATTGTCTATACGTTTATTATTATATGGAACAATATTTCTACTAATTAGACAAAGAAAAATACATATGGTAAAAACGATATTTTGTAATCATCCATACATATCCGGTCCGCTACGATCCTGGCACACCTTCCTTACTTCCTCCACACTCACACATCTTTTCATCCATCCTTCACTCACATTCATCGTTAACGGTTCTCAGTTAATTACTTCTCGCCCTCGTGGAAACTTTGGAACAAACTATGAGTGGGTACATTTTGTTACACAGACACGAAAGTATCTTTTATAAAAAAGCCATCGTAGATGCAGTGCGGTTTTTGGAAAAGAATAGGGCCTCCCCATTTCTTCCCTTGGGTGTCCTATGTGGCAACTATGGAAGCAAATACCAGAAGATACAGCGACGTAGGCACATCTTAAGTTCTAAAATATTTATAACGAATTAATTAAATAGTTATAAATTAACGCTCCAATCAGTTCGATTCTTGCATAATAATCTGCAGTCCTCCCTCTACAGTCACGAGTTCGAAAACTTTTCCAATTAGGACGTGTTCAGGCGACGATGCAGGCATTAATTGTCCCCATCTTAGCCTTACTTCAAAGTACTGTTCCATTTCAAGTTTAATGAATCTAAATTTGAGGTTTCAGATTACGAAATTAATGTTAAGTATGAACTAAAAGTTCAATTGAAAAACAAAGTTACATACATTGGTAAGTTGAGGGGATAAATATGCTTGTGGTTTCTCTGTGAATATTTATCCTTTGTAGAAAAATAAAATACTCAATCTGACGAATAAAATGTATATAAATAATACATTTCTCACAATAAAAAATAAAGAATGACTTTTCCCGCCAACTTATATAGTGACGTTGTGTTTTTATTTCATTTACATAATCTTATAAAATTATCAATTATATTGTTTAATTGTGGTGGTGTATTATACAGTATAGTTCGATTAAGGCTTATAAGTGAAGCGATATGAAATAAATGCGTGTATCGTGACTTTTTAAGTCGACTGGAAAATTCTATAGGTTTTGGTACAATAGCCACCATTTTATAAAGATGTAACGTGATAAGCTAACTAGTTATATTTCAAGAGGTTTGATGTTATCGTTTTTACTTAAAACTGGCATAATATAATAGTTATAATTAATTTCCATTAAAGAAAAGAAGAATGATAAAGGCGTGCGTCTGCGTGACAAGGGTTTCAACAACACTAGGATGTTGCGGGCGCAGTATTTACATTGGCTAGTCATTTGACAAAGTCGATAAATACAGACTACATCGATATCGATCAGCCAATGATTTATGTGAATAGACATTTGAGAATGTATGCGACTGAGTTAAGAAAATAAAGTAAAAGCCTACAAATACAGAAGGGAGTAACTGTGAAGTTTTTTTTTTGTAACGAGTGTTCGATGGCAGAATTAGATTGTCAACCTTAACTTCTATTGTTAAACAAGAATTATTAGACCTGTGTACAGAATCTGGTATTATCATATATTTCAGGAAACCAATATACGAAGTTCACATCACTAGCAATATATGTATGTACGTTTGTATATATGGCACTTCCTTAAGTGTGAATAGTACTTATCACAAGAATGAGGTCGTGAAGCTTTATCGCGTTCTTGACAATAGCCTCGAGCCGTCGATGCACTCGTGGATGCAACGCCCCTACTTCGGTACGAGCCAACTAGTCAAGTGTGAGGGTTCCTTGAATTCTTGTTCAAAACGAGATTCATGCTTCGGAGATATTTCCTGGCCACCTGTATCGTCACATCTCAACCCAATTGATTTTGCTTTAAGGACGTCTCTCAAGACTAAAGAATATATTTCCAAGTCCAGCGAAAATTCTTAAATTGAAAAAATATATTTGTATATATACAATATGATTCTGAAGTTAACAATATAACGACATCATTTCTCAACCGTTTTACATTGGTTGGTTGACAGGTTTCATGAGTGAAAATGAAATCCACTTTTTTCTTCCTGAAAATACAAGTTTTATATATACGATACATATACACTTTATTTTTTTAAATGTTTAATTTTGTTAAAGAAATTTAGGTATCGAACAAGCTTTCGTTAGTAAAATTTAAATAAAAATTTTAATAATACCAAAATTGTAATAATTCAATTACTATTGAATTATTACAATTTTGGGTTGGGTGTTACCCCTTCCCCAATGTCTCAGCCAGCCCACCATTTTATATATATTAAAATATTTACTTAAATTTGTGGGCTGTTAATATATATATATATATATATATATATATATATATATATATATATATATATATATATATATATATTAGGTGTACAAATAAGTTTCCGCAGTTTTTTATAAAAAATTAGGAATTTATTGTAAAGGAAAAGTACATTACGTTTTATTCAAAGTATTTTCCATCATTTGCCACTACTTTTCCCCATCTTTCTGGCAACATTCGGATACCCCGTCGAAAAAACTCTTCATCTTTTGACGCTATCCACAAATCTACCCAATTTTTGGTGTCTTCATATGATGTGAAGCGCTGCTCAGACAGACCATGTGCCATCGACCGGAACAGGTGATAATCAGAAGGGGCTAAGTCTGGTGAATACGGCGGGTGGGGTAAAACTTCCCAGTTGAGTGTTTCCAAGTATGTTTTTACCGGCGCCGCAACATGTGGACGAGCATTATCGTGTAAAAGAATAATTTTGTCGTGTCTGGAGTAGTAATGGGCGCGTTTTTCCTTAAGTGCCCGACTCAATCTCATCAATTGTGTTCGGTAGAGAGCTCCAGTAATGGTTTCGCTTGGTTTCAGCAATTCATAATACACGACACCAAGCTGATCCCACCAAATACACAGCATGAGTTTTTTTCCATGAATATTCGGCTTAGCTGTCGATGTTGATGGTTCGCCGGGCTTAACCCATGACTTTCTCTTCTTTGGATTATCGTAGTGAATCCATTTTTCGTCACCAGTGACTATACGATGCAAAAAACTCTTTTTTTTATTCCTGGCAAGCAGCATTTCACTCATGCATAATCGGCGTTCAACGTCTCTCGGCTTTAGTTCATATGGAACCCAATTTCCTTGTTTTTGAATCATTCCTAACGATTTTAAACGATGTGAAATTGCTTGTTGAGTCACTTGTAGAGTAAGTGCAAGTTCTTTTTGCGTTTGGGACGAATCTTCCTCCAATAGTACTTCTAATTCCATGTCTTCGTACACTTTCGGCCTTCCACTGCGTTCTTTGTCTTTAACGTCAAACTCACCGTTCTTAAACTTTTGAAACCATTCCTGACAACTTCTCTCACTTAAAGCAGCTTCACCATATGCTTCTAGAAGCAATCGATGCGCCTCAGCTACAGATTTTTTCACATTAAAGAAGTAAATCAAAAGTTCCCGCAAATGATGCTTATTCGGAATAAAACTTGACATTTTTGCACGAAAAAAATTACGTGATGCTGATACGGAATCACTAGTACTTTAAGGTTATGGTGTTGCCAGATGACTAAACTTGGGATATTACGTTTTACATCTGACAATTTCTCCATAACCTTCTGGTGGGGCCATCTTTTGACAAACCGCGGAAACTTATTTGTACACCTAATATATATATATATATATATATAACAAGTCAAGTCAAGTCTTCTCGTCGCCCATACCACAAAGTCTGAAGACAAAAGTCTTCAACCAGTGCGTCCTGCCTGTACTCTCTTACGGTGTCGAGACGTGGACACTGACAGTCCGTCTCCTCGCCAAGCTCAAAGTCGCTCAGAGGGCTATGGAGAGAGCTATGCTCGGGGTTTCTCTGGTGGACAGAATTCGAAATGAAGAAATTCGCCGGAGAACCAGAGTCACCGACATTGCTCTTCAAGTTAGCCGACTGAAGTGGCAATGGGCTGGACACGTTTGTCGGGGAACCGACAATCGTTAGAGTAGATGAGTGCTGGAGTGGAGACCGTGACTCGGCAAACGTAGTGTGGGACGCCCTCCTGCTAGGTGGAGCGACGATCTGCGCAAGGCGGCTGGCAGAGACTGGATGCGTGTAGCCGAAGATCGGGCTAGGTGGCGCGCCTTGGGTGAGGCCTATGTCCAGCAGTGGACTGCCGCGGGCTGATATTGATATTGATTGATATATATAACTATATTCCAAATAAAGTTGTTACTTATTATCTGTGGCCTAGAATGAGTACTTAGCTACAGCCTTGACTGTGATAACTATAATTATGATTTCTCTAATTCTACGAATATGATTATGTTTTCTATAATTCTAATAACCGAAACAGGACCGTATTTTGATTTAAATAGCAGAAGGGACATTTTTTTATGCGTAGTTTGTTATTGGGAAACGAAATGATGGAAAGGTAGAGAAAGAAACTTGGACTTCGTGCCAACGCTCATCAAACCAAATGCCAAAGCCGGTCCTCAAATGGAGTTCCTTCAGGCCTCTCTTCATGGCATCACTCCAGCGGTATCTTGAACGACCAACCGGGCGATGGCTCTTGGGCTACCCCAGATAAGCGCGTTTCACGGCTCGATCCTCTCTAGAACGTATAACGTGGTCCAGCCAGCGGTGTATTGGTGTCTTGTCTTGGTAATCTCGCTTATGATGTTGGGTTCAGCCACTAGGTCTTCAATCTCCTGATACCTCCGGACTTTCCAAAATTCGCTTCCCTTCTGACTGGTCCCAATATTTTTCTAAGAATTTACGCTCAGTGACCAGGAATTTGTTTTCCTCTTTTAAGGTCAGTGCCCAAGCCTCGCGGCTGTACATTAGTATCGACCTTATGACCGTTTTGTCATTATTGTCATATATATCATTATATGACTATCATTATATCTACCATATATATCATTATATCAACCACTATTAAAATAAAAAAAAACTTTCGTATTATAAGACGAAAAATGTAAATTGGCCACACATTTATATGTTATTGAAATGCAAATGTTCTGCAGACACGCTGTATAGTAAGCCCGATGTTATTTCGTGCAGGGTTCGCGACGATTTTCCATTTGAATCACGACCAAACAAACTTTATTCCGCCTCGTGAACTCCACCGAGGGGCGCTTGCGTTTGTTTTGAGAACTCTTTTAATTAAATTTGTATCGAAATACCTCTATGAACAATTGATTAAAATATTTTACGGACAACTTTTTACCCTGGAGGCTAGACAAACTAGAGGCTAGGCACAGTGAGATCTAAGATTTACGTCATTTTGTCTTCTACGCGGTCAAGTTGCTTTATAATTAGAAGATTATTTAAGAGTTTTTTTCCACAGCCCATACATCTCCCACCGCTGGACACGGACCTCCCCATTTCTGGAGGAAATTTTGCAATAAATTAGTCTTTACTTAATACGAACGAAGAAAATAATATTTGGTTTTCTGACGGGTATTATATTATAGCCCACATATAGAAGGTGGAAAAATAGCATTAAGTCCGCCTGATGTGCAGTTTAAATAAAAAACCATACATATATATATATATATTCCCATGCGGGGATGGAATCGACTTGACTTAGCAGGAGCAGCCATTGAGTCAAATGCTCATCAATTCAATCAACATTTAAGAATTAGAAGATATTATTTAAAAAAAATATTTTGTTATGAGTAAATCAAAAAAGGTAATTATTAATTCACTCATATCATAACGAGAAGACTAAAGAAGCATATACCAGATGGGTAGCGAGGTCTATCTGAGCAATGAAACCCAATCTGCTTAAACACAGTCTGCCTATCAACTATGGGGATCATAATAATGCTCCTCATTTATGAGGCAGGCCAATATATAGTAGTACTGTTTGTTATAAATACACACATATCGTCAAGCCTGTCTCCTGTAGGGGTAGGCAGAAACCACAGATTTCCATCTGCTACGATCTCGACATAATTTACTTGCTTACTGTGGAGTAAGCAAGGAAATTATGCCGAGTGTGAGTGAGTATGGACTCACAAGAGTAATCTTCTCATGCAAGCCCGCCGGTTAAGTGTACTCTTGACCTGGCTGTACTGTTATGGCTATGACAATGATTTTGGCAGTCTCATATGTCTGTGAGTATAAAGATACGATTAGCGTGTCCGGTAACAGAATGAAGGCTAGGTGGAATAATCAATAAACGCATGCTTAGTAATCATTTACTTGCAATATTAAGAGAACATCCTGCCTTAATTTCACACACATGGTTTTAACAAGATGGCGTCGCGTCTCATACTGCTAGAGTGATCATGGAGCTTCTTTGTGATTAAATTTCCTTGTCTCTCTTCCCTAACAAATTAATAAGCCGTTTCGGCGATATCTCCTCGCCACCCACTCCGATTTCACCCCTATGGACGTTTTTCTATGCGGCTACATCCAGTCTATGAAACAAACACGACGACCATCTCAGCACTAAAAGAAAATACCGTCACTACTTCAGCGACTACTACACAGGACGCTGTGTAGCGGAACGCGTCCCGCACTATAGCGTGGGGGCATGACGGCTGGTAACACTCTCTTGCGTCAGAACCCGCTCCGGCGCAAAGTCTTGTTTCGTTAGACTAATTATGTCCATAGTACATTTCAATCTATAAGTCCTACCGATTTTATGTACACACATAGTAAGCAATATAGAACACGTTAAAGATCGAGCGAGTGCTGGTGTTTCATTGAATACGTCAACGACCTGGCACCCCGACAATTGTGACTAGATTCGAAAAGTATGCCCGACGAGGCGGTTCACATTTAGACGAAATAATTTTTAAGAAATATACCCGCATTTCTCTTCATCGTAAAAGTTGTTTAAATTTATTTTTATTCTTTGTAGTTTTTTTTTATTTATGCTTTGAAAATCTAATTCTGCCATCGGATACCCTATACGTTGTACTACGAATTAGGAGAGTTCCAAATGTCTCAGAGAGGTATTTATATTAATAATTATTTTGTATCCTATAGGACGCAACGGGGAAGTGCTTAGCTACGCAGAAACACCTAGTGAAAGAGAGCCCGGAGATGCTGGCTATATCAACGTGGACGGGCCAGGTCCCCAAGAGACCTGCACTTCCGCCTGGCGCCAAACTGTCGCAGCTTATGGCGCTAGGATCCAGAAGAGATCCGGGCCATGTTGTGTGGATGTTGGCGAAATCCGACGCTGAGATGCGGTGAGGATTTATGAAATATTTTTTTATAAAAATGTATTTTGTATTTATATGTAAAACAAACAAAAATAACACTATGGTTGCCTCTTGTAAAAATTAAAAGCCAACGATTAATAACAAAAGGTTGCCTAGCGATCAACGACAACCTTCTTCTATTGCATAACTTTAAATATTTTACAGAATTCTAGATCCCACACTAGGATTCCCTGTGTTATTAGAAACTAGGATCACTGTACACGCAGTGCACTTGTGGAACTCTCTCCCACATACTATACGTGATAACCTCTCACTAGATGTATTTAGGAGAAGAATTAAAGAACATTTCCTTTAACTATAAAATATTTATTTATGTGTATATTATATATATGTATCCTATTATTTATATAGTATTATATTATATATTATTAGTATTTATGTTTATATATGTATGGTTTTATATAGTATGTATTGTTATGTATATTATTATCATAGTACACTTATTTCTATCCTCATAGCTTATCTTATCTCTCTTTCAATCCTGGGTTTGCTGGAAGAAAACTCAATTTTGAGTTAAGCTCGCCCTTGTACATCTTCTTTCCTTTTAATTCTTGTATTTTCGTGTTTTGTGTACAATAAAGTATTAAATAAATAAAAAATAGGATCTTCCCTCACGAAATCAAGGGAATACATGGTGTACCACTTATTAGGTTATAGGCGACAAAACTACCCCTCTCCGCACCTGAGCCTCGCTTATGGGGGTTGTAGGAGAGCATGATCATTTGACTCTTCCGAGCGAGATAGCGAATGCTGTCCAACTTTTTAACCTCCCTACAAACAGAGAAAAGTATTCGGAGCTGACTACCAAACTTCTTAAGTCGGAGAGGCACACAAAGAAGAATAAACCAATAAGGATGTTGTTGCACATATCAGTACAGACACCATTTTGCTGAAGGCGTTGTCTGCGCAGGACTTAACAGCCCTCTACTATAAAAAATAGGATCAGTTCATTTCCACTTTAGTTTATTACTCGTAAAACTATGTCGGTAACTTTGATTCTGTAGCAGATTTTTTCATTGTTTAAGTTTCTAAACTAAACTAAAAATTCACTTAAAATTCAGCCAAAGTTCTCTCGAGGTCTACTCAAAAAACTTTTGAGAGTTCGCTTTCTTAGTGTTTCACTGTTTTCATTAATACTTTCTGCTTTCTATTGAAATTCCTTTCGTATATATCATTATCAAGTTTAATTACCATGATATCGCACTGTTTAATTTTAATTAATTTATTTATGTATAAAACTCTGTAACCCTGGTACAAGTTTTCCTATTAGGTACAAAGTAAAAGTAAAATTCGCTTGTCCTAATATAAAATACATTTTAAATAAAAGTAAATAAAGTAAAAAATAAACTACTTAAGACGTATAGCCCAAAATAATTTTCCCTGTATCCAGGATAATATTGTAAATCTGACTTGGGGTAGCGGATTTGCCGTCGGTTGTTCCTCAGTGAGAATTAAACTTGTAATTCCATATACACTCCACAATAAGGCAATATTATTTTTCTAATTTGTTTTCGCGGATCTTAGCAAAGTAAATTTTAACTGTCCATCTTAGAAACTAAATCGTTTTAAATTATTTTTTTAATGTCTACCTACCCAGTCGCGTCAACACTTTCACCCCTGTAATAAAACGACAACGGTTGTTTTGGATTCGCCTCTCAACTGCCGCTTTATCTATTGTTTATGACATCATTTTTCTCGTACTTTTCCCTTATTTCTTCTTGTTTTCGAAAAATTGTGGGGGGTATATTTTATTTTTGTGTATTAAACTTGGCAAACTTATAGATAAACATGTATATTAGATACAATAGAATAAAAGACGTAAAGATGCTTTATATTTGTATATATACAGTAGAAATGCGCTCAAGGACGAGAATTTGAGCTTCAGTTATTACTATACTTTAGAATCATATATTATGTACGATTCTTATGTTAGTACTAGGATTTTTTAGTTTTGGTGGATCTACGTCATGGCAAAATTTAATTGTTTTTGATGTGAAATATCTTATCGCGGGATATGGGGGTGAAATCGTAGACCAAAATGTCGTCTCGATTCAGGCTACACTCCCCTTTATCTGACTCAATACAGGATCACTTACAGTGGCCGTGAGTATACGGTAGAGACCGAGCCGTCAACAAAGTTTCACATCTACCAAGCGTGCTATGACGCTTCTCTTTTTTTCTTCATTTATTATTTTGTTATTGTTTTTTTGTTGTTATTTATACTAAACTACATAACTAAATATAATTATTCTAACTTGTATAATCACTGTGATCCGAGATTGGTTCTTACTGAAAACCAGCGCCAGGTGCTCCTATAGAGCGCCTAAATATTTCTGTTTAGTTTTTTTATAGTATTAATTTCTTATAAAAAAAGGTGTGTCAGAAAAAAAAGGTTTACCATTTCTATTTTTAAATCACAATTTTATATGTGACTAGATGGCCCGGTTCATTTATGTTTTCGACCGATTGGCTCAGTGGCGAGGCCCTCCGCCCACGGAGTCAATGGTCGCAAAATATATATTTATTCCCGCATCGGAATAAATATATATATGGATTTATAAATATTTATTCAGAGTCTGGTAACGCAATCCGCATTTCCTTTCCTGCCCTTTCCTTTCTTCTCTATCTTTTCCCTTCCTCTCCGCCAATCCACGATCTGCTGTGCCAATGGATGCGTGGCTAGGGGCGAGCCTAGTAGCAAGCGTGCCGATCGTCCCGAGATCGGGCTCCCCCGGGTACTATGGTGCCTTACCTCAGCATGCAGGGCTCTGCTGGGGCTGACCTCCATCCTCCCTTGCCACTCGTGGGATTCACTAAGACGAATTTAATATAGCTAATTTGTTGAAAAATGACGGCGACGTGGTTCGCCACCCGTCACGTCCTGATTCTCACTAGGGCGAGAAGCGACCATTGGAGAGCCGTATCGCTGCGATAAATGGTAGCGGATGGAGCTCTGTGGTCTCTGCCAACCCCTGCGGGGGATAGGCGTGAATATATATAAAAATTATGTTTTCCCTATATTTTTTATACGTTGACCTTCCCTGTATTATAGTGAACAAAATAACAAAAAATTATTCACATTGGTAGAGACGTTTGTGAGTTTTAGCGCGACTAACAAAATAGCTTTTCATTTTTATGTACTGAATCGCTATTCATCCAGATGGTTAGGATGAAGTTTTTCTTTATGACAAGTTGTGCGGTAGTAAATTTTGCAGCAGGAATTATTATAAACGATTCCTACAAGCACTCTTCATGTTAAAAGCGACAAAAGATATTAAGGAATGAGACATGCCTCCGACATGCAAGATAATCTAATCATTTGGTGAGATCTTTACTCCCATATTTTACATATTGTTGTTCAATATCGGCAAAAAACATTTTGATATCGATTTTTAGATTTTCAACATCAATATTTTCCAAGCATTGATGAACATCGTGCATACCTACCTGTCTTTCAGATTTAGTATCACTTAGAAAAATAGCATTAAACTGGCAAATTGCATCTCAGTTTTATTCATTTGCTTGTGTAAGACAATTCCACGAAATCACCGTCATTTGTTTTGTTTCTCTCGGTTCTTCTTTTAACAAGGAATAAATTACAGCCAACACTTCAAATTATTAGTTTCACAAATCGCTTGCACTTTGTTAAATGTAATAAGATATTCCATTGTGCAGTGAAAGAATTTTTCGTGCATAACAAGTGGGTACTGGATATTTTCCTCTGAATATTCTATTATTTTCAATGCAAGTAGAATGTCTGAGTCTGTTTTCTAAAAGGTTTCTAAAATATTGGCATTCGCATTATGTCTATTAATTTTCTTCGTTTAGTGCCTCTCCGACTAGCGAAGGTAAGCAGCCTTATTAGTTTAACTATTACATTTTATTGAGTTTTTCTCCAATCCAATCCGTTATCTCTTTCCACTCCCTCCTATTGCGTAGCCAAGACTTCCATCTCGGATCCACCCAATTTCTGTCTGCGACTTTGCCATTATGATTTTTTGTGAAGTTTTGCTATCATTAAAGTGACCATACGTCCCGTTTTGAATAGGACTGTCCCTTTGTTCGGCCACCTGTCCCGTTCTGCCCAAAAAAATCCGGGACGCCAAATAGCCCCATTTTCTAAAACCGTCCAAAAATTTAAAATTAGCACGTCATACACGGGCGATAAAACTAAAAAAAAATATGTTGCATATAATTTAATAATAATTACTGTCACAGAAACTTTCCTTTTATAAAGATAGTGATTTTATTTTATTTTTAATAGTATTTGTTATGTTACAATAAAATTAGTTATAATTAATGTGAAAACATTAACAAGTTGTGTTTATTTTTATTGTTAACTAACCTAAACAGTACCCATTAGTTTCTGCCCGCAGCTACGTCCGCGTGGAATTCAGTTTATTGTGCGAAAACTATCGCGTGTCCTGGAAGAGTTATTGTTTCAGGATAAATAGCAGCAATCAAAATCAAAGTATTTGACCAGTGATCTTATCTCTCTCTCTCTCTCACTGATCTCCATGCCAAATTTCATCAAAATTGGTTAAGCAATGAAAGCGTAGCGCAGACAGATAGACATGCTTTCGCAATTATAATAGTCCCGTTTTAAGTTTTAAAAAAATGGTCAGTTTAACTACAGTATCGAAGTGACATTGTCAAGACAGAGTCGACATTGGCATCTTCGGTTATTAACTAAGCCTAAATATTTCTCAAAGGCTGACAATACTTTTACAATGTCTATAGTAAAGCATATAGGAAAGCAAACGAGCAGCCCTGTCACCTGATCGAAAGCAATCAACACCGCCCATAGACATTCGCAATACCGTCAAATGTGTAGGCTTGCTTCTCATACGCATATAATATAGATATATAGATAATACGATTCTTTGGCGACCATTCTGATGGCGACCGATGTTTTGATTGTTGACCTTTATGTATCAAGCGCTATGTAGAACTCATGTATCTAGCGCTTTTTTACGTTTTACCCACTTTAGTTACGCGTCGTTTTGTTTATTTTTTCTTTTCTTTTCTTTCATACAAATAGTTATAACTTTTATGCCAGTGTCAAGTAAAATATAATAATATCAAATATCTTAAAATGTGAGGTACATTACGTTACCTGACGCACGCTTACGTACGCTTATCACGTTACGTCTTGATAAAATGGTGGGTATTCCACCAAAACTTATGGACTTTTTCAGTCAACTTAAAAAGTTACGATACACGCATTTATTTCATATCAGTTTACTTAAATACCTTAATCGAACTATATTTTATAATATGCCACCACAATTAAACACATATATGATTATAAAAATAAAATAAAAACACAACGTCACTTTTATAAGTTGGCGGGAAAAGTCCCTTCTTAAATTTACTTATAATCGATTACAAAATTTGTGCTAGATAAATAAACAAACAGACAAGAAAGCTAACTTCAAGTCTTTAGCTTTAGAAAAATTAGTGTACAATCGAGTGTAAGTTCCCTGATCAAGTGAGCCAATTCATGTTATGCATAATATAATATTATATTTCTTATGGCATGTCTCTACCACTATTAAAAGATATAACCCATGTATGTTTAAAGTTTCTATCGCATCGGGAAGTTACTTAAAAATCGATTTTAGTGTTCAAAAATTAGTATTATATGATAATAAATCGAGTTAATGATAACGTTTTAGAAAAAAAAAACTTATTCATCCCTAATTTGAAAAAATGCGTGTTGTCATTTGAGACATTTTTCGTTTATCGCTTCCCTTAGCAATAAATTCGTAACGTTAGCGGCATAAAATTACCAACATTATTCTTCGGACGTCCTTGGCATAGAAATGCGATCTTATCTCATTATTTATAATAATTGGGTCGAACCGGATAACGCAGTCGAACGCGAAACGAGCGAGGGGACGAGTCCTGCCAATTTCAGTAAAAGTCCTGTTTTGAGGGAGAAATTTGCCTATTTGGAGGGAAAAAACTTTTTTTTTTAATTCATTTTATACCCTAAATTTCGAATTGCAACTTATAGGGGAAACTAGTAGGATAAGTTCCAAACAGATCTAAATATTTTTTTTTAGGATAGTAAGACAAGTGAGCAGGCGAGTCCATAGACATTTACAGTGCCATAGGCAATAAGACGATGCTTTGGCGACCGTTCTTATGTTACGTTCGACATACGTGAATTCGAAGTTACACGATTTTTTAATTTTCACATTATTGTTTTATTTAGTCTCTGGTCCCAATTAAACATACTTTGTATGTCTTTATATGCAAAATTATACCCCAACTTACCCGAATTCGACTTACACGAATAGCGCTCGGTCCCACCTATCGCGTAAGTCCGGGGTATTACTGTACTTATATATAATGTAACGTAATATTTTAAAGAATCAGGCATATTGTCATTTGTTATTTTATCATTAAAAAAAAAAGAAAATTTCACCACATAAAGTGGGGAAATTTTAAGAGTGCCGCTGTTATCACTGGCAGGAAAAATAACGCTGCAATTCATCACGGAACGCCGTCATACGTGCCTCCGTGATGTTTTTCACGAAAAGAGCTTTACGTTACATGTTAAATATTATGTAGGGAGCGTTTATATACATTTACCAATGTATATAGTATTTAGTAGGAAGAACATTTGAACAGTAAATCTTTCTAAGCTTTCTTGCGTGCCGTTTCTTTTTTTCATTTGTAAAAACATACTATTTATTTGACTGTTAAAAAAGCTCTGTAATGTTGGTGGTAATGACTTTAAATGGAATGTTATTGTAATAAATACGGTTTCAATATTCAATATCAGACTGATGATGAGATACGATCGCTTGTCAAAGTAGTCAGTCAATTAGTGTTCATTTCATTCGTTAACTACCCACGACTGTGATAAGATCTTTTGTATTACAAAAATAATAATAAGGTATTGTAAAACTTTCATAACGTAATTAATTGAATTAGTTTATCATCAGCCGAATTGATTTTATCTCTGTCATTAACCCAAAGCTTGACTGGCATTAAAGGCTGGCTGTATACCAAAAATAATTTTAACATTAAGAATAAATAAATAAATAATTGAATTTCTTTTTATTATTTGTATTGCGTTTTATCGAAACGTAACAAATATTGTCTTCTTTCCATTGCTTTCCAAAGAGAATGGGTGGCAGCGATAACGAAAACTGTAAGTACATAGATTTCGTTATTTATTAACTTAATATAATTTCTTTATTGAGACAACCTATTGGCTCAGTGGCGGGGCCCTCCGCCCGTGAATTCAATGGTCACTGGTTCGTTCTCCGCATCGGAATAAACATATATATATATATATATATATATATATATATATATATATATATATATATATATATATATATATATATATATATATATATATATATATATATATATATATATATATATATATATATATATATATATATATATATATATATATATATATATATATATATATATATATATATATATATATATATATATATATATATATATATATATTGATAAAGACTCCTAGCGTCTTATAACGGAGGTCGCCAGCTATTGGTTATATGAATGCAATATTGATAACACCTAGCAGCAGACCGGACAATTTGGAAGCAAACGCATACGATAAACGCAATGGTGTACGAGTTATAAAAAGGGCGGATACAAGAGCTCGATGCCAAACTAGACGATATTAAGGCCAGACCACCTGCTGGCCGCAGTTAATTATAATTATGCATTTTCATTTGGTGTTGTGTGAAGTGCTAACTTGCAGTGTATGTGGAAATACATCTAATGCAAAATCCGCTTATGTTAACCATTTAAGAGCACACCAGCGAAGCTCTCATTAGATTTGCCAGTCGCCATGGCCGAACACGATCAGGATATATATAAATGTTTGATGAAAAATATTGAAATGTTACACATCACAATAATTTGGTAATTTCTTGGTATTTAGTCTAAGTTTACATGTTTTTTTTAAATCGTCAGATGGTGTTTTGTTTCTGTTATAATAAATTATCAAAATAACTGAAGTGTTACTTTAATTATAGAAGAGATAGTTCAAATAGCTCCTTTGTTGTAAACTTTATAGTTTATCTACAGATTAAAGTGTTTTTTATGTGGTATCTCACACAGTTAAATATCTATAGGCAAATAGGTCTGTAGTGAATTGTTCTCTATCGGAAAGCAAACGACCAAGCTTGCACGTTGGTTGCTTTATATCAGGTGACACGCAAACGGGCAATTGCCTTCTTATATCATAAAAAGAAGTTAAGCTAAATCTTACCGAAAAATGGCCGTCAGCAACTCTCAACTTTTCAATTATTGTCAGCGATACCAACTTTTCCACAATATACAAGATACGTGTTTTGCCTCAACACATATAGCATCATCATCGGCATCATCACATATAGTAGCGAATTTTTTTGCTTCTGTTTGTATATCACGGATCTTAGCCAAGTAAATAATGGATTTCCGTAAAGTAACGCCTGACTCTATTAATCGTATTTTATTTAAATGAATTTACGTTATTCCAGTTGCCCGCACCGCCGCATATCGAGTTAGTCATGTCGATGCCGTACCTCCGAACTGCTTTCAAAAGGCCAACTGTAAGAGTGAGACGTGAGTATTTTTTCTATTGCTTATTAATTTATTGAGGCGAGTGTTTTTGTTATTTATTTATTTATTTAGTAGGCACAAAAACAAGTTACAGTTTGAAAGAATACTATATAATACTAGCTTTTGCCCACGCTTTCGCTCGTGTGGAATTTGGTCTGCCACATTAAGTTTCGTGACAGATCATTTTAAATAAATATATTTTTTTTTACTTAACACTAGATATACCAGTCAAAAACGCAAATTATTTTTACTAACAACATATATACAGTAATATGAACTTTATAAAATTAATTCTTTAGTTATAACTAGAAAAGTCATGATATCATTACAAAAAAAAAATATTACACGTAGTAGGAATTTTAAATTGAAATACCGAAAACCGTCATTTTGACTGGTCTGGTATATCTAGTGTTAATAGTAAAATTATATTACGACCAAAGTTACATAAAATCATTACAAATTGTAGCCTATATGTTATTTTGATGTATAAACCTATATTACTGTAAAGTTTCATCTAAATCCGTCCAGTAGTTTTTTTTGTGAAAGAGTAACAAACATCCATGCTCACAAACTTTCGCATTTATAATATTAGTAGGATGGGATAAACCAAACGCCCAGACTATACCTCTTTAAATTTGCGCACAGCATGGCTACATTTTAATAATAGGGTTACTTATGTAATAATGAAATACTATAAAATTGAACAGATAAAATTAAATTAAAAAAAAAAATAAGAAATATATAAAATATGAGAATAACAATAATTTTGTGATCTATCGGCTGCCAAAGATATCACGAAGCGATCGCTTTAATTGATGTATTTTGATATTGAAAATATCGAACGTTTTTGTACCGTGGTCAATAGATATATTATTGTATAGGCGACAAATGCGTACCATGGGATAGGAAGGCAAACGAGCAGGCGCTTGGCCTGATGGAAAGCAAGCAACGCCGCCCATAGACATCCGCAGTGAAACAGGCATTGCAGAAGCGTTACTGGCCCTTAAAAAATCTGTTGGCTAAAAAAAATTCCAACATTGTATAGGTTCGAAAACACAGCTGAAGGTAGCTTGTTCCACAGGTAGTGGTTCGTAGAAAGAAGTTGCTAGAAAAACGCCCCGTACTGGAGCGCCTCTCATCCAGATGGTGGGGATGAAATTTTTCCTTTAGTAACAATATTAGTGCAATGACAAAGTGTTCGCTTTTCAAATCAAGGGTCGAAGGCTTGATTCTCGTATAATAATTTGTATGGCTATTACAGATGTAATATTATATTTTTTCTGAGTCTCAGCAAGGTAGTTTATCCCTACCAACTGTATGTATGTAAATGGTATCCACGACCCAGAAAATATGAGCGTAAAGCGTTTATATTAGTGTATACTTCAATTCAAGTAATTTAATCGCTAAGCCTAGCGGTCGTCCTAGCCAAGCAGTCTTCCTAGCCAAGCGGTTGTCTTAGCCAAGTGATTCCCGTATATAAATATATAACACAGAAAACATGAGATGGCCCTTTTCTACTCGTGTGTCGGGAGCACAACAGTAATGAATGTAAAAACTAATACTAATACACCTACGGAGTCAATGGTCGTGGGTTCGATCCCTGCGTCATGGTTTGCCAGTATACATACATTGGACAAGTGTGGTGTGTTAATCCTACATATAATAAATGGGGAGGCCCGTGCCTATCAGTAGGACATATATGCGCTGTGCAAAAAATAACCATTGATAGTTTCTAATAAAACGAAGCCCCACAATTGCGCTATCTTTCCAATCGATATTTTTATCGAATTATATGAAAATCGTATAACAATTTATAAAGCAAGTGACTCGTAACAAGAGTAATCGAATTTGCGCTTCAAACAACGGCAAATCGATTTCGAACGGCGTATTAATCGAAGCTCGGGTTGTGCGATGCGAAAAAAGAAAAGTCGCAGACGTGAGAGGCCTTAATTTCCGCTAGATAAGATTTGAAATTGATACTTTCCAGCGCTTGAACGCAATATTCATTAAAATCGCTTTATCTTAACTTTATTTATCAGCTGAGATAGAATGAGAATAATAGAATAAAACGCTTTACACTTATAGCTATTATGCTATAATATTGACAATATAATTCTGATAGCGGAATCTAGCTGACGATCCTTGACTTAGAAAGGGGATACTTCGTCACTGCGCCCTTTGGGTCATCGAATTACGCAGTGTTAAATATTCGGCTCAGTTGGATGTACATTTAATTTTAATTTTGTGTAATAGTATTCGAATCCCGATTCGAAGTATAAACCCCAGTATTCAGCCACGCTGCAGAAGTTTTAAAGTAACGAATATTTTTGACGATTAAAATACGCAAATTAAGATATCATATTATTATATTATTCCAAGTCTTACCCCGCATTGGACAAGCATGGTTGGATAAAATATCCGTTCCTCCAGAAATGGGTAGACATATTCCCAGCAGTAGGACATATATGGACAGTTAAAAAATTAATATTGATAAACTTAATGCTCACTCAAAGAAAAATATCGTGAGATAACCTTCATCGTCATTGACTATGTATTAGCTTATTCATAGTGGCCTCAGTCTAGTAAAAGATTATAATATATAACAGTCATTCTCGAAGTGGACGATAACGCACACTGTAGGAACTAGAGGCTTAAAGGGAAACCGTAAAGGGCAGAGAGAAAATTCGGGGTATTGGTGATTAGAAAGGCAATGGATGATTGATGATGGATGATAGATGATGGATGATGAAAATAATGCTAATATGGCATACTTAAAGTGACCATACGTCTTGTTTTAAACGGGACTGTTCCTTTTTTTGCAGATATGTCTGTCCCGTTGTCCACAAACAAAAATCTGGGACGCTAAATAGTCTCGTTTTCAAAAACCACGCAAAAATTTAGAATCAGCACAAAGAATATATCACACACACAGTAAAAATAAAACATGTTGCATATAATTTAATAATAATTACTGTCACAGAAACTTCGTTTTAATAAAGATTTATTTATTTTTTCATTATTTGTTATAATAAAAATAATTATAATTATTTTTATTGTAGCTAAATATGTTTATTTTCATTATTAACTAGCTAACTGGCTTATATAGACTCATTAACTTCTTCCTGCGGCTTCGCCTGGTGGAATTCAGTTTACTGCGTGAAAACTATCGTGGGTTCTGTAAGAGCTATTGTTTGGGAATAAAAAGCTGTCTCTATTAAATCTCAGATGTTTAAATATCTCCATACTAACTTTCACCAAAATTAGTTTAGCAGTGAAAGCGTAATAAACAGACAGACAGACTTTCGCAATTATAATATGCATGTATTTGCGTTCCGTTTTGAGTAAGAAAATGTTCAGTTTAGAAATACTACAATTAAAATTGAGTTATCTTTACAATTGTTATTTTTAAAATGTTGTAAAGTTAAAAAAAATTGGGGGCACTATAAAAATTTGAGAATAGGAAAAGGAACATGCGGGTTACCTGATGGTAAGTGGTCAATGCCAGATGCGTCGCCGACCTTTTATGAGCACATACCTACCTCGCTCCAAATGGACAGTGGATGAAATAAGTCTGAGACTCTCTAAGAGATCTACAGCCTTCTGTTGAAATTTATGAAAAAAAAACTTAAGTAAAATGTTACCAAATTACCCGCATGATTATTGTTAAAGTTCTTTGAAAAAAAAAATAATGAATCTTTTGTGTAAAAACTGAAGTTCAGCGATTGAACGGCACATCTGTCGCGTTCCTATCATTAATATCCTCTCAGACGAATTTGGAAATCTCTCGCCCGTCTCAAAATCGAGATTTGATTGGCGCGTCATTGATATTCAAAATATATCGGTTGACAGATAAGAGAATATCGTATTCATCTGGTTATAAGTCCCTCCGAATAGTTATGGATACACTTTTTGCATGATTGTCTGACCGACTCATTCTCCTTTCCCAATATTATTTTAATGGCATAGGAAGGCAAACGAACGGGCGTGTCACCTGATACAAAGCAATTAACACCGCCCATAAACATCCGCAGTACCATAGGGGAAACGTTGCCGGCCTTTAAGGACACCGTCATTAAGGGAAGCAGGAAGGGGAGGCGGAGGGGGTTTAGGCCTCCGGAATTCAGCCGCTCACCGGACGAAGCGCGGTAGCTAAGCTACCACTCAGACGGCGGTTTTCTGCGCGAGTGTGGTACTTCCCCGGGCGAGCCGGCCCATTCAAGCGATTTGTCTCAATGTTTCAACTTCATTATCTTGCACAAACGAGCATGCGGTTCTCCTGATGGGAGGCAAACAATATGTGTGGTTGTGTGTATTGTATGTATTTAAATTAATATTATATAATAAGTTTTTAATATTTTTTATTAGAAGCTGCACCACCTCCAAACCAATTTTCTCCGCAGGATGAGGATGCCCAATGACATTAAGTCCGCCTGTTCTACATTTCGTGCAATAAAATTTAAATAAAAACAAAGGGGAGGGATTCGAGGTGAAGGGAAGTACGAAGTACGGGAATAAAGGAAAGGAAATCGCTTGATGAAAAGCAATCAACGTCGTCCATAGACAACCGTGACACCGTAGGATTCACGAAAGCGTTGCCGGCCATCTTGAGTACTGTTGGTTTTGTAAGTGTCCATGAGTGGTAGGACTTGCTTACCATTCAATCAATATCAGCCCGCGGCAGTCCACTGCTGGACATAGGCCTCGCCCAAGGCGCGCCACCTAGCCCGATCTTCGGCTACACGCATCCAGTCTCTGCCAGCCGCCTTGCGCAGATCGTCGCTCCATCTAGCAGGAGGGCGTCCCACACTACGTTTGCCGAGTCGCGGTCTCCACTCCAGCACTCGTCTACTCCAACGATTGTCGGTTCTCCGACAAATTACCATTACAAACTTGTTTATTTACCTACATGTTTCATGACAAAAGGCTTTATAATATTCTTTAAAGGCAGAGCTAGCTAATGAGCGAGACACCGACGTTTATAAATATCCTCAACACCACAGACGTCACAAATGGATTACCGGTCTTTCGTGAATAAACACGATCGTCCTTGAATACCCCAATGTCGTAAATATTCGAGATCATCGCTAGTGGAAGATTATTTCCCAGTTTTCAATTCCTAATATTAGTCATTTAGATATCTTGTTCAAATTTTCAATCGTTAATAAAATACTTTTTATTTATCCACTCAAGTTCAGATACATTTTTTTAAACTTGTAGTGGATAACACTTAATATTAATACAGATTTTTCAAATATTAATTCATTAACTAAATTTAATTAATTAATTTAATTTTTATATGGGAGAAAAAAATTATCTTTAGCAGGATATTAACTTAAGAATAAATACCATCAGTGTCGAAGCGTGTATATTTTTGGAAAATAGTAGGTATTATTCATCATACAACAATTACGATTAAAAAATAATGAAAAACTTATTCGTATACCGAATTCCTGTTTAGCGATGATCAAGCGATTTTTGAAGATCTCTAAATAGCGAATAGGTGGAGCAGATGTCATACTTCAAACCCTCCGATGAGATTAAGGGCTATGTGGGCGACTAAATAGAAACACCGACAAATTTTTAAATATAGATATATTTGGGGTTTAATTAAATTATTTAAATTAATATAGGTGCGCTCGCCCTGCACGGCTTATCAGATTGTAATCATCTATCTTTCTTTTTCGACATGAGTACTTCCTGAAGACTGTTTGTTTTGTTGACACCTTCAGACTGGACAGCCGCGCGAAGTTCAAGCTTGAACATCTTCTGCTCCTTAAAAGAGTAGGCTTTCAACAATGTTTTCATCAATCGGCAATCGAACGATGTTATGAATTGCTCGCCGTATCACGCCACGAGATGTGTAGATATCCACCACTCTACAGACGTTATCGGTTCCCATATGTATTCGTGAAATTCTTCCGAGACGCCAACGCTAAGGGAGTAAATTTTCTTCCTTTATTCTAACCATGTCTCTAATCTTTGAGTTTATACAGTTGACCTTCCATTTTGTACGCTGTTGCAATTCCTCATGAAACTCCTTTTGCCAACGATTCCAAAACGCACGACGTAGCGTCTCAATGAGTTGATAAGTTAATTTGCCATCTGCAGCAGGGATAGAAGGCAAAGACATTAGTGGCCGTCCAATAAGGAAATGCCCAGGAGTAAGATTTTATAAATAGATAAGGATTCAGGTCAAACGGGTCGGAGGACTTGGGACATAGGGGACGTGAGTTGAAAATGGATTACATTTGTGTAAAGACCGTTGTTAATTCTTCAAATGTCAAAGACACGTTTCCTACAATTCCTTTTAAATGATATTTTGCTGCCTTTACACTAGCCTCCCATAGGCCTTCAAAATGAGGAGAATAAGCAGGGCAATTATAATTCAAAGTTAATTCTTTCATTACTAGAAAACTCAACAATGGAGTGACGACTAGAGCGCAGGATTTTACCCAGTTCATTATTTGCACCCACAAAATTAGTACCATTGTCACAATAGATAACCTGAGGTTTACCTCGACGAGATACAAATCTTCGGAGGCATAACAGAAACGCGTCAGTGCTAAGATAGCTCGCCACCTCCAAGCGCACGGCTCTAGTATTCAAACAGACAAAAAGACATAGGTAACCCTTACTAATGCGATTACCTCGTCCCCCTTTGCTGGAAATCATAAACGGGCGGGCGAAGTCAATACCACTAGTATAAAATGGGAAGGTCCAATATAATTGGATGCTTTTTATTATCGACTCGCAGTTAGCCAAATTCTTCAATCAACGGGTTTAAAGGTAAGAGTTTAGATTTTTTTATGTAACTGGTTATGATTAGATATAATAGTTAAGTTATTTTCATTAGGGAAACTTTCCTTTTGACACAGTTTAATAAGCTCTTTTAAGGAAGTATTTATCTCTTCCATTTGTAGACTGTATGTGATCTTATTGTTTACATTTTTAATGTTATTTAAACGTTAGTACAAACGCGAATACGCGTTTAAGTTTTCCTTCTTGCTCTATTTGTAAGAAAACTTTAAGTTAAGGCAAGTGCGCATAAGTATACGGATGCTCAGGTCAGGTAGCAGACCCTTCCTTCAAGAAAAGGTCATTTGTCTTTCTTACCAAAGACTTAAAACATAAACATAAAAAGACAGGGA
This sequence comes from Baronia brevicornis, assembly GCA_031353405.1. Lineage (NCBI taxonomy): Eukaryota > Metazoa > Arthropoda > Insecta > Lepidoptera > Papilionidae > Baronia > Baronia brevicornis. The sequence continues at coordinate 97,822 of JASFAT010003055.1, read as the reverse complement.
ACTGAGCCTTACTTCCCTTTGTGGAACAACCAACGCGATGCATACGATGATCCATATTCTTTGTTTCTTTTCTTTTCTTTTTTCTGTCATATACCGCCTCGTAACCTCGACGTTGACTTGCGAAATCTTCGTAACCGAAGATTGTACACTAATTTTCACAGTCGCCAATACTTTTGGGCGACTAAATAGAAACAGCCACAAATTATTTTAAACATAGATAGATGTATTTGGGCTTTAGTTAAATTATTTAAAGTAAGATAGGTGCGCGCGCCCTGCACCGCCTTTCTGATTGTAATCATCCTTCTTTTCGACGCGAGCGCCGCCTGTGGACTGTTCGTTTTGTTGACACCTTTAGAGCGGACAGCCGCGCGTAGTTCAAGCTTGAACAGGCTAAATAGACGAAAATGTATACATAGTAAAATCTATACATAGTAAAATTCTTAACATTAACTGTCACAATACACTGTTTACTAAGATGCATGAAATCACATCACATTTCACAAAACGTCCTTGTAGAGGCTGTTCTTTTACTAATAAAATAAAAAAAAAAACAAATAAATCGATAAAGTTGAAGTTAAAAGAAATAACGTTTGTTACACGTGTTTTGACTTAAAAAAAACATTTTCATTTGTAAACTATTTTTAAATATTTGATTAATGAACTCAGTCATTTTAAGAAATAGAAATTAACCCACCACGCATATCAAAGACGCATTGGCGGGGTATACAGACGCGGAATAAATACTTAAAATAAATATAATAAAAAACTATTTTTTTCCGAAAAGTTGCAAATTGAAATAAGTAACGTAAAATCAATGCTATCCGAGCTAAAGTCTCAGAGAGCGCTGGTTTTCAGCCATTCCTCACTCCTTAAGATGGAGAAGGGAGATGAAGACCATATTGTCGCTTAATGAACAACAAAAAAAAATTATAATTTAAATTACTACTTGTAAGTCATACATCTAATTATACCGATCGGGTATCAATCTCGTTACTTACCGGTTCTTCGGTTGCTTCCCCACTGAATCAGTAGGTCTACCTTAATGTTATCCATATTGTTTTTTAATCCCTATTATTTCGTCGTGCCCCCCGTAACCGCAAAGCTGTGCTTGGTCTATTATATGTATGTGTCCAAAATAATAAATATTCGACCTATATATAATAGACAAATCCTTTTTTGAAAGTCGAACAATTCGAAAAGTCACAGTCACAGTCGAAAAGTTCAAAAGTTCTGCAATCGGTCACCCCATACGTATACAGGTTGTCCCAAAAATCAACGTCAAGCCGAAACTGGGTGACAGGGTTGATTGTAACCATCATGAGAAAAATCTATCTGAAGATCTTAAAATTAAGAACCTAACAAGAGCTTGTGCGAATAAAAAACATTTTAACTGAGTAAAATGAGTTAGCAAAAATCGGGTTACTTAAAGTTTTTATTCTTTTACTCGTTTTTTTTTAATATGAAACTAACAAGTATTGTACCATTTTACAATCCTCATTAAATACGCCAACTTTTAATCGCACTTTCTAAGGCACTCTAGTACTTGTTTTTTAAAGGGCCTTTCAAAGTCGACAAATTTTGAAAATTTTTTCAAATTCATAGTTTTACAAATAGTCTTAATTCTAGAAAACTTGGGGCAATTGTCATTATTTTTTTATGCGATTCTAGAAATGTTATTTAGGGTTACGGTTCCAAAGTTTAAATGAACGAAAAACAATAAAAATGCACCACAATAACCGAAAATTGGTTACAGTTTGACCAAATTTCTAGGTTTTTCTTAAATGCCCATAATTTTCAAACTGCATGGGATAGATTTCTTTTGTAATTTTTCTCATGATGATTACAATCAATCCTGTCACCCCGTTTCGGCTTGACGTTGAGTTCTGGGACATCCATGTATAATTCAGCGGGCATTGTGGCCTGCGAGATTGACTCCAACGAACATTTTGGTGAATTTAAGCTTAATTATGGATATAATTAAGCTTAAATTCACCAAAATGTTCGTACCTACACCTAAAGAAGCACACATCTCGAGTTTGTCGTAAAGATTAATCCGTATTAGCAATACGTGGGGCTAGAGACATCGGTCGGTGTTTAAGGATAAATATGTGGTTCGAGTAACGGTGGCTTAGACGTCTTCAGATTAGATCCCGGCTCTTACAGTGTAGTAAGACACAAAGTACATTTACGTATTATGTCTGTGCATTCGAATGAAAGGTGCGAGTGAGAGGACAATATGATAGAAGGAGAGAGTTGAAAGAAGGTAAGAAGAGTTGTTGGGAGTGTGACGAAGTAGTAAGAGCTGAAGGTGTTTATGAAAATGTTAATAAAGATGTTAAAGTGAAATATTGTAAAGTATATAAATAGAAGGTGTTATTAAGAACACTCAATTAACCCCCCAACCCTACGTATATATAAATTAGTAAAGACATAAAGTACACACACACACACACTATATATATATATATATATATATATATATATATATATATATATATATATATATATGTGTGCACAAAAATCTCGTATTTAAGTTGTGGAAAACGGTGCAGTAAACGTGCATTTGTTGGTTTTCCTAAATTAAGTTAAAAAAATATATTTTAACCGGAAACTCAGCGCAACTAACATTTCTTAGAGATTATTTGCGTTTTCGACTAAACGCAGACTTAGATAAAAAAAGCAAACACACATTCATTTAGCAGTAAATAATATAGTTAATTGAATTTCAACAACGTAAGCTCTTTAAAAAATACTAAATAATAAAAATATTTGACCATAAACAATTTTCATCTATTTTTTATCAATTGGCGCTCACAATTGCGAATGTTTTTTTTTCATTATCCATCAATAAAAAGTATCATAGGCCGTAAAAGGGACCTCGTAAAAAAATGGCAAAAACTTTCTCGCAATGCGAAACTTACCCAACTCGTAATGGCCAAGTCTTGTATCCGAAAGCACGGCTTACAATAAAGTTTGTGCGCCCTCTCATTCATGGCCGGTATAATGAGCAGATGTTTTGAATGACGTAACTTGTTTTGCAGGCCGTACCGGATTTGATATTAATTTGGGGGCTTACTCCTTTGGAAAATTACCCCGATCGAGAACCGACGTCAATTATTCGCGTTCTATTTCTTTTTAGTAAAATAGTTGAATGTAATGGTTCATACATTGTTTAAAAATAAATTACATTGTAATAAAAACATAAAAAACCTTATTTTAGTAGAACATTCAAAGGACCATGTAAGACACTTGGCAGTAAGTGATCATCTCCCCCCATATACATCCACAACCCTAAGGACGTCACAAAAGCGTTGCGGGCCTTTCGATGACACATACGTTTCTTAAATATCAATAGATAGATAGTTATATTCTTTATTGTACACCAAAAACAAAGTTATACAATTGTTGATTGCAAAAGTATTTTCGTATTTTGAATGTATTATAAGTAATCAAACCTCTTTGGCTGTACTGAATATAACTGGCTGGTTTTAATACCATATTAAATGTGACATTCTGAAGATGCAATAAATAAATAAAAAAACTAGTTCCCACAATTTTTCAATTAATTTTCAAGCAAGCAAAATGAACGTATGTGACGAAGAAATTCGGTACATTTTAAAGTTTTATTACAAAAAAGGTAAAAATGCGACGAACGCCGCGAATAAAATTTGTGCGGTTTACGGACCTTTTAGAGTGAAAGATGAAGTTCGCTCTAGAGGCACACAGTCCAGATAAAATCAGTGCCATCTTTGAAAAAGTGGAGCAAGATCGGCATATTAGTAGCTACGACATTGCTGAAGAACTGGATGTTGATCTTAAAACAGTTTTACGTCATTTACGAAAGTCTGGGTACAAAAAAAAACTTGACATTTGGGTACCACATGATCTCACTGAGAGAAACCATGACAACGCCAGACTGCACTCATATATAGCCACGCAGAAAACATTGAGAGAGCTTGGCTGGGATGTGTTGATGCATCCTCCGTATAGCCCTGACCTTGCTCTATCAGATTTCCACCTGTTTCGGTCATTGCAGAACTCTTTCGGAAGCATAAAGCTAACCTCAAAAGAACACTGAACACTACCTGTCAAATTTTTTTAATCAAAAAGCTCAAAATTTCTACAGGAATGGGATCATGGCACTACCCATAAGATGGCAACAAGTCATCGATCAAAACGGCCCATACATATTATAAATAAATAAAAAATTATACTTAAAAAAAAATATTTTCCTTTGTATGAACAATACGAAAATACTTTTGCCCCGACCGAATATACAAATGGCGGTCTTATCGCTAATAGCGAATATAGAAATTCTTCCAGACAACCTTAGGATGGACACAATGTTAAAAAGATAATTCGATGTAGGTTGGTGATAAATTATTCGTTATAATGATAGAAAAGAAAGCAAACAAAAACATATTATTAAAAAAACAAAGATCCCATGTGTAGTACAACACTTTTGTGTAGTACATTAAATATTAACTTATTAGATAACTAAAATAATTATTAATATTTTTTTAAATATTTTGATGGTACTTTGGAGGCTGACATTTAATTATTTTTTATCTTTAAAGTATGAAGTGGATTATAAATGGGTGTTACCATTTATATATTGACGCCTGGAATATTATTGTGGAAATCCTGTGAATTCTGATCGTAGAATGAGGTTCTAATTTCAGAATAATTCATAAAAAAGATAAAATAACTCGGTCAGTTAGAAAAATTTGATACATACGTTACATATAGTGTAAATTGTTAAACACAGATTACTTTTATTAATACAAACAAACAGATGATTCCAGAACAAATCAATTTTGAAAATCGTTTCTCCGCTACCAGCTGGCGTTATCGTCTCAAAAAAAAGAAATAATAGCGCGCCCAAAGCCAATTTCGTTTAATGAATTCCTATTCCGTACCACCTTCCTCGGGTTTCCTTTGATAAGGGAGGGTGACCGCACAAAAAATGCGATAACTCTACTTCGGAAAGCGAAAAGGATAACGCTTTTGCTTCGTTCGTTATTTCATAAGCCTCTTCTGTAATCTCAGTTCTTGCAGATAACACGTTTTATCTCATTTCTATTTGCGTTTAATTAATATTAATTTGAGGATGTTTTCAATATAATGGATAAAATTAATTATATTACCAAAACCTAAAAAATTAAAGTGACAATAGAAATACAAATAAATCGAATGGCTAGTCATGTTGGGCACATAGAGAAGATGGATGAAAGTCGACTAGTAAAAGAAATTTACGTTGCGGATGTGGATGGAGGAGGACGATTGCAGATGTAGGAGAAGACCAAGGAGAACATACCTTCACCAAATTGCCGAAGTTTTTAAGAAAGGCCAGGTCAAGAGTACCCTTAACCGATGAGCATGCATGAAGAGAGTGATGAGTGTGGAGGAAGCAAGGAAGGTGTGCCGAGATCGTAGCAGATGGAGATCTATGGTCACTTCCTACCGCTAAGAAAAATAGGCGTGATGATATGTAGATATGTAGTTGTTTGTCAGAGAACTGATAAACCACGTCTTAACAAAAGCAAGTAATTTGGGACGCCCCTCGTCAAAAAAATAAGACAATTTGTGTACAGCGGTTGGTAGAAATTAGTTGAGTGTGGCCAAAAACCGGGTGACGTGCCTTGGGTGAGGCCTATGTCGAGCTGTGGAGTACCAGAGTACAGACAGATTACATATATTTTTATTATTAATAATAATGTATATATATTTGTATATGTAACATTATACCAACATATTTTATTTCTATGGGCGGCGGTGATTGTTTTCCATCAGGTGACATGTTTGCTCGTTTGCCCTTCTTTTCCAAGACAATGTATAATAGATTTTTTCACATTCTAGTTCTACATATGAACCTATACGTATATATTTACATAAATCTTATACAGTCATCCATTGATTCCAGCAGCGACTTCTTCGGAAATGTACACTAGAAGTACTCGCAGCGCTTTGGGAGCATTGGACGGCCGTGGACTTGTTGCGGTGATAAAGCGACAGGTTCCGTTGGCGGGGCAACTGGACCATGAGCTGGCGTGGGGACAAGGCTGGGGGTGGGTCACCCTGCCGAACGGCGTATGGAGTGGACGTGAGTACCTTGTTTCTTAAGGCCGGCACTCTCTTTTCATGCACCACTACCCTGTGGAACCAGCTGTCTCCAGCGGTGTTTCCAAACCAATACAACTTTCAATAAGAAGTCTACACTTTTCCTAAAGGCTAGTAACGCTTCTGGAATGCCTATGGCACGGATGTCTATTCGCGGCGACTATATATTATGCTTATATATATATATATATTATGCGTATGCTTATATATGCTTATACAGGCGTGTCACCTGATATGAAGCCATACTATATATATTGCTTCCTATCAGGTGACACGCCTGCTCGTTTGCCTTCCTATCCCGTAAAAAAGTAGCTTTTACATGAGAGTTCCTTCACGTTGATTCGATAAAAAAAAAGTCAGATGAAAATTTTTGGCCGAATATTAGTATTTTGCTGACATTATGTCATTTTTTTTTCTCAGCCTATGTCATACGACTGGGCACATTCATGGCTGGGCATCATTTTGAAGAATTTTATTTGAAGAAACGCAGGCACGCCACAGTACCTAGGGCGACCGGACGGCCGGATGATTTTTCTATATAAGCCCATAAAAAGGATGGTGCGGCATTTTGACCGCACCATCTTTTTTCATCCTCTCCACGTGATCCAGAACGGAACGGAGTTTATGCCTGTTTATATCTCCAAATATTTCGGCAACAGTCACAAGCTCTGATCCCGCAGGACTCTACAGCTTCCATCCGGTCTCTGTTTTGCGTCGAGGATCTTCCGCATGATTTTCCATTAGGAAAAAATGTATAGAAATTCGCGGATTATTTTTCAGACTTCTCTAAAGACATTTTCTGATGATTTTTTAACGATTTCAGGTTTAATGTGGTCGCAGGAAGGTGAGGATTTTGCGCTGCATGCAATGCCCGTTATGCACCACACAAATGTATCTCAGGCGTGTTCCATGCTGGACGGAGTGACGGCATACGAAGCGGCCGCGTATGAGCAAGCACTTGCCGAATACGATGACACTGCGACTACATCCGACGACTGGGACTTCGGAGTCGACTGTGGGGATTTTATGATGTAAAACAATGCCTTTTTCGAAGCAATACAAAATGGGCGTACCTAAGGGGACAAAGTTAGGGTCAATATTTCTTCCTCTGCACATCGCAGTAACCATATATTCTCAATGGCTCTATTATTTACCATTCAATATTTTATGACAATACAATACAAAATTAATAAACAATTTAATCAAAGAGAAATATTAATAACCTACTTAAAATCAAAGTTATATCTATAAAAATAATATAGAGCAATGATATACAAGTACATATATTAAGTTTACTTGAAAGAATAAAAAGATAGGTACGCTCATTTATCAGATATAAGTGTCCTTTATAAGATCGCTTGGATTAATTTCCAATAAGATCACAGGTCAATTTTGCAGAACAATGAAATCATAATAAAATAGTTCAAGGTGATGACGTAAGGTTCCTTAATGTCCTTTACTCAATACAAATCACTATTTCAAAAAGAAAAACACGCAAAAGACTGCAATCTGCAACAAGACATTATAATGAGAATATATATTATAGAAAAAATTAAAGGAACGAAATATAACAGTTTTTGTAACAAATATGCGTAAACAATATAAATTTTTCCTTTGCAATTAAGTTTTTTGTGGTACTATTTAAATCAGGTTTTATATAAGTAAGATTTTTTTAAACGCCTGAAGAAAATTAATTTCTTCCGTCTCAATTTTAAATATTGCGTCTCAATTTTTAGATAGTACCAATTATTAAAAAAGTTTATTCCTTTATTTACAATTGGTCTTCGCTTTATTAACAATTCGTAAAACAAAGCATATTGTAAACGTAGCTAATACTGAATAAAAATCAAACTAAAAGGTCTAAGAAGGTATAATGTCTAAGAAGTAATTAAGGAACTTTTGATTAACACCATGCCTCTAATACTACCATATAAAAAATATTAACGCATTGTTTAATACGAACCAAGTTTAAAAGTGCCAAATCACACAATGATGTGCCAATAATAAAAACAATCTATATAAGTAATCAATACAAAGCATCTTATGAATTTTATATCTTGACAATTTACAAGAAACAAACGCGAGAGAACATTCGCATCTTCCAAATCCTTCAATACGTGAAATGTTGGATTAATTTAGCTAGTTGCATGCTCTGTAGATGTCTGTCTTTGTCATAGGAAAAAAATGTGTGTAGCCATGATATTAGAAACGTATATTTAACGGCCTAATTATTTGGGCAAAGTTCAATTCAAAATCTTCTATCCTCTACCCCAGCGGTTCTCAACCCCCGTGCTGCGGACCGGTATCGGGCCGCATAGGACACATTAATTTTTTATTGTTTGCGTCAGACGTTACTTTGCATAGATCCACGAACACAAATTAAAAAAATAATATTGTATATTTGCGAAGAATTGCATAGAGAATAACTTACCGAGAAATGGCCGTCAGCAAGTCCTCCAACACCCCGCCATGGTCACCGTAATATTTATGGTTGCCTTTCGTAGAGCCTACTATACGAGTCTCGTATAATAGGCTCTACGAAAAGTTATATTGTATGTTTTATGTTAGTGACCATGGTGAAGTGTTGGAGGATTTGCTGACGGCCGTTTCTCGGTAAGTATTATAATTCTCTATATACTTCTTCGCAAACACATAATTTTTTCGACTTGTGTTCGCGGATCTTAGCAAAGTAAGTTTCAAAAACTGTCCATCTTTACACATTAATAGTATTTATTTATCTTAAGATTGTATGACTTTCCATGGACAAGAGATTATTGTAAGCTGAGCGACAGTGTAGACTTAGTAGAAGGAAAAAAGTGTGTAAATCAAAACAATAAAATAATCATCGTCCTCCTCTCAGCGGTCCGCGGCGAAAAAAGGTTGGGAACCACTGCTCCTACCTACACACACACACACACGCGCTAAAACTTTGATACTTACTCTATAAATGATTTAAAATACTTTTCTATTCTTTGTTCTGTTGTGTTCAATTTTAAAAAAGGGTATCACAATACGTGCCACGAAAGATGAGAAAGAGAAGCGACAATATTGAAAAGTACGGACATGCTCAAATAATAAATAAACACATACAAGTATACTTTTTAAATGCAACACAAATTATTGAGAACGTTTAGATTTGGAGGTCGACTTCTTTTGTAAACAGCATATCTACAATTCAAAACGCGTGGTAGGGTTTTTATGGAATATATTGGCAAACGAAAAATGAAATATTTCATCCCCGCCATCTTAATGAATGGCGATCCAGTACGGTGTGTTTTTCCCAAAACTTCTTTCCACGCACCTCCGTGGAACCAGCTATCTCCAGCGGGGTTTCCGAACTGATACGATATTGGAACTTTCATATAATAAGGCTACAGATTTCTTAAAGGCCGGCAACGCCGGAAAAAGGAAATAAAGGATAGGGAAAATAATTGGACCTTCGGATAAGTACACTCACTGTACGAGTCGCGGTGTAATACTTTCCTGAACGAGCTGGCCTATTCGTGCTACCTCGGCTCTACCCATATTAACCCTTTGCGATCGTTTGTCTACTCTCAGCCACCACAACGAGAAACCGTTCTAAGACTATACTGAATTCGTTCATATGTTACTGTACACTTGATATACACAAATATAATTATCTAGAGACGTTACACACAAAGATCAGCCACAATCAAAGACAAATTTTTCACCAGAAGTTTTCATCGAAACTTCTTTCTACGCACCACTGTGGAACCAGCTACCTTCGGAGGTCTTTCCGAACCGATACGACATTGGCACCTTCAAAAAACAAGCCTACACATAGCTAAAAGGTCGGCAACGCTTCCATGACTCCTACGGTGTCGCGCTTGTCTATGGGCGCCTAAGCGCGCGCTTGTCTATTGATTGCTTTATCATCAGGCGGCACGCTTGCTCGTTTGCCCTTCTATCCCATAAAAAAACCAAAAAAACTTAATGTCCTTTTCATTGCATAGAACCTATTGACTTTTTTTTCAGAATATTTTCACAGATTCACTGCCCAAAAATATTGAACTAAAGACAAATAAATATGCCAAAAATAAAATAGACCAGAAGAGCTTATCTGATCGATTAACGTGGAACAACTAGATAGACGTGACGAAAGAAGAGTTAACAGCTTTTTTATTATTTGGGAAATTAATTTCAACCAGTACGACACCAATGTCCAAATTTAATACGTCCGAAAAGGGTTAAAACAAAGTAAGCGAAAGATGAGCTCTGACATATCTTTCATGGCGCGTAATGATAAGTCTTTATAGGCTAAGGTGCAATATTTTTAAATTCAAACAGGCACCGACTTTTCGAATGTTTTACGTGCCACGAAACCAGGGTAATATTTCAAATCGTATTCACAATAAACATGATGAAGTCGCACAAAAATTAAAATGTAAAATATTATTTTTTTCATAACTAGAGTAAGTACCACGCTTATCCCCAAAAACACCAATTACAAAGGATATATATGTTATTAAATTAAATGCTAAATAACTTCGTATTTAGGTGTAAGTAACCTTGATGTTAGTAATTAGTGAAACGTGGTCGGTAGATAAATATACGATATGGCGCTAAAGTGAGACCTTTTAAAAAACGATTGACTAAAACAATTCTGAATATTAGTTATTAAAACTTTCAGAAACCCCAAACTTATTTGAAAGATTCTCAACACATTTTTTATTTATTTTCGTTTGCATTGTATAAAAAGGTTATAAAAATTTTATAAGTTATTTATTTACAAGCATTTTATGTAGTAATTTGTCAACTCAAAACAGAGTAAAAATTCATTACGTTTAAATGTTATACTATTTATTGTTTCTTATATTAATACACTGAGGACGAATGACATGATATCTCGTATTTGATATTGCCTCGTTAGATAACTTCAGCGAGATATCGAAATATTCAATATCTCACTTGGGATTGTTGCAAGGAAGTTTGTCACAAGTTTCATTTTTTTTTACCTCGACATGGTGATTACTTTAGAACGCAGTTGACAAGTATAACCCTTATCTCAACCGCACTGATTAACCTCCTTCGTGTCTTCTCCCTTCTACGTGACATTAGCGAAATCATCCGTGCTATTTTGGGACTATTGAAAGTCATTATATTATATTCAAATAATTGAATGAATGACAAGTATAAACTTTTGGGATAAACATTTGTATGGTCGACTGATAATTATTATTTAGAGTCTATTTGTTCTTGTGATTAGCGTGTTTATAATGGTACCTATTACACAGGGAATTGTTTGAACCTTCGAAAATGAAGCGTTTTATTAGTGCTGGTAACATTACAAATTTTAAAAATCATTTTAACTATTAATGTAAGGTATTCACTGAGTTCAGAATTATAATAAATTTGTAAAGTTTTTAAAAGGTTTCATGTGGCCCAATATACATCGGTTCTGACATAGCAACGATCGGAATTATTAGGTGTGGTTACTGTTTTAGTACAATTTTAAAGATTAAAAATGTGTGTATCTAATCGCTATAAAATCTTCCGACCTACCCAAAGACTGCCTAAAGTTATATTACCTAATACCTGTGTTGTGTGGGAATCCTAGGCAAGTTACATGCGATTATAGACCCTGGCCCCGCCAAAAAGTATGTTGCAAGATTTCTAGACGCCTGTACACTGATGAAAAATATTTAAATTTTAAGATATGTTTTGTATATCAGAAAAGAATTAAGAATATATCTTTTCAAATGTGTGTAATTTTCATAACATCTAATTTAAACGAAATGGAATTCAATTTGTTTTTTACAATTTAACAGAAGCACAAATCTATTTCAGCCTTGACTGTAAAAAACTGGTTCTACCATAATTGTGCGTAAAAATTACGCCACGGAGGGTAATTTCTGCTAAAGGGAATCATACAAATTTAGGAAAATATAGAACATAAATCCCTTTGACACATTAGAAGGTAAAAATATTAATTGCTGGCACCATGATACCGACCTTTAAAAATTTCTGAACTATACATAACAAAACGTAACAAATAATTGAATTGTAATCTTAAAATCCCATTTTTTAAAATAATGATAATAGTTAAATTATTTTTTTTTTTAAATAATGATAATAGTTAAATTATATAGATAACTTTATTATGTGTAAAACACATGACAACAAGCTAAAAGCACAGATAACATAAAAATCTTGCAACATACTATAAATGTTGTAGAAATTATAATTCACGAATATATAATATTAAAAAATTAGATGATAAGGAAACAATTAGTGAGTAAATAATTTTTCACTTAATGGTATACACATATGTAATTTATTTAAGTTGCTTAAAACAAAAATATTTATATGATGTGTAATGAAATAACAGGATACAATAGAATAATTCAATTAATTTACAAAAAATAGTTGATCACAAAAAAAAAAAGTTTTATCAACGTATTAATAGTTAAGTCATGTACACTGTCAAATTCTGCCAATGTAAATGTAGTGTATGCTATAAGGTACAAAATTATATTGCCATAGAGATTTTACATATAACTATAAAACAATTAATAGTAAATGTACCTCACAAATACAAGAACGTGAAAAGGTAAAGGATTGTAATTATTTATTATTATTTTTAGGTATCCAGAAGATTAATATTGAGGCTGGCAGCCCTTTTCTTTAAGTAATATCTCTATGGATATCAGGATGTTACTATTCAGTCTATGGATCTTACTCGAATTTTACCCACAAAATTGTTAAAATATATGTACATATGTATGCATTTTATTTAATTTTGTACAAATTTTGTACCTTTAGATTATTGAAATAATATTAGGCTGCGAAAACAAAGTTTGACGCTGGATTCGTCGAGAACAAGATAAAGTACATATTTTTGTATGGAGAGCTTGCAAATTTTTTTCTACGTGTAATTTCAGATGTATTTTATTTAAAATAGATATTAATGTTATAATAATCGCTAAATTTAATCGTTTGCACAGCTATACTTATACAACAATTACTGCACATTTAGTATAGAACATATAAATTGCATTCAGTGTTACATAACAGATAAACTATTTTTTCATTTAAAGAAAAATATTTATTCCTTGGTACTTTCGGCGGCAAATAAGATCAGCGATACGCTTTTTTCAATTCTAGACTTTTAAGCGATACATATAGTAGGTTGTGCTGTTTCACTTCCTAATTAACATTATAGATTACTTTTACTGAAAAGTAATCTATACCAAAATTAAATAATTTTTATAATTATCGATTGCACGATTATAGATTTTCTTGTATTTTTCTTGTGTTCTAAATATCTAATTTATTTTTAAATTATTGGTATAATTTAGGCGTATGGTGAAATCTTCGTTATTGTTTTTTTATAAAAATATTCAATACCGAATTAAAATAATTTTCACATGTAGCTAAAATTGTGTTTATATAAAACTTGCTTCGAAGTAAGTTAAAATAAAATAAAATCATGATGTCACGGTTATAAATTGGCGCCAAAAGTACAATGTTTTGAAGCCGTCACAGACCACAAACTTTTCTTAAAAACGGTTTTTTGAAAGCAACAAAACTTATTAGAATAGTTTAAAAAAGTATGCTCTAATAGTCACTTAGCCTACCAAAATAATTTTAAATATACGCAAAAAATTAAAGTCAAATTATTGCCTAGTATATAATTCGCACAAATATTATATATTTTTTTAATTCAAGCTGAATGCGACTGAGGAATTGAAGACCATAGAGAGAGACCATGTACTACTAATAATGATTGAAGTAAACAAGTAAGTATATTATATCGCGTTTTTTTTTTTAAATTGCAGATTACAGATTTTCTTACAATTTTCCGAACTGCACAACATCTGATATTAAAAAAACTAATGACGTATGTCATTAGCTAAATTCAAAAATTCGAAAAATAGAAACTTTCAAATTTTTACCAAAGTTACAGAGGGAAATGTTAAAGGCAGCATTATATAGGGAGAAATAATGCAAAAAAAAATAATTTATTTACTATTTAAATATGTAACTTATATTTTATTTCTTATTAAAGACACATTTATAAAATGTTTAAACATGTAAAAAAATACTTATTAAAAATGCAATAAAAATACGGTAAAAGTTTCGAGTCTTAAAGTTTAAATATTCGGGGTTTGGGAACTTTTTATTTCAATTTATTGATGGAAACCCTAGTTAAACCAAAAAATTTTCACTGCTCCATGGTTGGGGCAAGAAATGACTTCAACTAAAAATTATGTTATCACAGTCGGACCTAGTTAAACCAACATTCTTTTACGTTTCAAAGGACTTGATTTAAATCGTTCTCTATGGTAATTAAACAAAAAAAAATTATTTTGGTAAAGCAATGCAAAGTGTGCCAAGTTCACAGTAAGGTAAAAATATGACAAATAAGATGCGTAGACGTGGGTAGATATATTTATGAGCCACATGTCCGTGTTAAAGTGTATATGAGAGTTTTAGTGACGTTTCTAATACAAAATATGAATGTTTGTATGTAATTTTTTTAAATAAACGCCTACGGCAAATCATTTGTTTTATTTTTTAGTTTATAATGTTTGAATATTTTACAAGGCGTTTGGCTATCGACCTGGCGACTTGATGACTGCTTGGCAATTGATTGAAATCAATTGATACTTATCTTTTGAGTGAAGGGTTCCAGGTTCGAATCCAGATTGGTGATTACTGACCTACCTACCTCGTACGTACGACATTGCTGCCCGTCGCCGGTTCATCTCTATGTTTTTTGGTATTTGTCTATCTGTTTTTCTGCCTTTTATCTGAACTAATATTGGAAACGGCTTAATCAATTACAAGGAGTGTGGCCGGAAGATATAAAAAAGAGGAATGATTTAGAATAAATTTATCCCTGAATCCGGGCATCCTAAGAGGAAATAGAAAATCCTTAAAATGAGGGAGAAACAGCTGAAAATCTTGAAATGAAACTATTAAAATTCTGGGGATAATGTTCAACCTTTTTCTTCCTTTTTTTCTACCGGTCTCATTCTAACCCTTTGGTCGCCACTAGCTCCGCCTCTAGCGTCGTGATATTCTTATGGGCAATGCAAAAGTGATGCCGCCTTTGAAAAAGAAGAAAATTAATGGAAAGGGAGAGATAGGTAAACAAGGGAGTAGGAGTTGTCAAAGAGTTGTCAAGCGATTAGGGTTGAGGACTGGTTTGGAAGGCATATTGAGCTTATCGCAGAGCAAAGCTCATGCTCAGAAGCCTATGTTGGGGCAAGAGTGTGATACTTACGCAAGTGAATCGGCACATCCATGCTGCTGATGAGTGAATAGGATCTTCCTATTCACTCATCGGACACTTGTATCGCATCGTGGGTAATACCTATTGTACTGATAACTTTATGAAATCATTAAATTTACGAAGAAGCATACTTAAATATTCAGAGAAATATATAAACATAGTGAATAAAAATTATTCAATATGCTTATATATTTCTCTGAATATTTACAAAAGACTTAAAAAATACATGCGTTTGCAAAAAAATCGAAATCTATGGTATTTACATACTAAAAGTTAATGTCCGTTACGTATCATAACATAACGTTTCCACTGAATTTAGCTGCGGGCTTGCAAATCATCGCCGAAGATTAAAAACTTTGCAAAAAAATAGTAATCTATGGTATTTACATATTAAAGGTTAATGTCCGTTACGTACAACATAACATTTTCACTAAATTTGGCTGCGGGCTTGCAGCATCGCCGAAGAATAAAAACTTTGTAAATGTACGAATTATATAATCGTTATTGGAAAGGGTTAAGATATATTTTTGCGTATATTATTTGTAATAAAATTATATTTCTTGTTTTTATGGTGCTAATGTGAATGGAGTTTAAATAGTATTAGTTAAGGTTTATTATACAGCAGTGAAATAGCTAACAAATTATTAAAGAGCTTATTATACAGACGTAGGTGCAGCCTGTCGATTACTCAGCCAACAGTCATGCAGGCTGCATGCCCGCCATCTCGCGGTGATTCGATACGGGTCGCTAGCAAAATGACAGTTGGTTGAGTCGCTCGGTGACCGTTGCTTCGTTAAATTGTTACTTCGATAAAAAAGCGCGAGTTTAATTATCTGTATTTTCGCGAATTCTAAATTCGCTTAAACGGCGGGAGGAGCGTTTTGACACGATTATCATTATTTGTGTCAAATTTTGTGATTGTTGTGTTATTTTATATAAAATCGCGTGTTATATTTTTGTTATTTGTATTTTGCCGATTGTTCATAATCAAAACTGTTTACTTTTATTGTGACAATTACGCGTCTTCCATTTGTTGTGCCCAAATTTGTGATAAGATGGAAAAAGGCGGTGGATCCAGACTTCTACAGATGCAGGTAAGCTAGTGTAATAATAATTAACACTATTCTATTGGAACTTTTAAAAATTAATAGTAATGTATTCTTTTAATTTTTTGGATTGTATTAACTAAGTATACAAAATTGTATAAACTTAAATGCACATATTAGGCAACTTGCGCAACATGACCTTATTATAATAATCTTGTTTTACCTGTTTATTGCACATTTTACTATTTTTTACGTTGTTTTATAAAAAATATATAATATGCATAATCTCTTCATTAAGTCTCAGGTCTCTTTGATTTTCGCCTTTATAATAACTATTACATATGAAAAAGTTTTACACAAAAGGTCTTATTATACTGTGGTTAACTGCTAAGATACCATTGTGGTGTCTTAGCAGTCCTGTTCACAGTTGCTTGCTTCGCTGGTACAGCATTGCAAGCGACCTTCAAGCGATTCACTGACGACTGACTGATGCCGATATAAATCTCCTGAAATCAGGGCATAAATTGTTGAGGGCCGTCAATGAGCAGCGGCGATTCCTGAACAAGATGGCTGGCACTGCCTTTACCAATCCGTCAGCCCAACGTTGTGACTATGAGGAAACCCTCTCAATTTGGAAGATTAATCTCGAAGGAAAGGATTCAGCAGAAGACTTGCTAAACGCAGTTAATAGTCCATGATATGGAAACCGCCCAGGTTTACATTATTTTAGCCTGGGAATATATTTATATTAACACCCTTGACCCCACTACACTTTTTTTTTATGGGTTTGGACACTAAATGAACAAGCATGTCGTCTGAAAGAAACCAATCAACCGCACCCACAAACGTCTGTGATACCATTTGTCGGTCAGCAAGAAGCTTGAGAGGTCAGCTTGTTTCTTAAGAAGTCCAACGTCGAATCGGTTTTTAAATATCGCTGAAAGTAGCTAATTCTACATGGAAGATTTGGGAAAAATGCACCGCACTGGACCGCCCTTCACAGGAATGAAATTTTATTTATGGTGAGTTGTACGGTAGTGGAATTGAAAATAACTTTGTTGGCGCAGCGACTCAAAATGGATCTTGGCCTCCGAACAGATCTTAAGCCACCGTGCCCTGTCCTGAGCCACCTCCTGCCAGTTGGAGACTTGAAGATTGCGCAAGTCATGTCTCGATCATGTCTCTCCAGCGGTACCTGGGTCGCCTCTCAACGTGGCCAAGCTAACGAAGCCAGTGAGCCTTAGTCACTCCTATTACATTGGGTTGAGCCACCAGGTGCTCGATTACGGAATTTTTTCGATTCGCCAACTGCTATCATCACTTTTGATTGGGCCCAAAATCTTTCGGAAGATTTCTTTTCGTTCTGCCACTAGAAATGAAATTCAGCGTCAAGTATTATTCCGAATAATTCCGCAGAGCACTCACTCGCCTACACTGGTAAAAAACGAAAAAAGATGCCGACAAATGGTTAAAATACGTTCTTGAGTAGTTCGTGTACCAATATTTAAACAGCTAATTAGCCAATATACCGAAAGGTAAAATACTAGAAAGCGATATAACTAAAATTTTAAAAATATGATTTAGGTATTCATTACGCAGAGCTTTTCACTGCACTACCGTTTTTTTGCCATTTTCCCGACGTTTTCAACCGCACTCCGTTCATTAAAATCCCGCCTCTGTCTAGTCTAACGGAAACTTGGTTTCGACTCTTTTATTTTTATGTGAAAATTTATTCAGCTCTGCGAAGGGTGCATTTATTTTTTATCGCATACCTACGTCCTACACTCAGACTGTGTCTGCATTCATTTGTACCTAAAGTTTATATATTTCGCAAGTTCATCTATTTTTATGTGGACAGTCTTACTTACTATTTAGCTAAGATTCGCGACAAGCAAATACTTACTACTTACCTAAGATTCGCAAGAAGCAAACAAAAACAGCAAAATATTAATGTGTGTGGAAGAAGTTTTACTGGATCGTACTGAAAGAAAAAGTCTTCCGTAGAGTCTACTATACCTAATGATGCCTTGTATTGAAGTGAAACACGTGTCCAATGTCCGTGTGCAATGCGGAAAAGTGATGGTGTGTGGTTAGTGTTGGTGTTGATAGTGTTTGGGAGGTGGAGAGTTCCTGTCGGCTGTATTTTAGGTAAGATTTAGTATAAGTTCCCCGTAAATCCACTTCTTCCAGTAGAAAACACATATTATTATTTTTCTGTTTTTGTTTGCTTGTCGCGCATCTTAGCTAAGTAAAAGTTCTTCTGACTGTCCACATAGTAATGGATTTCCGCAAAGTAACGCCTGACTCCATTAATAATCATCTATTTTTGTAATATAGAACACTTTTAACTAGATTATAATTAATTATACATAACCGAACTTAAATGTTGAATTTGTACACATTATTTGTTTTTAAACGAGTATAAAAATAGACAAAAAAGAGCTGAGTTTCTTTCGTCGTTTCATCTTCATTCAGAAGAACCTTAGTACGAAATGGTGGTAGTAGTTTAATTGTTGGCGGACTGTCGAATCAAATGTAATATTTAATGTTAAAATTAAAAATTACAATTAAATTGAATTAATATATTTTTTTTAATAGCCCTTATATGTCCCACTGCTGAGCACGGGCCTCTCCATTTCTGGAGGAACGGATGTAAACCCACCACACTTGTCAATAATATAATAAATATATAATGTAATAAATATTCGTAATCCATACATATATTTATTCATAGATAAATTAATATATGATGCAGGAATTTTAAGATGAGTCCGTGAAGACGGATAATTCAAAGACCAATGAAAAACGTTAGAAAAAGAAACTTGTTAATGAAAGAACTCTTTATCTTTTCGTTTAACTTTATCTTTGAATTATTTTGGGTTCCAATGCGACGATTGAAATAAAGCATGGCCCTAATAACGTCCGCAGACAATATGACGTGAAGCATCTCATCTTTTATGTATGTAATAAATAACAATAAAAACTTGTATTCCATATACTGATTTTAAATCGCTTACCAGAAATGTAAACAAGTGAATAACTTGTTATATATAACTATTCATGTAATATAAACTTTATTGCCTTACCGTTTAGTATATTTTACAATGGTTATTATATCTCATTTGAATAACGTGCCAGTTATGAATCACCAACAGTCGCTTTTTCAAACGCGCCAAATGTCTGCGACGTCGGCGCTTGCGCAGTATCATCGTAACCATCGCTCTCTCTTTCTTATAAATGTCTTTAGAGTGCGATGAGGATATTCAAGTATATTTCATTAAACGGGGACTCGAACCTTGACCTCTGCTTAGCCGTTATTATTTAAGCTCAGTCAGCGGAACTCCACCGAAACGTTAGATTTGAATATTTAATTTTCGAACTCACTAGCGGAATGAGATATGGCATAGTTTTTTATTAAAAACAGTAAACGAGCTAGCCAACCAATTGGCTCAGTGGCGGGGCCCTCCGCCCGCGGAGTCAATGGTCGCGGGTTCGATTCCCGCATCGGAATAAATATTTATATGGATTTTTAAATGTTTATTCCGAGTCTGGTAACCCCCCCAATCCACATTTCCTTTCCTGCCCCTTCCTTTCTTCTCTATCCTTTCCCTTCCTCTCCGCCAATCCACGGTCTGCCGTGCCAATAGATGCGTGGCTAGGGGCGAGCCTAGTCGTAAGCGTGCCGATCGTCCCGGGGTCGGGCTCCCCCGGGGACTATGGTGCCTTACCTCAGCATGCAGGGCTCTGCTGGGGCTGACCTCCATCCTCCCTTGCGGCTCGTGGGGTTCACTAAAGACGAATTTAATATACCTAATTTGTCGAAAATGACGGCGACGTGGTTCGCCACCCGTCACGTCCTGATTCTCACGAGGGCGAAAAGCGACCAATGACGAGCCGTTTCGCTGCGATGAATGGCAGCGGATGGAGCTCGTGGTCTCTGCCAACCCCTGCGGGGGATAGGCGTGAATATATAAAAAAAAAAAAAACGAGCTAGCGGGTTACTTAATGTAGTTTTTAGATTATTCACCACCGCTACTCGACATTTATAACTTGAAGGGGCATTGATTCGTCGCGTATCTCCGAGAAAGATGTAGGAAAATAGCAGGACAGTGGAAAGTAAAGAAGAGGAGAGAAGGTGGGCAACGTTCATCAAACCAAGAAATCTTCTAGTTACTCAGAAGTCTGTCATCTGCGCGAGTATGCTACTTAATTTTAGAGGCCACTCAATTCGTGCTACAGATATTTGGTATCTTAAAACTTGACAAATTTTAATTAATAATGCCTAACTATATCGTAACTTCGCAATCTTCAATTGTGTTTATTCGAGTTTATTGAAAGTTATGACAATCTTACAGTATTGTCTTAGTGAGTTTTTAGGTCAGGAAAATCATTACTAAGTTTTTTAAGCATAATTATGTATAACATACGTGAAAAAAGCAGTTTAGTTAAACCTTTTTAAGCACATTGTACACACGGAGGAATTTGAGATTTGGCATAGTTAAAGTTCGTAGATGACGACCAAGGGACGCGCGTGGCGGGACCCATCGCCCACTGAGTCAATGGTCGCGGGTTCGATCCTCGCATCGAAATAAATATATGTAAGAGCTACAGATACTTATTCCGAGTCTGGTAACGCCTCCAATCCGCATTGGACTAGCGTGATGGGTTAATGTCCGTTCATCCAGAAATGGGGAGGGCCGCACTCAGCAGTGGGACATATATAGACTGTGAAAAAAGAGTTCATATGGAGAAAGAGTGCAGAAGATAAAAAAATCGACAACTATACGATCACAACACGATACACACGACACGACACACAATTTCATTTATTAGTTAGTTACTACTACGCATTTATTATTTTGTCTAAAAGTTTTCATATAGTTATCGTTTCTTTTTAATTTATTTGTATATTAAATACATATATATTCCAGTTTCCTGTTACACCATGCTTAATTCAGAAGAAAATGTTGGTTCATTATCACTTCCTGTCTTGTTTACACTTAAAAATGTCTTAAAGCGGAATCATAAGTGATTATTTGACGGTTTGGTGATAAATATGATTGAATTGAGCGGAAATCTTCTCGTTTTGTAATTTTAAATATTTCCTGCGATTATTTTCACTTTACTAAAGTATACATAGGTTTTTATGGCGATAGTCTTATGAGCAAGCGGGTCATCAGGTGGTAAGCAACTATCGCCGCCCATGAACATCTACGAGCACGGGGGGAAGTAGGAAGTGATGGGAAAGGGAGGAAATAAAGGGAGGGGCGAAAATGGTAGGTATAATATAGAAACCTGCAATAAGATATATACATAGTACAGAATTTTTTTATTTAAGTGGATATAACCTCATTGGTTAAAATCATATGTTCTAACAAGCATTATCGATTTAGTAGGTCCGGAGGCCAAACACCCTCCCTTTTCCTCCTCCCTCTTCCCCGCTACTCTCCCCTCCCATTCCCACTCCCATAATGACACTTTCCTTAAAGGTCAGCAACGCTTCCGCACTGCCTATGGCGCTACGGTTGTCTATAGACAGCGTTGATTGCTTTCCATCAGATGACACGCCTGCTCGTTTGCCTTCCTACCCCATAAAAAAAATCAAGGTTGTTGCTGCTATATCTTTCTCTTTGGCCTATTCAATTGCAGATGTTTCTTCGAGGCAACGTGTTTTATGACTGTATGTATAAACCGAGTTGTTGCTGCTATAGGTGTTGTGTAAAATCATTAAATGCTCATCTCGTTCTTGAAGTAATACCTCCTTCAACGGTTTGCTAAATTAAGGATATTTTTAGACTGTCTGTCTTTAGATACTGCAGCTCGGAACTGCGATCATGATCTGTTAATATATTGTACAATTACCCCAAGTTTTGTAACGTGTTTTGATAAAAAAAAAAACGGTGGTCTCCAATATGATGAAAGAATTAACGTCCAACAATTATTCCATACTTTGAACACATGTTGTTCATTCATAAGGAAGGCGGATGAGTACAAGGACATAAATGAATGCATGCAATGCAGTTGTTCCATCTGTGGACCCAGTTGTGCAAGCAAATAGATTACTTTGACATATCGAGCAATACCTACTTGGAACACAAGTATTTCTCGTTTTCTATCTTTCTTATTTTACACGAGCAGATTCCCACGACTTATACGTCCATATGTTTTAACATTTTGGCACTTTCACACAGGAATTGAGAGTGATGATTAATGAAGTAAGGCGTTTACTTGCGGAAAGCCATTATTAAGTTGATAATTCAAAATTTACTTTCTTAAAATCTTTGATATATCCGGTCATCTCAGACTTATCGGCGGATCTCTGATTTACTAATAACCCCTACTATACTGTTGTGATAGGTTGACGATATTAGAGGAGTTATTGTTCTCGTTTTTTTTATGCAATAGGAAGGCAAACGAGCAAGCGTGTCACCTGATGGAGAGCGATCAACGCCGCCCATAGACATTCGTAGCGCCATAAGCAGTGCGGAAGCTTTGCCGACTTTTAAGGAAAGTGACATTATGGGAGTGAGTGGGGGAGGGGGAGGGTGTTGGGCCTCCAGAACTCAGGTCGCTCACCATACGAAGCGCGGTAGCTAAGCTACCACTCAGACGCCGGTTTTCTGCGGGAGTACGGTACTTCCCCAGGCAAGCTGGCCCATTCATGCTAGAAACAAACAATATGCGATTCTTGACAAAGTATTCGTCTGCAGCGTGGCTCTACCACTAAGTCCTGAAATCCGTAAGTTACGTATTCGTTATCCTGAATACGTAACTTACGGGTTTCCTGCCTTCAAGTCTTTTTGTAAATAGTCAAGACATCAGGGTAAGCAACACTATTAGACATATTCACAAACATCTTGCCTTAAATGTCAATACCTGTTTATTAACACAAATTGAAAATGTCAAAACAAAAACTCATTCTTACTTAACATCCGCAGGGAGCGAGTAATAACACTCCGTACGTGGCTATTAAAATATTATATATGGATGTACTGGCATACTTTTGTGAACTTTCACTGCGTTTCGCACGACTCTGCAGTGTAGAAAATAAGTGCTAGGAGCATTTCGAAGATACAGTTACGCTCTTTGGTACCATCACCCTTCTTTACAAATCGAGCTTGTACCTTTCATCAATACTTCTATTTCCTTTGGTGTTTATATAATATGATAACTCATCATAAAACATCACTGGTCCTTTAAGCCGGATAAGAAGCAGCAATTTCCATAAAGGACCACGCTTGCTCATTTACCTCTATTCTAGCTAAAAATGCTTGTGCTAGGAAATAGTGATAATCCCAATAGAAGAAACGAGCACACGCCGCCCTAAGTCCGATTCTTATCGCCTTAGATGATGCAGCTTTAAAATACGTATGACAATCATTGATGTCGATCAATCTATTAAGTGTTGCTAATATAACGAATTAAATACTATGTAATGTGTTTTTTATGGCATACGAAGGCAAACGAGCAAGCGTGTCGCTTGATGGAAAGCAATTAACGCCGCCCATAGACATATACAACACCATAAGCATTACAAATGCGTTGCCGACATTCCGATGCGGGGATCGAACCCGCACCATTGACTCCGCTTTCGGGAAAAACGTACCGTACTGGATCGCTATTCATCCAGATCGTGAAGATGAGACTTTCAAAACGTGTAATTTATGCTTTAAGCTTTCATTACTCCAGAACTTACTGTGGTTACAGGACAATAATGGTTGGAGAGACACCCACAGTTTGTCTATATACACGCTGTAACGCCGCTATCGATCCGGGACAACCGCCGGCAGGCGATAACCGTTTAGGATATTATTACTTGTCAGTATGTAGGTCACATAAATTCAATGCGCTTTTATAGGTTTCCTTGTTGTTTTTTATGGGATAGGAGAGCAAATTAGCAGCGTGTCACCTGATGGAACTATTGCACTAGCGGTGCCGGCCTTTAAGAAACGGCTAGATTTTGCTGGACCTGACCTGTAGGCTTTTTGAAGGTGTAACAAAATCAATAAAATAATGTATCTTTTAATAAACACGATTGTACCAAATATATCTTGTACAAATAATAAAAGAAATTACA
This sequence comes from Baronia brevicornis, assembly GCA_031353405.1. Lineage (NCBI taxonomy): Eukaryota > Metazoa > Arthropoda > Insecta > Lepidoptera > Papilionidae > Baronia > Baronia brevicornis. The sequence goes on along the minus strand of JASFAT010003055.1, from coordinate 73,320 downwards.
AAGTGACATATATTCACTGTGTGGTTTCCAACATAGAATACGGCCACTCTACATTTTACCATAAGTGTCGTACAAGTCGCCTGTGCAAGCAAATACCAGTAGATGGGATCACCGTCTATCCTGAATCTCCATCCTGAATAATAAAAACCAAGCAAAACCAACTTAACCTCTTTGGCATGATGCGCCACTATAGTAGCTTTCGCGAATGTTCTCTTTCTGAACGATGCACCACTATAGTGGTTTTCTTGGACATCTTCTTGCTGACCGACGCGACACTATAGTGGCTTTAGCGGATGACATATTCCTGAAAGTACGTCACAATAGTGGCGCACTCTATTACCGCAATCATTAACCGTTTAAATTAAATAATCATTTTCACGTATTGTTTTATACTTGTTTTGCCTTCACATCTGCCGTACAGAGAAACAGCCCCGTGCAAAATTCATTACCTCCGGCATGGCGTTTTTACCTCCGACACGGCGTCGGGCCGACGGGGTCTGCGATTTACATAGATTCCCAATTATATTTTACTTGAATTCGATAAAGCTGTTAAAGCCAATAGGCTACCAGCATTAACATCTACGAATCAAATCGCAAAATTCAGCCGTGGCTAAGAGGTTAATAATCAAACCGTAAAATTGTGTTATGATAACTTTTTTTATACAATTTTTACAAAATAATATAACTTTTTTACATGACGCTTTTCATCACATACCGTCTTTAATGTGTTAAAAATAAATATATATAATATCCTGTGCAGTTGCTACTTCTAGGAGAGGAGTCTCCACAGCCGAATTGACTAGAGTCATATTCAAGATTTTTATTACTTCTTTTTTCAAATGATTCCTAACGATGCTGTCATGTGAAATCAGTCAAATAAGTAGGAAATAATTGAACTTAGAAGATATGTTTAGGCTATTCATTATTTACACCAAGTAAATGAAGTCTAGGTACAAATTGAAAATCTTAAATATGTATAATGGACACTGACTACATTCTTTATAAAAAAATATCTAAGTGTATTACTTATAATAAATATAAGAATATAAGAATTTAACTATTTCAAAATACATTCCAAAACAGTTTAAATAAACCCAAAATTTTCAAATTTCAAATTACAAAATAAATCCACCTAGGGTTAAAGAAAATTGACTGCACGCCGCAGCATCCACTCAGACTGCATTGCGGCAGTTTTGTAAATATTCAATTAAGCTTTGCGGTCGGAATGTATTTCATCGAAGCAGCGAACGTTCTGCGTCGATTCGAATTTGTTTTATGGAAGTAGACAAAGGAGCAAGCGAAACGCCTGGTGTCAACGCCGCAAATGGACATCTGGCAAACCATAGACACTCAGTTCTCAACAACATAAACAAAACTCAAGAACAATCCTATTGCGTTAAGCGCAAGCCACACTAACCAACGCAAAGTGAAAAATTAAGTTCTGCTCGCTTTGCTTATGTCACCCAGCGGCGTGAACCCACATTCACGCCGGAAAATAAACAAACAATGTAGTGATGGGATTCTCAGTAAATTCTAATTAAAAAAATGAAGACTACGAGACATGCTTTAAAATTCCAACCCCACCATCTGTATGATCGGAAACTTCTGCTATTGCAGAAATCATTTTTTTTAATTTATTGACAGAAAGTATAATACATGTGAGTCCATTAAACCTTATTGGTTTTTGCTGGGCCCAGATCCTTCTCATGTCAACTAAATAATTTAATAATATTATTTGACTTTGGTCCCATCCCAAGAATAGTGATATATGAGGAAGAATTGTAGGAGGCAAAAACTCATTTTGGGTTGTAGTGCCAGTGGAAGAAGATAACAAAAATATCAAAAAACTTGAGCACGTTCGTCCGATAAGGACAGCCTTATCCATAGACAGCTATGGATTCACTAGCCGTTGCTGGCGCAGGAGATTCCATATAATAGAAATTTGTGCAAACTATCAGACTTGCTGCCCGATAGAAAATAACTTCAATGCTTCTGCAATGCCTATGGCATTGTGGATGTCTATAGGCGGCCTTGATTGCTTTCGATCATGTGACACGCCTGCTCGTTTCCCTTCCTATTTCATAAAAAAAAGGTGACACGCTTGTTCATATGCAATCCTACCCCATAAAAATGTATACACAACATTTATTTTTCTCGCCATCACGTCTATGCAATAAATCAAAACATCCATTTATCTTGTGAGTTAACGAGATCGTTAATATTCATTCATTCAATACACATAAATGTCCTGCTTCCAAAAATGACCATGTGGAACATAAAGCAACGTTCCGTGGGCAGAGTCAAGCTACTTTTGCGACATTAAAGCCTGCAAAAATCTGGGTCACCCACGCGTTCCGTCAAGGAACTTGTAAACTGTTTGTGTACGTTTCAGTCGAGCTAGGCAATGGATATAAACAAACCATGACGACCCTATTGGCTCAGTGGCGAAGTGACCGGTTTCGCAGTCAGTGGCCGCTGATTTGGTTGACATAGATACTCGTGTGACTACAGGTATTTATTATAAATCTTCATGCTCCGATCTGCCTGGAACAAGCGTGTGGTTTAATGTCTATTAATTATTAAATGGCTGTTCTTCAAAAAAAAAAGATGAGATTGCAAGGTGGACAAAAAAATAATGGAGCAATTATAATTTTTTATGCGGTGCCCGACAATTCGATGAAATTCCGGGCCTTTACTTATTTGTTTGTTATTCAAAAATATATAAATTCAAAAGTATAATCCTATGTATTTATACTACAATAATATACTCGCCAAACTTTTAGGTTGTCGTTTATGTCATTTATGGCGAGAGGCACTCAATTTTACTTAATTAGTATACTATACATACTATATTTTGAAACAATGTAAGTATACTAAGTTTTAAACAATTACTAGTCAAATTCAAAATAACTTATTTCATTAATAATAATTAATAAGTTATTTTAATTGAACTCAAAATAGAAATAACTCCTTCAGTTTGGATTTCAGCATCTTAAGGAGATTGAGCAAACACATTACGGTTCTACTAACGCAGCGTATAATTCAATATTATTTAAAATAATATTGATTAAACCTGCTTTATCGGTATATTGGTGTACAGTTGGGGAAAACGTATTAAATAAATACGCCTCTATCGGTGTCGCATATGAGGCGAATCAATAATGTAACAGTGTGTACATAACGGGGTTATGTATACACTATCACAAGACAAACATGTGGGCTGTTCCAAAAATTGTTAGAGAATTGAAAAATATCACGAATATGAAAAATATTTATTCATAGCTTTTGAAAATATTCACATCCAACCTCTATGCACTTATGCATTCGGGTGAATCAATTTTTAAAACATTAAAAAAAACGTCTCTTGCCAAAAATAACCGTCGAAAGTCTTCGACGGCCTCTCGTTTGCGATGTTTAATTTTCGCGATATTTAATTTTGCCCCGAAGCATTTTTCTCACTATGGGTGTTATTCTCATGTTTTAAAAATATGATATATATTGTTGCAAAATATAGTGTGTATGTACAGAATTTAACTTTTAAACATAGTATATATTGTTTAAAACATAGTTATAATTTTTTATGGAATGAAGAAGGCAAACGAGTAGACGTGTCACCTAATGGAAAGCAATAAACGCCACCCATAGATATCCGCAGTGCCATAGGCAGTGCAGAAGCGTTGCCGGCCTTTAAGGAAAGTGTTATAATGGGAGGAGGAGGGTGATAGAGCGTCTGGAACTCAACTGCTTACCGGACGAAACGCGGTAGCTAAGCTACAACTCATATGCCGGTTTCCTGCGGCATTATGGTACTTCCCAGGGCGAGTCAGTTTCTGCAAACAAATAATATGCCATTTTTGACAAAGTATTCGTCTGTAGCGTGCCTTTACCACTTTCAAAGTTAAGTCAAATTGAACGCGTTTCGCCACCAAACTTAAAAGTTTGGTGAGTATATTAGTATTAGTACATAGGTTTTTAAATTGTTTAAATTTTTTTGAATAATAAATAAAAAAAAATCACTTGACGTTTCATCCGTGAAATTATTTTGAAGGTTAAATGAAACAGATATCCCGCTAATATGTCTTGGATAAGCGTAGTGAATTGGAGGCCGTTTACGCTAGAAACTAGGAGGTCCCGTGCCCAACACAAAGATTAATTCTAATTTGTCCATTAGTTCTCTTGAAGGTAGCGAACAAATTAACAGACAGACATTTTTAAAAATTAATTGATTGTCTTCACTCGTCTCAATTATCATCAACAGTAATTAAAAATTAAGTTTAAGTAACACATGTACAAACCAACATAGTATCGAAAGGAAAGGCCAAAAACAATACGAAACTAAATAAAAATCACCGGCATAAAATATATAAATACATATTATTAAAAAAAATAAAAAAAAAGTGAAGTGGTAAGAAATAATAAGGACGAATGGGCCAAACATCTAACAGAATGGTAGAGAGAAGAACAGGAAACAAAAGTAAGACACCGTCGTAGATACGAGGATGATATTAAAAAAAATAGCAGGGTCAACATGGATGAGAAAAGCGCAGTGTCGTGCGATGTGGAGGATTCTTGGAGAGGCATATGCTAATGAAAGCAAGACAATCTTACCGGTGTCAGAAAACCAAACATAAATTATATAACATTGTTAACACAGGCTACTATTATATTATATTACAACACATGTACAAGTAATATTCAGCGCAAAGACACGTATAGAGTACGTAATGACTCAATATCTTGTGTACTATACATTAGTACAAATACAGACGTCATCGTATGAACGTCAGGACATTTGATAATGACGCGGGTTGGCGGTGGAATGTCGCTACTGTGGTTAAGTATGCATAGTGTGATATTGCTTGCTATTTCGCTACATCGTTTATCAACAATGTAAAGCAGCCCAGAGCTAGACATAGGTCTCTTGAGTGAACGGGTTGATGACTAGAATGTTTTTGGCTCCTTTCTTTACCTCCCTTCCCCCCCCCCCACTGTAAATATCCTACCCTTAAGTAAGCAACGCATCTACAGTACCCTTGATGTTTTAGAGTCCATGGGTGGCGGTAATTTTTTTTATGAGATAGGAACGCAGACGAGCGGGCGTGTCACCCGATGGAAAGTAATCAACGCCGACCATATACATCCGCAATGCTATAGGCGTTGCAGAATCGTAGAAATTATTTTCAATCCCGGAACAAATCTGCTAGTTTGCATACATTTCCATTATATGGAATCTCCTGCGCCAGCAACGGCTAGTCAATCCACGGACAGCCTTATCGAACGAATATGCTCAATATTTTTGATATTTTTTGTTATCTCCTTCCACTGGCACTACAACCCAGAATGTTTTTGCCTCCTCTACAATTCTTCCCCATATATCCCTATTTTTGGGATGAGACCAAGCTCAAGCAAGGGGCCATAGCCTATGTCTTCCCATCGCCATGTTATTTGTTTGTACTTCCGATAACTTTCTCATTTACTATTATTTTTGCGGGTTCTAAACACATTTAATTTGCACACAAGTGGATTGCCTAAGAATCTTCTTTAATTATAAACTCGTTATAAAGATTCTTATACACCCCTCGTGTTAATTTTAACGTGTTAATAACGCCCACACATTGTATATACTCGATTGTATGTGTGTGTGTGCATTGGACGCTTCATGGATGGATATATTTTTGTGAGTCACGTCAGCATCATGCTGTAGTAATAGCAATATTTAATATGACAATTAGTTTTAAATTTGAAAATACAGTTTTAAGATTTTACTTCTGTCGGCAGTCCTCATGACTGCCTCCGATTTTTTTTGTTTTCTAGTTTTTAGTTGTTGTTTTTTTTTACCAAGTAGAATGTGTGACTCGTCAAAACCAATCGAATGAGCCTAAACTCGAATGGGTTACTAGTAACGGTAGAAGAGTTTCACTGTTCACTTCATGATAGACCTTCGCTACTAAGTTAAAATTATCATAATGTTGTATTGTTACGGGAACCCAATGTGTATACAAAGGTTTATAAGAATCGGTTCGATAGTAGTAGTTGAAAAAACCATCGGAATATTTGTAACAAAAAAATATACGGCGAAATATAATCGCCTAAAAAATCGATAATTTGGAAATGATCATTTCAATCGGGAATGTAAGATGGTCTAATGATATGTCCACAAAAATGTTTGCTTTATACCAAAAAAGGAAATCACAATACCTACTGCAATATCTAATGCTACTGTGACCGAGTTGTAAAGTAAGAAATGAAATCCATAGCACCTATCTAAGAAGGTAGAACAAAGCGTACCAGACCTCAGCTAGTTTCATATAAAAACTAAGAGCGCAGTGCGTGTTTGTTTACAATTCAAATATATACACGTATTGTTCTCAATTGTGGTAACAAGTAGTGATAAGGGACTATTTATAAGACGCATGAGTTATTCCCAGAAGCGTCCCTAATGCGTACAACGGTTAAGCGAAGAGTAACAGACCATTCCGACTAATTGAAGAATGCGGTGTAATGGACACTTGAGTCAACGGCACACAGGTGGAGTGGAGCAGGGAGTGAATTAAAAATATTCGAATGCAAAAAATCGAAATGTACATACAAATAAAAAAGATTATTAATGGAGTCAGGCGTACTTTGCGGAAATCCATCACTAAGTGAATAGTCAAAAGTTTTACTTAGCTTAGAATCGCGACAAACAAAACAATAACAGAAAATTGATAATGTGTGTTTTTTGCGCTGAATGAAGTGGATTTATTAGGAACTTAAACCTTTTTCTTCATAAAAGCTTTTTCTTCATAAAACAACTTCGAAAAATCTCTACTACATGATTTTATTTCTTATTTATTTATTTTACTTGGTGTTGTATAGCATATACAACACCAAGTAAAATAAATAAAATTAAAATAACATATCCAATTAAACTTTACTCATTTCACTTCTATACATATAATGTTACAAGAACACAAAGGCACTGCTATGTATTAATTTCGATTAATTGATTAATGAAATATATATTTCACTTATTTTAAATACTATGATGTTCCGAAAATTATTAGCCATAAAGTAAATCTAATCTCTTAATTTTAATTTCTATGAGAGCTATGCTCGGAGTTTCTCTGGTAGATGTGATTCGGAATGATCAAATCCGCCAGAGAACTAAAGTCACCGACAATGATTTTCGGATTAGCGAACTAAAGTGGCAATGAGCTGGTCACGTCTGTCGGAGATCTGACAATTATTGGAGCAGACGAGTGCTGGAGAGCAGACCACGTCTCGGCAAACGTAGTGTGGGGCGTCCCCCGGCTAGATGGTGCGACGATCTGCGCAGGGCGGCTGGCAGAAATTGGATACGTAAACTTGAAGATCGGGCTAGATGGCGCTTCTAAGGGGAGACCTATGTCTAGCAGTGTACTGCCGCAGGCTGTTGATTACTTGATTGATTGATTGAATCTTTATTTCATAACAAAACTCCTAGGTGGAAATCATTAGCCACTTTTGCGTAGTTCTTTTTTAAAATATTTTTAAGGATGGGATGGATTTTAATTTTAAGAAAAGCTGTAAATAAAGATTTTTCATATTCGTACCATTTTTTATTTCAATAACAATTTTTGCAAAAGCCCACGTATATATATTGATGATCTAATTGACTCTTTGGCGAAGATACCACTTTCGTACACTATGAACAAACATGGTGGATTAACGTCCTTATCTCCATAAATTCCTTCCCATTTATGAAGGAATGGACCTAGTGCCTAGCAGTGGAATATAAGTGGGCTATAAAAATGTGTGTAAAAATGTTATGTTACGCAAAGTTAGCCTGTTTTTTTTTTAACTTTCTTTATTTTAGCCAAACAAAGTATTTGCATTCACTAATTTATCTATTAAATTAGTTTTTTTTTATATATTCACGCCTATCCTCCGCAGGGGTTAGCAGGGACCATAGAGCTCTATCCGCTATTATTCATCGCAGCGAAACGGCTCTCCATTGGTCGCTTCTCGCCCTCGTGAGAATCAGGACGTGACGGGTGGCGAACCATGTCGCCGTCATTTTTCAACAAATTAGGTATATTAAATTCGTCTTAGTGAATCCCACGTCTCGCAAGGGAGGATGGAGGTCAGCCCCAGCAAAGCCCTGCATGCTCAGGTAAGGCACCATAGTACCCGGAGGAGCCCGATCCCGAGACGGTCGGCACGCTTGCGACTTAGCTCGCCCTTAGCCATGCATCTTTTGGCACGGCAGACCGTGAAAAGATAGAGAAGAATTAAATTAGTTTATCTAGTGTTTTTGTAATAAAAAAATATTTATGAGTTTGTGTACTAAAAATACTTCAACTCTATAGATCTCCCTATCATGTAAGTTGTTCCGTTGCACATGCTCATCAATTTATAATAAGCTCCTTCTACATGGAGAGCTTCGCCATCGTATCTATATTATGTGTAATGAAATATGGACCGCATGTGAGATAAACTCTTGTGTTGCGTTAATCATATATTATTGATGGCCATTTATAATATAATTAAGATAAGAGATATACATATAACTTTGCTTACTGAGTTTAACTGAACATCTATATATTTGTTTGAAGTATAATAAATTTAGTTCATTACCTTATACTCAGTTTTTCGAAAACTGAAATTATAAATAGCTAGTCTTAACTGAAATTTTTGAACTAATTCAACAATAATTTAAATCAGTCCTTGGTTAAGACTAATGTAAGCCAAACCATGTACATATATGCTTCACTCTCAGTCAGTTTGGCTGACTAAGAGCCAAGCCTACACGTACCATAAAGGCATTGCTTCCGTAAAAGCTATGGTGTCGCAGATGTTTATGAGCACCGTAATTTTTTTCATGGGATAGGAGGGAAAACGAGCAAGCGTGTCGCAAGCGTGCCGCCCATAGACAACCGCGACACCGCAGGAGTCGCGGAAGCGTTGCCGGCCTTTTAGGTATATGTAGGCTTGTTTTTGAAGGTGCTAGCTAATGTCGTATCGGTTCGGAAAGACCGTCGAAGGTAGCTGGTTCCACAGAGTGTTGGTGCGTGGAAAGAAGTTTCAAGAGAAGCGCACTGTAGTAGATCGCCACTCATCCAGATGGTGGGGATGAAACTTTTCTTTACGGCGAGTTGTGCGGTTGATTGCTTTCCATCAGGCGACACGCTCGCCCTCCTATCACATAAACAAGGTGTCGAGACGTTATATTATTTCAATGTTGTTTCTATTTAAGATCTGCATTATTATTCAACAGAAGTATGTATGTTTACTTTATATATATTGTACTTCGTATCAACACAATTTTCCTTCCTTATTAGAGTGGAATAGTTTCGGTGTGTCACAACGGATTCCTGTCGTCGCCACTTTGTACTTAACTGCATTACTGCAATTTGTGTACGCGGCGACCGTAACCTTAGGAACTCGATGAACAAAGGGGCCACGGTGCGAAACGAGGGGGGAGTACAATGCTCATCGGGGGGCTCATTTTATCGTAGGGAAATGTGTATTCCTCTGACGGTAAAAAAAAACATTCATTACCACATACACAACATATTTTCGTATGGCATGGGAATATCTGCGAAACGGCCTATTAATTTGTTAGGGAAGAGATCACGAAGAAGCTCCACGCTTTCTCTAACAATGTGAGACATGGCGCCATCTTGTGGAAACAATGTGCGTAGAGTGAAGGCAGGATGTATTCTCAATATTAGCAGAAAACTTTCATTTCTTTTAAATCTTAATTATGCGAGAATACATAAACAAGATCTCATGCTGTGCCGTTTCTATTTATTCGTCCCTCTTCGATAATTCAATTTAATTTTTCATTTCTTTCTCCACTGTTTTGATATTTGTGTTATGACACTCATGTATTATTTACGAAGGGTAGAGCCTAGTTTCCCACAACATAGGGAATCCTATTGTGGGATCTAGTGTCCTGTAACATATGTAAACGTTTTGAAAATAAAGATATTATTATTATAATATTATATAGACTACGTTTATGATCTCACTGACTCTCTGTGTGACTGACTTTCTGTGTGTGTGTTTGCGTATGTGCGGGCACTTTTAAATGAGGCAGAAACGCAATCTATCTATGTATCTATTTAGTTATTACACTCGTACTGTTATATATGTATCATGTATATAATAATGCTCGCCGTCCATAATCCTATCGCCTAGCCAGCACTTTTGACTGCTCTCAATATTTTAATCGTATTTAAAAGTTCAGTTCAAGTCCGTCATCCGCGCGTGACACTTGCCTTCCTAGTTAGAGCCCTTTATTAAATAAATATCCTTTTTAATTATAATTTCGTTTTTTTTAAAAGGCTTTCGGCTAAATCTTTATAACAGTACGTACATATCACGTGTACAAAGGTCGACACACCCACCTCAAACAATAATATGTGATAGTGTAATGAAGTAACAATTTTACCGCCGCGCGTCCAACGCTCCCAGGCTCTGGACATGTTTATTGCATGACAGGTGTCCTAATTACATTGTCGCATGCCTCCGACGGCACGACTTGGCGCCCACGGTGGCGAAGTACTTGGCGATACCTATTGACACAGTTTAGACATACCTACCTTTCAAAAGTAACACTATAAATGTATATCTTTTTCAATACACTTCAATCTGCACACAGACCGTGGATTGGCGGAGAGGTAGGATAAAAGGATAGATGGATAAGAAAAGAAAAGGCAGGGGTAAAGAAAAGGTGGATTTAGACAGGATAATAGGGATATGATACTACCGCAACGGAAAACGAGGAGTGATACGGTAGTAGCTCGGGAGGCCGGGGTCGTGTACCCAAGTACAAAATCTTTACAGGATTATTATCTATTGTACTTTTTTAATAAAGATGTTTAACGCAGGTTACAGGGAATATTCTCGTAACCACGAAGAATTTTCTATTATGCGATACATATAATTATGAAATGTTATCTTCAATAGATAAGTTACAGTGTATGTATAACTATGTTAATCGACGATTACCATTTCAAACAAATCCAATCAAACTGCGCGCGCCGGTCACCGGTGGCCCCCATGGCGTCATTGCCAGGTTGAGTGCCGGTCACCGGTGGCCCCCGTGGCACTCAACGTTCTAAAAGAAAGCAGGCCATATACGCTTTTTGTGAACTGCAATAAGTTCGATAAACGCTAGTCAAATGTGTTAGTAATAATTATATAGTAGTTTATTTGTGTGCTTATAAATAAATAAATAAAATAAAATATTCACCGTTTTTATCAGTCGTAAGTCACCTCCCACGTGACAACAGCACTTTCTCGCTGCGGTTGTAAGTCACGTGGGAGGTGACAAGACGGGACATGTTGAAACTCGCTCTGTGTGAAATGCAGGCACTGTTGCCTCATTAGTTAAATATCCGCAACAGAGCAATTGACATCTCCAGTTATATATCATTGCGTTTTCCAATTATTTTTTAATATATTGAGTCCAAAAATGAATAAAGTCAATGAAAACTGTATCTGTAGCTACAACCTAACGAGAATCACGTATAAAAAACTAGCGTCCGATAAGGGTTAAAGCGTCATTATAACAATCTATGAATGTTTATTTTTTATGAATGTGTATGTGATATAAAAATAATATATAACAAGTCACCACTACTTATAACGACCACGACTGCTCTGCCAAGACCATAACGACCTAGAAGTGTGTGTTTGTGTGAATGTATACTGTATGTAACTAATTATTGTTCTATTTATATTGTACCTACTCTTGAAAAGTCTTCCATCAACTTCCATTACTAGATGTACTGTCGCTGTTGAGTCATTTCCTCCATTTCCTTTTTATCCTATTAAGGTATTACATAGGTTTGTCGGTACGGACGATGTATTGCCGGTAATAAATCTATATAAGGATTGTGAAACAGTTTTATTCCATATAAACGTTTCATACCTAGAGCTATTTTATTGTGGAAACCAATAGAGCACATGTCAACACCTTTAGTAGCAGACTCGCAAAATTTTCTCGCAGACTGAGCATTGTGATTCTTCCATTCTCTCCTACACTTTCCCTTCTATAATTCTGTAGCTTCTTCAAAAGTACATACGGAACGTGTTTGCAGTTTCAATACGTAGGTACGTTACACAAGTCATATCAGTGGTCTATGGGTAATTATTAACCAATTAAGTGGCACGCTTGCTCGTTTCCTCTTCTTCTATAAAAAAAAAACCAACCCACAACGACGCAACGACGCTTATTTCACGAAAGTAAGCGAAAACGCGGGCACGATCTTCGGCTTCCCGCATCCAGATACCTACTCCAGTTGGCCTGCGTAGATTTAATGTTTGAATTTTTGTAAATTTTTTATTTTCTTTAGTTTTTAAATAGATTAACGAATTACCAGTGATTGAAATATGTATTTTGATTTTACGAACGTGCAACATGTCAAAAATCAGTACCGGAAATTCCGGTATTTCCCGGAATAAGTCCAGGTTATTAAAATTGTTTTACTTGCAAATAAATCATTCTATTCTACTTACGATTCAGGTATTTGATATTTAAAGGTGGTAAAAGTAAAACTTTATAAAATTTATTTTTATTTTAAGTCTAAACTTAAATGAATTTTCTTATTAATTTGAATTGAATTGATTGTTATAGTTATAAAACGTTAAAATATTTATACTCTCCCGGGATTCATTTGGAATTCCGGAAGCATGTCAATATTAACATATACGTTTATTTTTAGTTAAAGTCTACAGTGAAATGGAATTTATTATTAATGTGAATTAAGTTGAATGTTATATTATATATATATATATATATATATATATATATATATATATATATATATATATATATATATATATATATATATATATATATATATATATATATATATATATATATATATATATATATATATATTTATTCTAAAAAAATAAAATATCTCTTAAATAAATAAAAATTATCACCTCAACGAAAAGTAGAAAAGGAATATTTCTTCATTTTTGGAGAAACGAAATGAGAGCCTGATAGATAACTATTCTTCAAGCGAACCCATTTTAATAATGAACCAATCCTGTGATTAGTAAATGAATGATAATAAATAATGGATCGTAACTTAAATCCGGAAGATCAACTGGCTCAGTACCAGGGCCCTTCGCCCACGGACGGAGTCAATGGTCGCGAGTTGGAACCCCGCATCGGAATAAATATATGTATGGCCTACAAATATTTATTCCGAGCTTGGTAACCCCGTCAATCTGCAGTGGACAAGCGTGGTTGGGATTAATTTCCGTTCGTCCACATATAGGGAGGCCCGTTAGTAGCAGTGGGACATACTCGTATATGGGCTGTAAAAAAAAAAACTTAAATCCGACACATCCGAACCAGGCCATCCCTTTCTCGTTCGCTCCTTAGTCCAAGCTTTATATAATAAAGCCGTAGAAAGTCACTAAATGACAAAATAACCTTTCACTAAGAGAACGTTTATGCACTAAGTATTGCGGTTTTAACTACTTTCACTTTTTACACAGAAAGAAAGAACTAAGCTAATGGTAAGTCGAAGAAACGACCCAATCCTTCCCCCGATCCAATTTATAGTTGAGCCAGATACCTAGATTAACAATGGATTCATGCACAAATTTTGTTCACACTCTATACTTGTCAATTATTATTATTATTATATATTCACGCCTATCCCCCGCAGGGGTTGGCAGAGACCACAGAGCTCCATCCGCTGCCATTTATCGCAGCGAAACGGCTCGTCATTGGTCGTTTTTCGCCCTCGTGAGAATCAGGACGTGACGGGTGGCGAACCACGTCGCCGTCATTTTCGACAAATTAGGTATATTAAATTCGTCTTTAGTGAATCCCACGAGCCGCAAGGGAGGATGGAGGTCAGCCCCAGCAGAGCCCTGCATGCTGAAGTAAGGCACCATAGTCCCCGGGGGAGCCCGACCCCGGGACGATCGGCGACGACGCTTACGACTAGGCTTGCCCCTAGCCACGCATCCACTGGCACGGCAGACCGTGAATTGGCGGAGAGGAAGGGAAAGGATAGAGAAGAAAGGAAGGGGCAGGAAAGGAAATGCGGTTTGGGGGGGTTACCAGACTCGGAATAAACATTTAAAATCCATATAAATATTTATTCCGATGCGGGAATCGAACCCGCGTCCATTGACTCCGCGGGCGGAGTCAATGGTCGCGGAGTACTTGTCAATATGATTGTAAACCCTTTGATTAAAAGAATTAATAATTATCTAGAGCAGTAGTAGATGCCACCTATATTATTTAGGTTCCTGCAGTTTTAATTTATGGAAAAGATAGATGACGTGTTTTTTACCTAAGGAATACTAGGATATATTTTTTATGGCATAGGAGGGCAAACGAGCAAGCGTGCCGCCTGATCGAAAGCAATCAGCAACAGCAGCAAGCAGCAACAAGCAGGAGTCACGGAAGCGTTGCCAACCTCTTAGGTATTGTTTTTTGAAGAACTCTGTAGGCTTGTGTTTAGAAGATGCTAATGTCGTATCGGTTCGGGAAGACCGCCGAAGGTAGCTGCCTCCAGCGGTGTTTTCGAACCGATACGACATTGGAACCTTCAGAAAGCAAGTCTACACATTTCTTAACGGCCGGAAACGCTTCTGCAATGTCCGTGGCACTGCGGATGTCTATGGGCGGCGTTGATTGCTTTCCATCAGGTGGCGCACCTCCCAATTTGCCTTCCTTTACCATAAAAAGTATATGAGTACGTGGTACTAGGTCTAACCGATCCATTCTTGCTGCCATGGCTCACTATAGAATATCTTCCAAACCCAAGTCTTGATGTATGATTTTTATTCGCTTCAATTGATTGGAGCAAACTGTAATATATCTTCGTCCGATACGATCTCTTGTCAAACTAGTCGGTCAGTTAGTGTTCATTTCATTCATTAATTACAGCGTACAGCGTACAAGAGTTCGTGAAACCACACGCATCCTCAGTTGACAATGGCATTTACAATGAAAGCAAATTGGCGAAGTCGAAAGTGATGACGTCACCTAACGCCCCAGAAGGAAACGTTGAGTCAGACGTTGACGGGTGCACATTTATGGTCAGGATATGCTCGCACCACACGTGGGTGGGGAACAACCTACATCCAACCTTAATATGAAGATATAGAGATATAATCCCAACGACTTTACAATCCGTAGATTAATATCAATAATAAGAATAACCAAAGTAACTAAATTATTATAATTTCTACTATTCTACTGTCATTTTTTATGAAATAGGAAGCAAACGAGTAAGCGTGTCACCTGAAGGAAAGCAATCAACGGTAACCATAGACATCCGCCGTGCCATAGGTATGGTAGAAGCGTTGCAAGCCTTTAACAAATGTGTAGGCTTGTTTCGTCATCATCATTATCAACAACAGCAATCTATTGATGGATATAGGCGTGCCTCATATTCTGATCTTCTTAGAAAACTTCATCAGTTCTTTTCTTCACCCATACCTTAGAACCTGAAGACACAAGTCTTCGACCAGTGTGTCCTACCTATACTCACTTACGGCGCCGAAACGTGGACATTGCCAGTTCGTCAGTTGTTGCTGCACAAGCTCAGAGTCGCTCAGAGAGCTAAGCTCGGAGTTCCTCTGGTAGATATGATTCGGAATAAAGAAATCCGCCAGAAAAGTAAAGTCACCGACATAGTCTTTGGAATTAGCAAACTAAAATGGCAACGGGCTGGTCACGTTTGACGAAGATCCGATAATCGTTGGACAAGACAAGTGCTGTGAAGACCGCGTCTCGGTAAACGTAGTGTGGGAAGATAGATAATGCGGTCCCCGGCTAGATAGTTCGACGATCTGCGCAAGGCGGCTGGCAGAAACTGGATGCGCGAAGCCGAAGATCGGGCTAGGTGGCGCTTCTTGAGAGAGGCCTATGTTAAGCTCTTGATGATGATGATATTCTGATTTTCGGCTACATGCATCCAGTCTCACCGACGTATGTTAAGGTTGTCTTATTTCTTACCCTGGGTGTCGTACGAGGTGATTATGAGAGCAAATATCAATGAATGGACTTAGTTCTAGAGATGCATCATGGTATGTTTCTACGTTTCACACGGTGAGGGCCATGGAACATGGAAGCCAAACTCTTTTCCTTTCTATACTAGCTACTTCTCTACCAATTACTTCTTTCTTCACCATGTCGACGACGCCTTTTGCAAGAATTTAATTTCACAGGCAACGTTTCCCTGGTTGATGACTGACACCAATTGACATGTATAGGCGTCTTGAGCTGACTTTCATGTCAACTCTAGATGGGACTGAGTGTCCCCGTCCGTTCCTTCCCTCTTCCACTCGCATCATTCACATGTTACCCATAAAAGGACGACTTGTCTCATTTACCAATTTATATTTTACAAAAATGTCTATCTTAAACAGACGTTATATTCTCACTGCTATTTATTATTCCATATAAAAGTGATATACCTTGTGGCAGATGATAGCTTGTGGCGACGATGTCAGCTGTGCAAGCGAGTAATTTCCCACAGGAGCTGCATGTTTAATGTGTACAGTGTCTCTACATTTGTAGAAACAGCGGTCGAATAGAATATTTATAAGGTATGGTTATGTCATTTTTATTTATTTTTTATTTTATGAAGGACAATAAACAATAGCACAGTCTTAAGTAACTAAAAGAATACAACAAAATAAAAAGTAAATTATTATGTTATATATATATAATATATATATATATATATATATATATATATATATATATATATATATATATATATATATATATATATATATATTACTCACGTCAAGCCGAAACGGGGTGACAAGATAGGAAAGAAAAACCTAGAAATTTGGTCAAACTGTAACCATTTTTCGGTTATTGTGGTTAATTTTTATTATTTTTGTTCATTTAAACTTTGGAACCGTAACCCTAAATAACATTTCTAGAATCACAGTAAAAAATAATGACACAATTGCCCCAAGTTTCCTAGTTATAAGACTATTTGTTAAACTACGAATTTAAAATTTTCAAAATTTGTCGACTTTGAAAGGCCCTCTTTAAAAAAGAAAAGTATTAGAGTGCCGTGGCAAGTGTCATTAAAAGATGGCGCATTTAATCAGGATTGTAAAATGGTACAACACTTGTTAGTTTCATACTAAAAAAACCAGTAAAAAAATAAAAACCTCAAGTAACCCGATATTTGCTAACCCATTTTACTCAGTTAAAATGTTTTTTATTCGCACAAGCTTTTCATCAAATTTATAATACGTATAACATAAATAAATTTTGAAATATCAAAACTTTTCGGTAAATGATTGTATGTATGCATGGGCTGTTACCTCACGAAATACCACATTGTCGCAGAAAAGTAACTTCTGAGTAGTAAACTTTAGTATTACGTTTCTTTCGGTGATTTATTCGGCGAGAAGACCAACTCTGTCCTTTCCTTCCGTCTCCTCCCCCCCCTTTCTGCCCCTTTTCCACTTCCATTATTTATATCTTACCTGAATGGTAGGCAACATATCTGCAGTACTCTTCGTGTTGAAGATGTGCATTACCCACGATTAAGTGACATTTTTTCTTTTGTGCCTCCATAAATTTCTCTGAGTTATCTTATATATCTAGTGAATACATAAATAGGTGTATGATGAAAAAATACAACATAGATATACATGGGTATAATTGAAATAACTCCTGTACTTCTGGATTAAAAGAGAAAGCTAAACGAGGTTGTCTCTTTCCAACATATGTACATACATCCATTCCAGTCGCGTCCATTAAGTCGACTGTAACTATTCAAACAATGATTCAAATATCTATTATACCAAACTAAATAAAGTGAATCGATCCACTGTGAAACCGAGAGAAACTCGAGAACTTAATGACTGTGTACTATCCACGCCAAACACCGGTGAGCAAATTAAAAATCGTGACTAGCTAGCTCTAAGAGACATCATTGTAGAAATTAATTTTATAATAATACATGTACTAAATGTGTTATCCTAATGAAATACATTACCATGATCTTTTTCAATTTTTACTATAAATTCACACTCTCCTTATATACATATATTTGTATCTCTTGCTCAAATTTTCAACCGTTGAATAAATACTTTTTTATTCATCCACTCAAGTTCAAATACATTTTTTTAAACTTGTAGTGGATGTAACTTGATGTCATTATGGGTTTTTCAAATATTAATTCATTAACTAAAATAAAATTAATTAATTTTAATTTTAATTTAATTCATTAATTGACGACCAATTGGCTCAGTGGCGGGGCCCTCCGCCCGCGGAGTCAATAGTCGCGGCTTCGATCCCCGCTTTGGAATAAATATATGTATGGATTACAAATATTTATTCAGTGTCTGGTAACCCCGCCAATCCGCATTGGACAAGCGTGGTGGGTTAACGTTACGAGGTCCGTTCCTCCAGAAATGGGGAGGCTCGTGCTCAGCAGTGCGACATATATGAGCTGATAAAATAGTTTTATATGGGAGAAAAAATATATATACATACATATTTATATTAATTGTAAGTATTTAATAAAAAATAACTAAAATAATTTTTTTCTTTGTTGACCTAAGTAGATATTTGACTTTAATTTTTTTTTTTTACTTGTTTTATGGACATGGATAGATAAATGAGATATGTTTATTGTATTTTGAGACAATATAAACATTATTATTAATTTTGGATAACTCAGACCGTCAGTCTGATTACTAATAAAAAATAAAGTCCGTTTTTGAATTTAATCAGTATTTATATAAAACCGTATCACTTAGAAATTAGAAGTCAAATTAGATTGGCGCTATAAATTGATAAAACAGCGAGGCTTTAGAGCTAAGTAATAACGAAGTTTGTTTGTAAAGTTTGGTCAACATTACTCAACGGGTCAAGTTAGCGTTAGCTAAGGTCATGACTTATTCATGGTGCCGTGCGTGACATTGAAGTTTACGTCCATACGTTGCCAGGCAACGGGGAAACAAACATCCACCTTTGACATGCAGTCCGCTTCATTCAAGTTCCGGGATCGGGTGTGAAAGAAGTTGTTCACCACGGATTGTTTTCTTTTTTTGTTGTATACTTTTTCACAGTATCACTTCCATGAATGATTTCTGTTACTGGCAGAATCCACTAATAGCTGCCATAAACAAAGAATTTAATTTAAATTGATTAGCTGTTTTGTTTTTTACTTAAGTTCGAAACGTATTTGGTTTCATAATTATAAGATAGTACTTTTCCCGTCAATTTAAATTAGTGACGTTGTATTTTTATTTCATTTTCATAATCTTGTATTATTATCAGTTACATTGTTTAATTGTGGTGGTGTATTAAACAATATAGTTCGATTAAGGCGTATAAGTGATATGTTATGAAATAGATACGTGTATCGTGATTTTTTAAGTTGACTGAAAAAGTCGATATAAGGTTTTGGTAAAATGGCCACCATTTTATCAAGACGTAAAGTGATAACTTCACTAGTTTAATTTTAAGGGATTTGTTGTTGACATATTTTACTTGACATTGGCATAATAGTTGTAACTGGTTGCCATCAAAGGAGAAGAAGTTTAAAGTTTAAAAATAATATAGTGTTGATTTCCAAGAAGTTGTGCTCACCTAAATAACATTAAAGTAATATTTGGTATGATTTTTCTATGGATGCATCAATGTGAAATGCTCATGTGACATATCAGAGATACAAAAGCACTCAATGTCTTCATCTGATCGAGATAGTCAAGTTTCGGAGTTTCGACTAGAGAATCCTTTATTTGGATAGTGGTGAAGTAATGTGCACTTATTTCAATACAGTGATTATAAATGAAATCAGTTTCAAATAAAACCATGGAGACGTATAATTTCCATCGATCTATGGATCATGTTAACTGGTGGGAAAAGCAACATTGGAGAACGCTCGCCACACGGAGTGTATCTTCTGTGTCTTCGGACAGCGTTGATGCTGAGTTCAGGAACGGCTGGCTTACTCTCTCTGAAAATAAGGTTGGTTAATATTTTCGAAATTGTATGTAAAAGCCAGTGGCCGACTAAGCCCTTCCGAGGCCCGGAGCGGCAATGCTGAACGAGACCCATAGTCGTCGTACTTCTTTAATTATTTCTAAAATAAATTACCTCCATTTTTTTTTTACTACTGTAATCGTTTTTATATCACGTCGGGGTCACCGATGTTGCGCTCACTGCGTAGTGCTAAAAGGATGCGATATTACCTTTGTAGCGGCGATAGTTTATAGAATGGATTTCCAAAGGGGTCGGTATCGCCCCTTGAGGTCGAAACTCACCAATTGAACAACTTAACGGTTGGTAACCGTTAAGTTGTTCAATTAGTCAGTATTTTGTATCAATAGAAAAAAACTCTTCTTCTAAGAGTGCCTCTCCGACTTGCGAAGGTTGGCACCCAATTCAGCACAACTTTCCTCCTCCTTCGCGAGGTGCAGCAGTTCTGGAGCACTCGCTATCCCGGTCCACTCCCTGATATTACGTATTATGACTTTCTTTTTCGACCAACTTGTCTTTCGCTTGCGATTTTTCCCATCATGATCAGTTGCAGCAATTTGTACCTATCATGTCTCATGATATGACCCAGGTAAGCACCTTTTCTACCTTTGACGGTCTGCAAAAGTCAACGTTTTTGCTTGACTAAAGTAGAGGTAGGATTTTTTAAGTAATTTGGCCATGGGGCTCTGAGGTACCAGTTCATTTTGGAAAAGGGGCCTATAGCCCAAACTAATTTGGGAATCCCTAGTCTATAGAGAAAATTTTCAATAAAATATCACTCAGATCCACTGGCAGTTATTTAATAATTATAGTAACAGTTACGTTTGTGTGTACACGTGATACGGATGGACGAAGCTAGTGTACTCACACGCCTACTAGACAGGAGAACCAGATGGTCGTAGAAGCCGCGGAAGACCGAAGCTCAGGTGGCTAGATACAATCGAGGACGACGTAAAGGCAATCGATGTGAAGAAGAGAGAATGCCAAACTAAGACCCAATTGGAAAAGAAATACTGGACTAGTCTAAGGCCCACCCGCAGCTGTAATGCCTTGTTAATAATGATTGGTAACTATTATGTTAATAATATATTATAATATGGACAGTCAAAAGTTTTACTTAGCTAAGATCCGCGACAAGCAAAACAATATCAGAAAATTAATAATGTGTGTTTTTCTGTTGGATAAAGTGGATTTATTTGGAACTTAAACCAAAACCTTACCAAAAATCGGCCATCAATTCTCCACCCACCAACCACCATAGACAACACCAAACACACACTACCACTTTCTCATCTTGTAAACAACACGTGTTTCGCACAACACGAGGCATCTTCAGGTATAGTAGACTCTACGGAAGACAACATTATTAATTTTCTGTCATTGTTTTGCTTGTCGCGGATCTTAGCTAAGTAAAACTTTTGACTGTCCATATAGTGATGAATTTCCGCAAAGTAACGCCTGACTCCATTAATAATTGTATTATAAATTAATAATTTGACATTAGAATAAACGATCAGAATAGATTATATTGATAAATAGAAAACTAAAGTAGTGTTTATATTAGCTAGCGTGTGCGCTGAATTACGTAATTATTAGCACAATTATTAAATAACTGCTAGTGAATCTGAGTGTTATTTTCTAACAAGCAATAAATGAGGCCATAAATTTTGTTGTATTCCTTATTTGAGCTAAACGTATAAAAGCAATGGACATAATAAATAAAAAAAATATACATACATATTGCGATAAATGTCATTTTGTTTCTCACAAATTACCTTCATTGATAAGATAAATCGATAAAACTTTTAGGTCACCAACCCACGGTGCTTTACATACCAAATTTAGTAATCGTAGGTTTATCAACTTTTTACATGTCAGTAAGTCGGCTTCCTCGGATTGACTTACTCACGAAGTGTGGGCAGTGAGTGACCTTTGTTACATCATATCATTTTGCATATGGCCTCGTATGAGTCAGCGAGACTTGTGTTCGCAAAAGTTTGACTTAAATTTTTGCAAACATTTGTCTACCGTATTAAAGCTGGAACATAAGGTAAACAGCTTATAAATATGTCCTCTGCATTAATTTATTATTCAATTACATTAATTGGAAATCGATTTTATTCATGATTGGAATTTATCATCATGATAATGATGCTCGTTTTAAACCATTTTTGGGCATAAGCAATCCCTTGCACTCTCTTTTTTCCTCTCTCTAACCACGCCCATTTCTTTTAAGCGATATATGAAGCTATGTGATCGGCTCAGGTTTTGCTCGTCTACTTAAGATACCAGCCACCTTACGCCCATGAGTCATCCTCACTCCTATCGATATGCCTTAGCCATCGCCGCTTGAGAATATATATATATATATATATATATATATATATATATATATATATATATATATATATATATATATATATATATATATATATATATATATATATATATATATATATATTATCTTCTGCACTCCTAACTCTGCCAAACTTCATAAAAATATTTTTCTTTACGGAATAAAACATCTACAGTAATTAAATTATGATATAAAACTTGTGACACACTAGATGTATTATTGTGCCTAATAAATACAAATTACACAAATAATGTAAGATATTTTTCTTTTCTTGCCCGTAATATTATGTCAAAATGTATTTATTTCTTAGAACTGAGCCATATAAATAAAAACAAAAAATGGGACATTCTTAAGCTGTTGATGCACTAGTATTTTATAGTGGATATGGTTTGGACATGTGGCAGTGCCACAGTGGCACGTTTCTGGGACTAGAGATAGACGAGCAAGCCTACAAGGTAATCGTTAACAAAGAAGACCCAACGCGAGATGGAAAAACGAGCTTAGGGAGATAGTCGGCTCAAACCGGTGTCTAAATAGCCCGCTCCAGAGAGCAATGGATATCCTTGAAAGAGGCCTTCATCTGCAGACGGATTCTTGCTAAAATCTTTTTTTAAAATATTTCGTTACCTGTAAAAATTGTTTTTAAAAGCAAGAAATAAAAGGCTTTTCATTTTTGTTTATATATTATAGATAAACAGGAAGAATGGATGAACCCTGATAACCTGCCGATATTGACATCTTCTCATAAACTATACAGTAATGGGATGTAATTAGCATTTAAGAATACCTTAGTTATTAAAAGCAGGAGTAATAAAGACGTTCGTTATGGAGCAGCCAAGCGTGGAAGGTCGATGACTGGTGAGTCAGGCGCTGCTTGCGCGCCGTGTAAGGGCATTCTAGATCGCTTGCGGCGTTGGATTTATAGACGACGCTCGTCTCTTGAATGCTTATGTTGTATATACATGGGAACACCGCAGGTGGTAAATTGTTCCACATTTGCTCAGTTTGTGGATTGTGCTAATTATGTGAGGTAGTGGGTTTGATTATTCCATAGCACTTTTTTTATGGGATACGAGGGCAAACAAGCAAGCGTGTCGCCTGATGGAAAGCAATCAACGCCGCCCATAGACAACCGCGACACCGCAAGAGTCGCGGAAGCGTTGCCGGCCTTTTAGGTATGTATAGGCTTGTTTTTTGAAGGTTTCAATGTCGTATCGATTCGGAAAGACCGCCAAGGGTAGCTGGTTGCACAAACTAGTGGTGCGTGGAAAAAGGTTACGAGAGAAACGCACCGTAGTAGATCGCCACTCATCCAGATGGTGGGAATGAAATTTTATGGATACCATATTTTTCCGGTTTTCCTGTTGTTCCAAATGTCAAAATCTCCACATACAATAAAATATATTAATAAAAATTGCACAAACACTGAAGCTTTTAGGTTCCTAAAGTCATATTTGGTGTTCACAATATTTGTATTTCATGTTCGTGCTATTTCACACCCACACCATGTTTATAAAGAATAAATTATCTTTGTTAACATTTATTTATGTCATTGTCTCAATCCTTTCATTTTTATCGATTAATTTAATTCAGTTATGTTTGTAAATACACGTTTATTAATTTTACATTAAAGCGCTGACCTATTTATTTAATATAAAATTAATACAGATGTATTTACAAACATAATTGAATTAAATTAATTTACACTTAGATCAGTAACTCTGTTTGTTATGATTAATAAAGCAAGTGGTGCGATTTATAATATAATATATCCAGTTGTAGACATTGATATAATACACTTACTTGTGTCGCTCCGAAAACTGGACAATAAAAACTACTGATAAAAAATGAGTTGTTAGAGACAGTTGTTGTTACCCTAGGCTGTGCATCGTACTGATGATACCATCCCCAAAGACGCGGGTATCCGTGAAAGACTTTCTTCTTTGGTCACTCGTCGCACCCTAAGATACTTAAAGTGCAATATTCTACTAAGGAAGGTAGATGGCATAAGACCTCGTGGCCGAAAGCAGACGCATTGATCAAACCACGCATCAGTCCAACACACTAAAGAGGTCCATACATATGTACTTAAATGCTGAGCACGGGCCTCCTCATTTCTGGAGGAACGGACACTAACCCACCACACTTGGATGTAACTTTAACATTAAATGATATGCAATCTTTTTTCTAAGAGTGCCTCTTCGACTTGCGAAGGTTGGCAGCCAATTCAGCACAACTTTCCTCCTTCTTTGCGAGGTGCAGCAGTTCTGGAGCACTCGCTATCCCGGTCCACTCCCTAATATTATGTAGCAAAGACTTTCTTTTTCGACTAACTTGTCTTTGCTCGCGGTTTATCCCATCATGATCACTTGCAGCAATGTGTACCTGTCATGTCTCGTGATATGACCCAGGTAAGCAACTTTTCTACCTTTGACGGTCTGCAAAAGTTCACGTTTTTGCTTGTCTTGTCGGAGAACCTCGTCATTGGCAATAAAGATCACCTAATCATGTCATAATATTGACAAACAAAAGCAGACGTGACCGAGATGTTTTGTTTTCCTTTCAATACAAAATCGTGACCTCGAAGGTGATCCAATCAGGCGGAAGCGTTTGATTCAATAGAACAATGGAGTTAACGATCGTTTGACAGGTTGTATCCGTGTGCAACGGCGCGTGGGCGACAGCGGTGGCCTCCCGCTACCGCCCGCACTGTAAGTGTGGGCTCATTTACAAGCGGAGCGATTTTAAGTATTATTATAATTCAAAATGGTGCTCCATTGTATTGTAAATATTTGATTTGTGATTGTAAATATTTGATACCTATATCAATAATTGACAAGTCTTCCCTTGTTTCCTTCATCGTAGAATAATTGATAAATCTTCACTTATATTTATCCCGCAGAAAACCGGCGTCTGAGTGGTAGCTTATCTACCGCGTTTCGTAAGCTGAGCGGCCGAGTTTCGGAGGGTCAACACCCTCCCCCATAATGACACTTTTCTTAAAGGTCGGCAAAGCTTCAGCACTGCCTATGCCGCTGCGGAAGTCTATGGGCGGCGTTTATTGCTTTCTATCAGGTGACACGCCTGTTGTTTGACTTCCTATCCCATAAAAAAAAACTTAAAACTATAAATGTCTGAAAATATTACAAGAATAGGTATTGCTCGCATTTCTTGAAACTAAAAATATTCTCGACAACTAATAGTTAGAAGCCTCATATTTTTCAGATTTGAAAAGTCTTCGTTTTTCGCTTTTTAAAAAGCAAATTAATAACACTATTAATTTTACTAGAATTAACATAGAAAAAAAGTGTAAAATTTAGAAGAACATGACAATCTTGTTTCTTGTATTTTTTTTTACGTAACGTTTAACGTGTACGCACCTTTATTGACTCGTCGTTTGTATCTGCTTGGAGATATTGAGATGTATCAATATATTCGTGGGAAGAAACTTTGATCTCGTTTACCTTCTGTAGTAGCTTATTAGGTCTACAAATAGAAAGGTATATAATAGAGGGTTATATAGAGGGTTTCATAGTCATTTTATTTATTTATTTAATTCGCATGAATTATATTATTTTTGTACTCATCCATCCACCTTTTATCTTAATTTTTTTATATATGTTAAGGTGAATTTTTACCAATTTTTTCCTGACAATTTTTTTTATCGTCACAGCGACCCGCTCAAAGCCCCTGACCCTTTTATTTTCAAATACTTCATTCAAATATGACAAGATTTGGCTATGAAGATCCAGTACGGTGCGTTTTTCCCGAAACTATATTCTACGCACCACCACTCTGTGGAACCAGCTACCTTCAGTAGTATTTCTGAACCGATACGATATTGGAACCTTCAAAAAACAAATCTACACTTATCTAGAAGGCCGACAACGCATTTGCAATGCCTAGGGCGTTACAGATCTCGAGGAGGTCGGTGGTTTTCCATGGCAGGCATAACCGGTTAAGCACCGCGAGGGTGTCATGGTTAGCGAACTCACGCAAACCTCGAGACGGGCTTAGCGAACCAGGCGCCGGAGGAGCCCCGGCAGAAGCAGTTCTTTAAGACATCCCGGGACTCTTCCTTGGTGCCGATGGCGGCCGTCGTGGGGTTTTAGTCGGTAAACGCGCACACGCAGAGTCCGACATAACTCGCCGTCCCCCCTAGGGCGGCAGGGTATCCGTAACGGATTTCCCCATGTAAAAGAAAAAAAGGCGTTGCAGATGTCCATGGATGGCATTGATTGCTTTCCATCTCATTAAAAATTCTAGTAAAGAAATATCCACTTTGTAGCAAAATGTACACGATACATGTACACGTGACCTAGAGTTGTTACACTAAGAAATATCTATTGTCCACAGGCTCGCTTTCAACAGAAGCAGATGCAGGAGCGAGAGCTGAAGATAGCCTCACTATACGAGGCACAACAGGCCCGTGCCTTAGACAAGGTCCGCCATTCGCCAAGCAATGCTAACGTGACGACAAGTCCAACCACACAACAGCCGGCGCCCCATCCGGGAAAGGTTAGTTCCATTACCTATTTCATAAAAAACTGGTTTTTAACTTCTGTAAAGTATTACAGAAGTTTAAAACCAGTTTTTTTATGGAATAGGCAAACGAGAAAGCGTATAGCCTGATGGAAAGCAATTTTACACTACCCACAGTTATCTACAACACCAAAATCATTATGTGGATAGTTAGAACTTTTACTTGGCTAAGATCCGCGACAAGCAAACAAAAACAGAAATATAATAGTGTGTGTTTTTATATTGGAAGAAGTAATTTACGGGGAACTTAAACTAAATCTTACCGAAAAACGGCCGTCAGCAACTCTCCACCTCCCAATCACTATCCAAAACATAAAACACACACTACCTTTCACACGACACGTGTTTCGCCTCAACACGAGGCATCATCAGGTATAGAAGACTCTACGGAAGACAACCGTTAAGTTGTTAGTGTTAAGTTAAGGGTTAAGAGTGGCATGCTCATTGGAACAAACCCTTTTTTTTTCAATAAAAAAGTCACATTCATTATGTACATATCACATTTCATAATAAAATTAATTCCGTAACAACACAATATACCAATCGTTTAAATGCCGTGACGACCAATTGGCTCCGTGGTGAGGCCTCCCGCCCACGGATGTCAATGGTTTTGGTTTCGATCCCCGCATCTGAATAAATATATGTATGGCCTACAGATATTTATTCCGAGTCTGGTAATCCCACCAATTTGCATTGGACAAGCGTAGTGGGTCAATGTCCATTCCACCCGAAATAGCGAGGACCGAGGTAGTGTGAAAAAAAATACGATCCATTACATACTAAAACTATAGAATTATTATATATTAACTGACGGCAAACGTTGTTTTATTATATAAAAAATAAATTTTTGAGGAGGGCCACCTTTAAAAAATAACCCTATAAAAAATAGTTCAAGCTCTTCTTAGAACTATCGAATATACAGAAAAAAATCACAAAAATCGATCCAACCTCTTCGGAAGAGTTCGATACCAATACATGTATGTTTATAATGTAACACGAGAATTTTATATACTAGATATATTCCCGCTAGACTAGACTACTTATGCATCGATAATATGACGAAAAAAACGGGTTGATGTGGTAAGTTTAATATGCCATCCCAAGCAGCACCCTGTCTAAAGGTTCCTAACATACTGCCTGCAGAGCCACGTTGGATGGCGAAGGAAATCCTTTGGACAAGGAACGACCCGGAGAAAGGTTCAAATAATTTAAGGATCAATTTACTATTAATGTTACAAGTTGTTGAAATAACCACCTCACTTTCAGGTGCGGCAGATGTTCGAAGAGCGGCGAACGAAGGCCGGCATAGACAAGAGCTACCCTCTACAGCCGATACAAAACACGGAGCGGGTGCAGTTGCGAAAACCTCTGTCCAACGGCTATTCAAAAGTCACCACAAACAACTCACGAGTCACGGAGAAGAAGACCACAACGACACACATTAGCAATAGCACGCATAGCGTAAAGAAACAAATTGTGAGTATACAAAAGGAAAGAAAGAAAGAGTATACCGGCTAAGGCCTAGCACGGCGACAGAAGTTAATATAAATACCAAACTTATTAATTTACAAAAAGAATACATAAAATAAATAAAAATGTAATGACACTATTTTGTTTACTTGAACTTGAATGTACAAAAGGTTACATATCAATACCAGCCCGCGGCAGTCCACTGCAAGACATAGGCCTCACTCAAGGCGCGCCACCTAGCCCGATCTTCGGCTACACG
This sequence comes from Baronia brevicornis, assembly GCA_031353405.1. Taxonomy (NCBI): domain Eukaryota; kingdom Metazoa; phylum Arthropoda; class Insecta; order Lepidoptera; family Papilionidae; genus Baronia; species Baronia brevicornis. The sequence continues at coordinate 44,721 of JASFAT010003055.1, read as the reverse complement.
CATCCAGTTTCTTCCAGCCGCCTTGCGCAGATCGTTGCTCCATCTAGCAGGGTGCCCCCCTGCGCCCACACTACGTTTGCCGAGTCGCGGTCTCCACTCCAGTATTCGTCTACTCCAACGATTGTCGGTTCTCCGACAAACGTGTCCAGCCCATTGCCACTTCAGTCTGCTAACTTGAAGAGCTATGTCGGTGACACTGGTTCTCTGGCGAATATATAAGGCGGACTCAATACTATAAGACATTCTCTACCACTCCTTTAGACAAAACTGAGAAAAGTATCCGGCAAATGGTACAGCTAACTTTTTATGTAGGTATTAGGTGATTAAAAAGCCTCATACAAATTTATATTAAATTACCTTTACATTATTCGTGAAATATATTAAAAAGAGAAAACTGCACTTGTTTGAATGTAGAAATATAAACGAAGAGCGTAAATGAAGCAGTAAATAGCGATTAATTATCGAAGTCTATTTTTTATCGTCGTCGTTTACTTAAGCGTATAATACCCTGTAAATCACTTTTATTCCCAGGTACACAAAGTTGAAAACTTAATGAACGGTTCAGGAGACCTCAACCACAATCACGAACTTGATTTGAATCAAACCACGGAAATAGTAAGATGTTACAGATTCTTAATTAGACTATCTAGTGCCTTGATAAATCACTTATATTTTTTGGCCGCTTATAACATAGATTTTTGACTGGATTAGCTAGGTTTTACTTATTGCTCGATATTGCTAGAATTTTTTAATGATTTCGTAACGAGAGTAATCACAAAATGAAAATAGATAGAAATTTATACAATAATTGATTATAATATTGTTTATATACAAAGGACGGTCAAATCGCCAATAAGAATTTCTTCCGCACAACCGCTGTTTATACATGATGTTAAAGTAGATAATTTGGTGTGAGTTGGCGACACACTATCGATAGAGTGATGGAAAAATTACACTCTTTAGATATATATTTTATAGTTTAAGTCCAAGAAATTCTTCTTTTAAAGTCACCTTACCTTCAATTTTGCCCTCAATAATTACTATTATTTTATTCTTAATAATTACTATAATTACTATAATATATGACGTCGTATGCGCTGGACTATAATATTATATTATATATAAATTATTTCTCGCCTCGTTGTTTCGAAAAATAAATGCAAAATATGTTTTTTTTTTACTCTTTGATAGTTGTAACTAGCTCTAAATTTTTGTTTATTAATTATAAAACTCTTTCATTTGTTATTCTATTTTAAGCTTTCTCCTATACATCCATATTTCAAAAGCTCTCAATATGTTACTTACATTTTGTTTTAATGTCTAACCTTCTGAAACAACTTATAAAAGACTAGTGAAAGTGGAAGACGCAGAAAAATACAATAAATAAAGTTTTTTTAACAAAAAATCATTAACAGGCGCTAATCAACGGCCATGAAACTTCATCCGATGAAATAGACAAGACGGACAACAACTACTGCCTGGAAGATGAGACGTTCCCTGAAGCCCTGGCGCCTGCACCAACGCCCAGATCACCTGAGCCACAGCCCGAACCTAAGAAACCACCGATTAAGTAAGTGTATCTATTTAGATCTAGTCACAAACTAAAAATGGGATTATTTTTAAAAAAAAAAAAAAGTTTTGAATTTGGAAGTAATTTTGTTTCATACCCAGACTTTTTATTAAGTATCCGTAACATAGTTTGGCTATTTAGAATCTCTTTTTCTAAGTTCTTTAGAACTTAATTATTACCAATAATGTAGAAAAATCAAAATCGCCCTTTTTTTTTGCATAGAAGTGTAGGTAGTGAAGTAGTCTCTGCGTAGTGCTAGAGATACTATGCTATATATAGATACTGCGGCCTGCCAGGCTTTTGTGATCGGCCCATCTTTTTTTTTAATTTGGTGTAAACGCTAAGAACGATTTTTCATTTTCGCTAAAAGATCCAAAAAAATGGCTCTTGTTCTAGTTCTAGCTCTTTGTTCATTCGGTTTAAACCCGCCCTAATACATTCGAGACGGAACTACGAACGCTGTCGGAGTTTTAAAACTACCCTCATGTATCTTGTGAAACTAAAAATAACAAAATAAGTAAGTTGGGAATGTTTTCACAGGAACCCCGTGTCCAAAAGACCTAACAGTCCGACAAAGCCGAAACCACAACCCCAATCTGTTGCTCCTACTAGAAGAGTCGCTAGTGAAAACAAGGTGGGTTGTATATATGCGTAATTCAAAACATTATTTTAAGATATGTGAATATTATATGAAGAAAAATTCGCCAGAAAACTCTGGTTCCCCACATAGCTCTTTAAGTTAGCAAACTGAAGTGGCAATGAGCTGGACACGTTTGTCAGAGAACCGACAACAATCGCAATAAACAAGTGATTACGTGTGGAACGCCCCCCCCCCCCCCCGCAGATGGAGCGACGATCTGCGCTAGGTGGCAGAGATTGGATGTATGTAGCCAAAGATCGTGCTAGGTGGCGTGCGTTGGATGAGGCATGTCCAGCAGTGGACTGCCGTGGGCTAATATTGATATTGATTGAACATTATATGTATGTATGTGTAATTAAGAACGTCACTTTCAGACTTGCGACATGTTGATCCAGAACGAACTAGGGTCATGGGTTCGATTCCCTGTATCTTAATTAAATGTATTTATGCTGAGTCTCTGTGTGTGTCGTTGTGGTTTATATCGACGCAAAAAAGTATAATAATAACCGCAAAATAAAAACATACCACCAGAGCCAAAAAACTGATCACTGAAAATTGTATCTGATCACTTAAAAACAGTCAGTTTCAACGCTGTATAAAATGTATATCGGTCGTAGAGCTGTGAGACTTTTTTGCGTCGATATGTTTATTCTAGTACCTTAAATAAATAAAATTATAGTGTAGAAGCGTAAATGTAAAGCATTTTATTAGTATTATTGTCACCTACGACATCAACGTCAATGGTCCCCGGACATATTTCTTTTAAAACTTGGCGGTTCGCCCCCACAGTCCAATCTTTTCTACAGCAGATTACATGAATTATTATATAATGGGTTTCCGGTGCTAAAATTAGGATATCAACCTTAACTACTACTTTTAAACAAGGAATATTCTACGTATAACCTCATATAAATCAATTGGCTCAGTGGCGGGGCCCTCGCTTACGAAGTCAATAGTCGCGGGTTCGATCCCCGCATCGAAATAAATATATGTATGGTCTACAGATATATATTGCGAGTCTGGTAACCCCGCCAATCCGCATTGAACAAGCGCGGTGGGTTATTGTCCGTTCCTCCAAAAATGGGGAGGCCCGAGCCCAGCGGTGAGACACATATGGCCTGTAGAAAACAAAATTGAACATAAATATGGTTAAATATTTGCTTAAGACATAATGCACGCAAAAAGTATTAACCATACTACTGCGACAGAAAAAGTCCAATGACAGCCTTTTGTCAGTGTAATTCATTTTTGAATGTCAAAATTTTACAATGCTATTGTTGTGAAATTCGTAAAATAATTGTATAAATAATGAAAAAAATTTGAAAATAAGGTGCCCATATTTATTTATGTATCGTATGTTGCACAGCAGGTGACAGTGGCGAAACCGCGAGGAACCATGCAACGTTCGAACCCTGTGAGTAAAAGTATTTATTTAAACCAACAGCAATAGCTCAGTCGATAAGCCTCGGCCTTACGATCTGAAAGTCGTGAGTTCGTATCTTCCACTGGACTAGTGATGTGACCCATATCCTAGCACAAGCATTATTAGCTTAGTTGGAATGGTTAACAAGAATTCTAGTAATATTAAAAACATTGAAGAAGGAGAAATTTTATTTAATAATCCACAAAACAGTAAACAAAACATATACATATCAATTAAAGTAAAAAAAAAATATATGATAAAGATTGCTTACTACACTATGTATAAGATATAATAAACATAAACCAAGATTATAACCAACAAAAGTATTAGAAAAACGAAAACAAAAATACAAATCATGTAATAGTATATTGTGTTACCTATACTGTAGTAAGGATTATGAAAAGATATACTACTACTCAGCAAAAAGCCGCGGCACGCCACAGCGCTGGTTTTCAATGTCTTCTACTTTCTATAGCTTCATTGCTAGTCTTCTTTTAACCCTTCTTTGCATAATGGTGGAAATTTCCACCATAACACTGAATGCCCAAAAATTATATAAAAGAACAGGTTCACTTCAAGTTGATCGTGTCTGGATACCTTTTTAATGGCCATTGTATAAAAAAAAACATAGTTCTCAAAAATAAGCAAGTGCCACTATCAGTAAAACGAGCTTGAAGTTATCATTCCGCTATTTGTTGTAATTGCAATAAACGTATGATTATGTTTTATTATATTTTACAATTTCTTGTAGTAAAAATAATAATTTTTAGTTTAGTTTTAGTTAATCATCATAAAGAATAACATATATCTAATGATATCCTCTTTTATTTCTATTTAGTACTAAGCCAATGATCTTACTTTGCATGATAATGGTAATTTCTATCATATGGTTTTTTACTAAATTTATACTATAAATATATACTAAGATTTTTTTAACTATTTTTCCTTTAATTTTGAACATGAATTATGTCATCTTGATTTATTTCACCAATAAAGAAAAAATCATGCAAAGAAGGGTTAAAAAACCATCTAAGCATCCCTTTCTCAACTTTTGTCACGACACCTTCTTTTACTCCACTAGGCCTTTTTAATTTTTTTTAATAATGAATCCAATTTTTTTTTCATAGGTACTTAAGAAAACTCCAGTGTTGGTAAGTGTTTTGGCATACTGACTGAGTAATACACAAAAATTTCATTTAATTATTCATGGCTGTAACTAACTTTATATTATTGCAGTCTTCTCCCAGCAACAGGAGCAAGCCAAGCTCAGTTATGTCGACGGCTTCAACCCAGGGCGAAGGGTCGCCGTGTACGATATGCGGACGACGGTTCGCATCCGACAGACTGCCCAAGCACGAGGAGATCTGCAAGAAGTCACACTCCAAGAAGCGAAAGCCTTTCGACGCGCTCAAACATAGACTGGCGGTGAGTGTAACAGCTTTTATTCCGAACCGAGGCTACAGGGCGTTTGCTATTAAGAAAATCAATCAAATCACTCATTCTTCAATCATTCCCACTATCTCAACGTTCCTTTTATGGGATAGGAAGGCAAACGAGCAGGCGTGTCTCCCGATGGCAAGCGATCAACGCCGCCCATAGACATCCGCAGTCCCATAGGCAGTGCAGAAGCATTGCCGGCCTTTAAGAAAATGTAGACTTGCTTCTTGAAGGTTCAATGTCGCATCGGTTCGAAAACACCGCTGGATGTAGCTGGTTTCACAGGGTAATGGTGTGTGGAAAGAAGTTTATTGAAAAACGCAACGTACTGGATCGTCATTCATCAGAGAAAATCAATATGGAGGTGGTGCAGCTTGTACTAAAAAAAATTAAAACTAAATATATAAATTTTAATACATACAATAAGATATTACGTAGCTAAGACTTCCTTCACCGCGATTTTTCCCATTACGATCAGTTGCAACAATTTATACCTGTCATGTGTCATGATTTGCCCCATATGAGCAAATTTTCTCCCTTTGACGATCTTCACAAAGGTTCACTATTTTGCTTTACTTATCGGAGAACCTCTTCATTGGCCAATTTCTTCGACTGATAGGGTATACGAGCAAATAGGGTCTAAATCGACGCAAAAAAGCGAAAACGTAGTAAACCGCAACATGAAACTCAAAAACAGTCAAATTCAAAATTTTCTATTGGTCGAAGAGCTGTGAGACTCAGACCATTTGACGCAGTATTTTTTCCTGGTCCGAATAAACAATTTTGAAATCTATATCATTAACAGCGTTTTCACTTTGTTGCCTCTATACGGAAATTATTTTGAGGAGTTCCTCATGTGTTCCACCTCCTTCCTCTTATGCTCAAAAAATGCTTGAAATACGGCGCTGATCCATTAAACAAGTATTTACTAATAAATCAGTGGTCCACTTTGTACCGATTATACAATTAAGTACTCAAAAAAAAACTTACAAGTATTTCCTAATAAATCAGTCGTCCACTTTGTACCGATTATATAATTATGTACTCAAAAAAAAAACTTACAAGTATTTACTAATAAATCAGTCGTCCACTCTGTACCGATTATAGAATTATGTACTCAAAAAAAAGAAACCAGTATTTACTAATAAATCAGTCGTCCACTTTGTACCGATTATATAATTATGTACTCAAAAAAAAAACTTACAAGTATTTACTAATAAATCAGTCGTCCACTTTGTACCGATTATATAATAATGTACTCAAAAAAACTTACAAGTATTTACTAATAAATCAGTCGTCCACTTTGTACCGATTATATAATAATGTACTCAAAAAAAAAACAAGTATTTACTAATAAATCAGTCGTCCACTTTGTACCGATTATATAATTATGTACTCAAAAAAAAAACTTACAAGTATTTACTAATAAATCAGTCGTCCACTTTGTACCGATTATATAATTATGTACTCAAAAAACAAAACTAATTTAACCAACAATGTAATGTACCATAACAGACATTTGTAATTTACGGCTGACGATGAAACAGGGTACCGATGCAGAAAATTACAAGGCAAGCAAGCATTCTTACATCATTTATGAGGGTATTAAGCCAGGTCCGCGTTGGATCGACTAAACTGCGGGTAGACAGAACGCGTTATCAAATGTTACTGCGGTCTACTGGGTTCATCTAAGAAGATATATGATTTGTTAAAATTAATAAGCTTTACGTGTTTTCAATGAATGTTCCTCGTTGCAGACCGGAGCATTTTTTCTAATTCACAGCTTGTCCTTTCACAAAGACCTTCTACATTACTGGGTCTGTTTCTAACCTCATCCATTCTTTATATTATTATTAAGCCTTTATTGCTAATACCTTCTTTTTACATACAAATGTTGTATATTATGTTAACATATTAATTACATGTTAACGTTTGTTGTTGTTGTTAACGATTTAGTATATAGCGTGTCCTGTGACACAAAGGCCTCATCCATCTGTTTCCACTCATCTCTATTCCACGTTTTTCTGTACCAGTTTGTACCTCCAATAACCCTAATGTCATCTGTCCATCTCTTAACCTGTCTGCCTCTCTTTCTTTTACCATCGCGTGGTTGCCATTCGTTATATATTATCTACTAGATAATATAGTACCAGCATCGATCATTTCGGGATCTACGATTTTTCAAAAAAATAAAAAACGTTGAAATTCGCGGGGGCTATCAGAAACAGGTTTCTATCCGGTAATTGATGGTTTAGTAATTTCATAAAAGTCACAACACTTTACGGTTTTAATTATTTTTAGTATGCTGAAAGTTCGCACACGGCTTGCAGATGTCCATCATGCACGCGCCCTGTATAATAGGCGAATTAACATAACATTTATTTAAATGTTATAATAATGCGCCACCCCCTTAAATTGTTGTACTGGGCAGGTGACCCGGTTTGCTCCCCTCAAGATCCTGTGCTGGGATCAATGTACAATTCCGACAAAGTCTGATGCAGGCCTGGCTTAAACAATGTATCACAACATGCACCTATTATGTATATCATTCATCTTTTTACACTCACATTTTTACACTGTGTTCCCTCTTCACTCCACTGCACTACATAATTGAAAAACACATCTACAATTAATGACGTCGTATGTAATTATCTAAACATTAGCTAATCGTCTTGTAACTTGTGAACATAATCGATTAAGTTTGTATTTACGCAATATACTTGCTATCTACGGAGTAAATGGTCGCGGGTTCGATCCCCGCATCGAAATAAATATATGTATAGATATTTATTCCGAGTCTATTTGCCCCACTTATCCGCATTGGACAAACGTGGTGGATTAATGTCCGTTCCTCTAGAAATGGGGAGGTTCGTACCCAGCAGTGAGACATATATGGGCTGTGGAATGTAATGGAATATTTAATATTTATTTTACCCAGGGCCCGATATGTCGTGTTATAGTCAAGTTACTGACTAATTTAGTAGGAGAATCAGGTATAGTCTTGACTTTCCAACTAAATAATGAATATATGCAAATTAACGCACTCTCCATTAAACTTGTTAAAAAGTTCTATATTTAGGGAATCTAAGTAACTCAAATAAATGACGGTAGTATCTTTTATTTAAGTTATTTCGCTTTAGACCATGATTGGTATGGTTTATTTAAAACGTGCACTGCGTTAAGAGATCTAAAAGATCTCATATGGAGAAAATACTATTTTAATATTGACTAGCCCAGTGGTCGGCAAGCCACGGCTCTTTTCGATGTCAAGGTTGCTGACCACTGGTCTAGCCTAGGTCTAGGTGAAGGTTTCTAACATAGTATCATGAACACCAACACCCACCCATTCATCCATCTACACTCACCCACTCGTTAACATATAGTTGTTATGAAGATTGTTTTCAATAGTATAGTTGATCATGGCAACGGTTGCTATGGAGATCGTTGCTCACAGCAACAAACAATGTAACCAGGCCAACGCAGATAGAACATAGAAAGATAGATTCATTTATTTCCCTCTGCAGCAACACACATTAATACACATTAAATTATTACATAATCAACAGTACATACAGGTGGAAATGGGCGATGGCTCAGTCAAAACCTTCACTTATTGAGCAGAGAAACTGATTTTCTGCCACCGCCTGACCCTCACGGAGATGCAGTGCAGCACAACTTGAGGAACACGAGTTCCATATATACATACTTGTGATCGACCCCACATATAAACCTAGAATCTATAATCAAGCTTTTTATACATATGAACAAAAATAATACCAATTTAGCTGATATCGAGCATCTGGAAGCCCAGCCCAATGTAATAGTGGTGACTAAGGCTCACCGACTTCGTTAGCTGGGCCACGTTGAGGGGACGGTGGAGGATGGCGCAGTCAAGAGAGCGTATGTGAGTCGCCCAACTGGACGACGTCCTGTGGGGCGCCCCAGGTACCGCTGTAGAGACATGATCGAAGATAACTTGCGCAATCTTCAAGTCTGTAACTGGCAGGAGGTGGCGCAGGACAGGGCACGGTGGCGTAAAATCTGTTCGGAAGCCAAGATCCATTTTGGTTCACTGCGCCAACAAAGTTAGTTAGTTAATTAGTTAATATAGCTGAAATCTAACTGCTATAACTTGTTTATAACATGTTTGATTATTAAGTAATATAGCCTTATACTTTTCTTAAACGTGAAGCCACTTAACTTATGGATGGATAAACTAATACAGGGCACAGAAGCGGAGCCGTTCATTGGCAAGTTGCGCAAGAGCACGACGACGAGTTCGTCCACCAAGGTGGGCAAACAGCTCAACAGTAGTTGGCGGCAGAAGCACGAGGAGTTTATCAACGCGATACGCGCCGCCAAGCAGGTGCAGGCGCATCTGAAAGCTGGTGGTGAGCATATTTATTTTTTTATGTGATAGGTAGTCAAACAAGCAGGCGTGTCATCTGATGGAAAGCGATCAACGCCATAGGCAGAACGGAAGCTTTGCCGAACTTTAAGGACAGTGACATTATGGGAGTGGGAGGGTGTTGGGCTTCCGGAACTCAGGCCGCTCACCGTGCGAAGCGCGGTAGCTAAACTACCACTCAGACGCCGGTTTTCTGCGGGAGTGTGGTACTTTCCCGGGCGAGCCGGCCCAGACAAATAATATGCCATTCTTGACAAAATATTTGTCTGCAGCGTGGCCCTACCACTAAAAAAATATACAATACATCGGCACACTATGAGGTAGAGCGGCTTGGCCATAACGGAGAAAAAATAATCAACATATTACATGTAAGATAACATATCACATCACTCAATATGTTTCCGGCGTAACTATGAAAAAACATTTCTTTTTTCAGAATTGCTATTTTGTTTATCCCAATAGTCTCCTTCAAGAGTTATATATTCGTTCCGACGCTGCTCTAACCTTTCAATGCGTTTTTTGTAAAACGATTTTTCTTAATCTCAAAATAGTCTTCAATTTTTAGCGGTCACTTCTTCATTTGAGCCAATTTTTTTTCGTTGGAGCATCTTCTATTTATCTCGCATCTTTTTATGTCTGCAAAAAGCCAGCATTCGGTTAGATCTGAAGAACGCGGTGGCTGAAGAAGCAATTCGAAGTGTAATCAATTTACTTTACCCATCGTTTGCATCGTTCAGTCGCATTTTCTTTGTGGAACATCACTTTTTTCATTTGCATGTGGAGCTGTTTTTTATTTACTCTTGGACTCAATCTATGTGATAATTCTATGTAGGTAATATTCGCTGTTGACCGTTTTACCTTTTTCAATATGGCATTGAGCAAAATACCATGCGCATCCCAAAATACGGATGCCATAACCTTGACAGCTGAATTTTGACGTTTCGGCATCTTTGGGCGACTTTAAGCGGTTGCTGTCTATTCTGCTGGAAGTTTTTCCATGTGTAAAGGATACTCATTTTAAGGTACTACCTTGATGTGTGGCAACACTGTCGTCAAACCCATATGATTTATGATGTTTCATAAATCACATGGCTCTGACGACAGTGTTGCCATTAATGTGTTAGACCGGGGACTTATTGAGTGACATATGTACATACATACATACATACATACATAAATACATAAGAATTGAACTTGTAATTCCCTATGCAATTATTCGCAAACACAAAATTATTTTTCTGATTTGTGTTCGCGGATCTTGGCAAAGTGAGTTTGGCTATCCATCTTCAAAACAGCCGTTGCTTCGTAATCGATCAGCAAGTCACGCACGTAAGGCAGTGAGATTCGATTAGTATTCTAGGTACAACCATGCGCATGTGGCACGACTTGGACAATGTCTTCTGCATCCTTGGAGCTCGTCACGGAAAAATGGACAACGTTTGTTCAATACGAATGGTGGGACACTCAGACTCGAAATAAATACCTGTAGGCCATCAATATACATACATATGATCACGCCTATTTCCCGTATGGGTAGGCAGAAACCACAGATCTCCATCTGCTACGATCTCGGCACACTTTCCTTGCTTCATCCACACTCCTCACTCTCCTCATGCAAGCCCGCCGGTTAAGGGTAGGTACTCTTGACCTGACCTTTCCTAAAAATTTTTGGCAAATTGGTCAAAGTATGGTCTTCCCTTACCGTCCCTTCCATCCCCATCCGTAACGTAAATTTCTAAATTACGAGAATCTCAATGGAAGAGACGTCTACTACTCAATTGAGATGCTCTTTAGTCGGTTAGAATTTCAATGCCCTCAGTCATCAGGTGCTTATTAAAACCTTAGATAGGCAAGACGAGCAAGGTTAAGCCTGATGTGATTGCGAAGTTTCTTTCGCCGTTTCTTCGCCGTTCAGAGGAACTACATTACGCAATGATGGTAAAACTTTATTGAAAACTATATGGACAGTCAAAAGTTTTACTTAGCTACGATCCGCGACAAGCAAAACAATAACAGAAAATTAATAATGTGTGTTTTTCCCGTCGGGTTAAGTGGATTTATTTGGAACTTAAACCAAAAACTTACCGTTAGTTTTTGGTTTAAGTTCCAAATAAATCCACTTAACCCAACGGAAAAACATACATTATTAATTTTCTGTTATTGTTTTGCTTGTGGCGGATCTTAGCTAAGTAAAACTTTTGACTGTCCACATAATCATGGATTTCCGCAAAGTAATGCCTGACTCCATTAATAATTTATTGAAAACGTCTGAAGTTCGATAAATTAAATGTAATTTCTTATAACGAGATAAAGAAATATAAATTTGATGTTAAGTATCTACGCTCACCTATGCACATCCGCAATACCCACTGCAGGTGCATACTCAATGAGGTATTTAATGTGAGGGGAAGATAAAGGGACCGAAAAGAGGGTGACACCGTACGAAATAGTAGGAGTAGGAGCAGGAGTATTTCGTTTCGGTTTTCACATTTATGCTACCTATGTCTCTAGCCACTATTAACCCCTCCAACCCCCCTGTCCCCCTTCCATAATGACACTTAAAGGCCGGCAACACTTTTGCACTGCCTATCGCAATGCGGATGTTTACGGGCGGCGTTGAATGCTTTCCATCAGGTAACACGCCTGGTCGTTTGCCTTCAATCCCATAAAAAAAAATTTATGTAAGTTTAACTTTTACAATTCCAGGCAAACTCAGCGACCTACCCCCGCCTCCCCCCTCGGAGAATCCGGATTACGTTCAGTGCCCACACTGCAGCCGTCGCTTCAACCAGGCGGCCGCGGAACGCCACATACCCAAATGCGCCACCTTCCAGTTCAACAAACCCAAGCCTGCCACCAGGAGGCGGTAACGAGCGCTCAGCGACACACCTGCTGTCTCATTGTGGTGATAGTGGCTCAATATACCGAGTGGTGGATGACGTGTATTTGTGATGATTTAAGCATGAATATTTAGAATCGCGGCTTTTGCGAAAAATTGCTACAATTTTTTCCGAAAATATGTTGAAAAGAGGTGTCCGAAAGTATTTCTAGTTTTCTTCCTACTAGATCCAAGCTATTTTTCAAATAACTAGAAATTGTATATGTATTCAACTTTTTATATGAGTATAAAAAGAAATAGTTATATTTTAATGGATACTTAATATATATATACATATATATATATATATATATATATATATATATTCAAGGTATAAAATAACAAGACGATGGAAAATAGATAAGTAAAGAAGTAAACATGCCGCTTATTTGGCGGCATTGGTCCGTTAAGGGTTCAGATGGGGGAAGACTGCTAATTAAAACCCCATAAACTACAAATATGAAAATCCCCTGAATATGACCGCTCTGATCATCTTTCTACCTGGACTCCTACCACGTATTGTTCTTTTACACTTTTTTGTCGTTTTTCTTAATTATTTTCATATTCGATGACTTGTCCCTCCTCATCAATATTGCATGAAATATTATTCATTATTGATGAAAAATATTTCATAAACATTTGGAGCGATTTTTCGCAAAAGCCGCGATTGTAAATATTCACCGATTTGAGATCTACTTGGACGTGTTATTTTTGTTATAATGGCCGGTTCCTAATCTTTTTCTTTATTTCCAAAAAACTTAAAACTTACCTATATGTATACTACAATGATGCACCACCCCCTTAACGTGTGACGTAATTTATGGATGGCCCCTTAATGTGGGTAAAAGGGAACGGCTTGGAACCGTTCTTGGAAACATACTTAGGAACCGATCATGAAATAGAAACGATTGTCTACAGAGATTTAACTTTCTGTTAGTGAAAATGAACAGTTTATTTTTTGTCCCTTTTGTAAAATACGAAATATAAAAATAAAACATACATAGTAATCGTCTCCTCAATTGTATTGAAAATTATGCGGTGTTACTTACATTTTGTATGTATTTAATAAAAAATATTTCAAACATATTCATACATACAAATTAGTTTACCTTACCCTAGGTACATACATTCAGGATATGAATAGTTTTATACAATATTTACAACAAAATAAATTGAAAACTCAATGATTAGTTTTAATTGTACTAATTTGTTTTAAAATTTCGTTCCTAATTACGTCTAATTATTCTGTATATTAATTACTCGAATTATTTTCTTCCTTTATTAAAAATATTATTAATTTTTTTAAATAAGAATGATGATACCCTGAATAAAATTTAAAATTGAATGCCTGAAACTGAATATTGGGCTAGGTAGTGGGTCTGGGATGCCTACGCCCAACTGTGGACTACCACTGAATATTATGACTTGAACGATCTCGTTACTCATATGTAATTAAATGTCTTTATGTTTCTATTAATGTATCACTTATTGCGTATTTTAAATCCTTGTCATTTTATAATAATAGTTTTATAAATGAGTAACTTACAAGTAATAATAAACATAAAAAAAAATATTGTATAATCAGCTAATAGCGAGATTTTCTTACGTTTGATTTATTATTAAAAAAAATAGATCGATTCATTCAAAAAGCCAACCATAAACGATTAAAATCGTCAAAAATTAAAAATATAATGAAAAATAGATGCAAGACATCGATAAGTATATAAAATGTATATAAATAAAATACGCACGAAAATGTGATAGCAAAACATTAAAAATTTTATAGTATTTAGTTATAGGTCCTGAATTTCAAAACCATGTTCCACTTCCTTTCACTACCCCGTCTTCGATAGGGTCTACTTTATAGCTTTTCGCCTTAAATTTTCCCCCATCGCAAACATGTAGAGTCAACACTCCATGTTTTTAAATACTAAACATTTCCCTGATCGCTTTTTGCCAATTGAATTCAGTACTAGAGATCTCTGAGAGTCTTAAGCTTGTATCCCTCAAAAATCTGTGTTGCCATATATACAAAGTTGTTCCCGATTAAATTGCTTAACCGTCACGCCGGTAGTATGTATATATGAACATACACGTTTGGCAACCGGAGTCCGCACCAAGGTTAATTTGCTGATTTTCAACCATGTTAACATTTTCTATTTTATAATAGTACAAAAATGAATATTACGTGCGAATCAAAGGTCTTAAGTACCACAGACTACATATGAATCATACATAAACAATAACAATATAAGTATATATACATTAACATTCCTTCTAATGACGTAAAAAAAACTTAGTTTGTACTTAGTTTAGTGATATGTGAAAGCTAAATAATTTTGATATATTGCTAAAATTCTTCAGTGACTTTGCTAATGAATCGCATTATTTGTATAAAACACGCATTTTAAAATATTTAACTGTGCAATTGTTTTTGATAATATACTTATTAATTTGTACGTATTGTTTTATTTTCCTACATTTATATTGTCTATATTACAGTGTGAATCACAAAAATATTCTACATGAACCAGCAAGCCGCGGCGGTGAATTCCTTTAACAAATTACTTTATTCATATAAAAAATACTATAAGCGATAAATATCTCAATTTTATTAGGAAAAAATCAAGTACGTGTGGAATTACTCAACCTTTTTCTCATGGGGGCCACAAACACATGTTAGTCGTGGTGTCGCGGGCCGCTAAAAATAAAAAAATTAGGTAATGACTTCTTAGGTTTTGACACAGTTGCATCATGTGAATAAATTCAAAACAAGTCACGACCGGCAAACAAAGCGAGACGTACATGGAAGTCAAGGAAAGGACATTCCTGCGGTTTTTGTCGTAAAACATCGCTTATTCAAACAATTTGTCGTATTAACAAAAATAAAACCAGATTGACCAACCACAAAAGCCCGGCGGGCCGCAGATGAAGTATTATAGCTGGTCTAAGAACCTCATCACGAAACGGTGGTAGGAGCTTGTTAACACCCCAACATTTGATAAGTACAACAATGCTGTTGATATTTCGAGAAATGCTTACACTGGGATTGTCGTGGAATTTATTAAGTTTTGTGTTTTACATTTCGCGTACTAGTGACATTACTTTGGAGGACTTGTGTGTTTCGAAAGAAAAATTTAAAGAATTCTTTTCGAAATAAAACTATAAATAATATTGCTCATACTTTTAATATATTATAAGTATTCGAAATACAAAAAATAAATGCAAAAGCAAAGAGCCGCAAGTACATGGCAGCTAAGCTAATGTTCAACGCAACAAAGCGCCGATCTATTTGATCTATTGCTCAGCGGTGGTGTTGGGGACGTAGAACAGCACCACGGTCGACTTGGGCGGCACCCGCACATCATCGCGGTTCACCAGCACGTTGCTGGAGTAGCTATAAAATACAAATATATGTTAAATATATATTTATTTATGGGACCCAAAAATATGAATGTCTGACTTTAAGTTACCAAACCACCCATTTTTTATTAACGTCATCTATTAAAATTAATTAAAACTAGGAACAGCTACTCAAGCAGCTATAAAATACAGATATACATTTGTTTATGAGTCACTCAGTGGAAGTGTGACCCAATCCACACAAAATGTGAATCAGACTGACGCAATCAATCAATCGGGGACGTCCACACCCCGCGCAGAGGTGTGGGATCGAGCCTCGGGGATGAACCCCACTGCTCGTGCAGCAACTCAATGGGGCAACCGCCCCCCGGTCTTAGGTGCCGCTATTCCTAGCGGCTTTTGGGCGTCCTTTAACGACTTCGCGTCGTCGAGATATGGCTGAAAATATTCCTACGTTGGGTCCGTCGCTGGCCCTCTTCCCTCGCGGGAGCCAGGAGGCGACAGGAGGATTTCGCGTCGGAGTGGACGTCCCTCAGGTGGGCGAGCGTGAAGGGGAGCAAAATTATTAAGGTATGGGTGTGGTCCATTGTCGGCTCGGTCGAACATCTTCCGAGCCAACCGGACCACAAACTCATGGATGCTCTCCACCCTGAGGTCCCTCGCTATAACGTCGTTACGCACATAGCGAGCCGCCCCCACGATGTCAGACTGACTTTAAGCTAACAAAACACCCATTTATTTTATTAATGCCATCTATTAAAATTAAATAAAACTAAGACGGGTGGGTACTCTTGATTTTTAAGACAATAATAAAATGGTCGGTTTTGTAACTTTAACTAAGTATTTACGTTACATTTTTGTGGATTGAGTCACTCTTCCACTGAACCACCCTTATTATTTATGGAAGATCTATCATCATTCGCAAACCAATAAATTGGCACTCAATGGTCAAACTAATTAGCAGATAACTACACTACTCAAAACGAAGATTATATTCGAAACCAACACCATTGTGCTTAGTCATTTCCCTGGATTTGCTTTCATTGTATGTCAAATTTATAATGTTAGATCGTGTTTATGTTTATGACTCGGGTTAATGTTTTAAAGCTAAATGTTTTCCTCGGTTGTCTATAGAATATCTGTATTAAATGTTTGTATATCAATAACTAAATTGTAACAGGAAAAAAGAAACAAGAGGATACCGGCGGAGGAGTTTCATTAGCTTTTACCTTTTCGTCTGGAGGAATTTCTTCACGAATCAGTAGTACAAGCTTAATTATTAACAGGCCGACAGTTGACAAATAAAATGTAATTGTCACTTCAAACAAATATTTTGGATTTAAAACTATACATTAAAAGCAAAGCAAACGGTAAGTGGAAATCAGAAATACTAACTTTGTAGAGGCATGGACGTTGTTGGACACATGCCGCACGGAAAGGACGCTCGGCAGAGAGTCCACAGAGGTGAGATTAGCTCGCGCTTCCTCTGCGTTGGGATTGTAAACTGCAGCATACCCAGTGTTCCCAGCTTTCCACCTGCACAAAAATATATGGTTAACGACAAAATACATCAACGTCGTGAAGTCGTACATTACACAAGCCATTACTTAAGTGATTTAGGGACAGTGTTCCCTGCCAGTTTTTGTGACCTGTGTGTGCAGCTTTTTCCAAAATAAAAAAAATACGTACGGCAATTTCAAAGAGCGCATATAATAAAAAAAAATCAGCCAAATTTTGTACCTACTTATACCGCATTGACTCGAAAGTGTATTACGTCACTTGTTCACAAACCACGTGACCAGTTTTGGAACGAAAAAATGGAATTTTTACTAATTGTATTAAAAAAATTAAAAATTTATATACATATATACATTATACATTTTTATATAATTAACATATACATATAACATATACATTTTTATATATTTAACATAAATTATACATTTTTAATAATATATTAGGTAGTTATTTTATTATGGTATTGTTTTAAACAAACTTTCCCAAAAATAGTGATAAACATACTTAGTCTAGTAATGTTAATAGACTTGTCAGTCTTGCATTTGAATAAAACAAATCGCTTTTAAATATTTAACAGCCAATCAGAAGAGACGCCACACTTACCTGGCGCAAGCGATAAGTTTCTCGGTGGAGTTGACAGCAGGCACGGCAGCTACTCTGTAGAACCCGTGTTCGATGCTCGCGTCACTTCGCAGGGCAACCATTTTCTTAAGCAAGCCCTGAAATTAACGAATACATGAATGTGTAGATGTACGATAATTTTCTCCAAGCCGATTCAGCTACGACGCCATTTTTTTATTATTTTTTCTTAAATTCATTTATAGACTATCACCAGGAGTTACATTATTATAAATAGTTCAGAAAACATATTAAAATGTAATCCAAATTATAGACGGACACAACGTTAACGAAACGTGAAAGCAACCAGATCACATATACTTAAACTTAAATGTTAGATTTGTTACGGTGCGTGAATTGTACCACACTGTCGTAGATAAGGTCCAAATAATAGTTACTTCTCATGTATTTGTGGTAAAATTCACAAAACGATCAAAACGGACCCAAATTGGACCCAAAAACGCATTTTCTGACAAATCAGAAATATAAACTACTCTTACTTTTATTTTAACGTTAACTACTGCCGTTAAAATAGAATAAATTTATTTATTATTTATTGTAAATATAAAAAGCATGTGTACATAATTTGATATGATAAGTCAAATCTCGAAATGATCAATAATTTTTTTTTTGAGATTTTAGATCACAGGAACAGTCGGCTAGGAAGTCTTAGCTAACCTAGCTAGTATTAGGTGTACAAATAAGTTTCCGCGGTTTGTCAAAAGATGGCCCCACCAGAAGGTTATGGAGAAATTGTCAGATGTAAAACGTAATATCCCAAGTTTAGTCATCTGGCAACACCATAACCTTAAAGTACTAGTGATTCCGTATCAGCATCACGTAATTTTTTTCGTGCAAAAATGTCAAGTTTTATTCCGAATAAGCATCATTTGCGGGAACTTTTGATTTACTTCTTTAATGTGAAAAAATCTGCAGCTGAGGCGCATCGATTGCTTCTAGAAGCATATGGTGAAGCTGCTTTAAGTGAGAGAAGTTGTCAGGAATGGTTTCAAAAGTTTAAGAACGGTGAGTTTGACGTTAAAGACAAAGAACGCAGTGGAAGGCCGAAAGTGTACGAAGACATGGAATTAGAAGTAGTATTGGAGGAAGATTCGTCCCAAACGCAAAAAGAACTTGCACTTACTCTACAAGTGACTCAACAAGCAATTTCACATCGTTTAAAATCGTTAGGAATGATTCAAAAACAAGGAAATTGGGTTCCATATGAACTAAAGCCGAGAGACGTTGAACGCCGATTATGCATGAGTGAAATGCTGCTTGCCAGGAATAAAAAAAAGAGTTTTTTGCATCGTATAGTCACTGGTGACGAAAAATGGATTCACTACGATAATCCAAAGAAGAGAAAGTCATGGGTTAAGCCCGGCGAACCATCAACATCGACAGCTAAGCCGAATATTCATGGAAAAAAACTCATGCTGTGTATTTGGTGGGATCAGCTTGGTGTCGTGTATTATGAATTGCTGAAACCAAGCGAAACCATTACTGGAGCTCTCTACCGAACACAATTGATGAGATTGAGTCGGGCACTTAAGGAAAAACGCGCCCATTACTACTCCAGACACGACAAAATTATTCTTTTACACGATAATGCTCGTCCACATGTTGCGGCGCCGGTAAAAACATACTTGGAAACACTCAACTGGGAAGTTTTACCCCACCCGCCGTATTCACCAGACTTAGCCCCTTCTGATTATCACCTGTTCCGGTCGATGGCACATGGTCTGTCTGAGCAGCGCTTCACATCATATGAAGACACCAAAAATTAGGTAGATTTGTGGATAGCGTCAAAAGATGAAGAGTTTTTTCGACGGGGTATCCGAATGTTGCCAGAAAGATGGGGAAAAGTAGTGGCAAATGATGGAAAATACTTTGAATAAAACGTAATGTACTTTTCCTTTACAATAAATTCCTAATTTTTTATAAAAAACCGCGGAAACTTATTTGTACACCTAATAACTCTTAGTCAGTTCATTTCAGTAATTAACAACTTACATCAGTATCATTGCCCGGTGTTCCCAATTGACGGAGCTCGAGTACAGGCGCGACGGGCAGCAGCATAGAGAACAGGGCCAGCTCCTCATTACCAGAGTCCTCGGGAACCAGCTGGAACAAAACAAACACTCTTAGAGGTCTTTGGTCAAAGGACCACTGAAACATCTCTTTTGGTGGCCAGCATTATTAAAGAAGACAAGATACACCCCTAAGCCTATCATATTTCACTATCATCGTTTCTAGTTCTTGCTGAAAACCAGCGCCAGGTGCTCCAATAGAAGCTTACACTGAGCAAGAACCATTTTGTGACACTTGTTTATTAGATTAAAATTATTTTATTTTTGTTTTGTTTATTTGTATAATGTAACATTATTTAGGTTTTAATTTTAGTTATTGTAAAAAAGTGTCATTAATAAAAATTTTCTATTCTATGCTATTCTAGTTACCTTTTTACCCATTAACCCTTTCGCGGCGGAGCGCTCAGAAATGAATTGCGCTCTAAGCAGCCGGCGTGACGATGGGAGATCAAAAGCTCGGACATCACTCCAATATTTTCCAAATCAGATTCTACTAACGCAAAATAGGCGCATGATGAAATCAGCCCGTCACACCATCTACCACCTACCAGATTCTACAACTACTACTAACAACTAACTACTAACGTAGGCGTCTCTTGTTGTATTTTGATTTTCACCTTTGTATCCAATTTATTTAAAAAGTTCAGACAAGTCAAAATCCATTCTATGACAGCTCATATTAGTCTTCCATTTGTGCATGATCGGGGCAAAATTTATATTTTATCATGTAAAAAAATCTCTGCCCAAAAAACGTGTGTTGTTAGCGCGTGTGTCCAAAACGCGTCATCTAGCGCGATATTCAGGCTTTATGCACTTGGTTTTCGTCAAGGGGCGTCCTTCACTACCACTCTAGCACAGGTCTACTTTAGAAAAAGAATACGTCTTTCAATAATTCCGGTCGGTTGCCCGGTGCCGATGAGTTGCTCGCCGAGTTGAGAGAGCTTCAGGTAGTCAATTGGCTGAGAGGCCGCACAACATCATGAACAGTGGGGGGTTGTCGTATGGAGACCAAGACAAACTTTGGGTCATTAAGCCGGTTAAGTTAAAAATTAACGTTACAATTAACGTCAAAATTAGCGTTACAATTAACGTAAAAATTAACGTTACAATTAACGTTACAATTAACGTTACTTTTGTTATTCGAATACCGAGCCATTTAAAACGTCAAAAAAGCGCACAATATCCCATCACTGTGCGCGGTACTTGAGCTTGAATATTTACGGCTCTGAGAGCTCTTTGTTTATGTTTTAATGAGTTCGAGTTACAAGTTCGAGTTAATTCTTGAAACTCAGTACAATGGCCGATAAGAAGAAACAAAAATATTAACATATGAATGTATATGTCGGCCGGCGTATTGCAATGATTATTTTATGCAAAACAAAAGACAAAACTAATTTTATGTATTTTAGCGCCATCTGTTGGCAAGTTATGTGACGATAATGTTAGTTTATATATACAGTGTAACCTCCGTGTAACGTCACTCGATTTAACGACAAACTCCCTAAAGCGTCGATATCACTCTGCTTTGGTTGGTTCAGCTTGTTTCCCATACAGTGATACACTCTATATAGCATTACACCCACTCTCAATAACGACAGCAATCTAATAATATAAAGTACTTCTAAATTTGCCAAAATTAGTAAAAACTGCGCAGCTGTGTACGTTCTTTTGTCGCTTTATTATCCTAGCCCGCAATAAACTCGACTGTCGGCATTACACACACCGAACTTTCTAAGAAATCCGTTCTTGATGAGATGAGGTGGAAACGGAACCGGAGCTTGATAGCGACGACGCACTTCCATTAACTGAGTGGATTCAACAGTTTAACATGCGATACATGAAGTAGACGACTGCCTGCTTACAACATTATCACTCACAGACAAAGAAATTTTAGATTCGGTGAGAAAAACCGAGTATCAAGAACAAGGAGATGAAGATGAGATGGATGAGCCTGAGCCTCCGCCGAGCAATAAAGCTCTGGAAGCAGCTAAATTATTGGAAAAGCACTTTCTTTATCACCAAGATGCCTCAATATCGTAAGATATGAATAAAATAATTAAAAAAATACAACAAAATTACTGGCGCAGCAAAAGACGTCAGTCAAAAATAACAGACTATACTCAATAGCGATCAAATAAGAATTGTTTTTTATGTAATTACTAACACTAGTCTAGAAATAAACTTTTTTTTGTCTAATACAGATTTTTCTTCCCTCCATTTAACGACAAGTCTCTATAACGTCAAAATATGCACAGTCCCTTGAGGGTTGTTATGTAGAGTTTGGACTGTATTTATATAAAGTAATTATAATAATTGTAGTTTATGTAAAATAAATAATTTAGAGTTATCTAAAATTCATATAAATATGTTATATAAATATTGAGCTTTATTTTAAGTATGTTTTGCAGTAATTTTTTTGTTTGTTAAAAAAGATATTGTAGTCATATTGAAGCAATACTATTTTCAAATTCTTTGTTCACTGTGTCTTTGTTTGCTTGATTTTGTACATAAAAGAAAAATTAAGTCAGGGCGACCTCGAAATATATTTACTTTTTCGTATGGCATGATTTTATGTCCGTGGTATTCGAAGGATTATATCACAGTGTTGAGTCAACAGCGTACCTTGATGGCTGGCCAACGGGGCAGTAAGTTGCGCAGGCGCACGACGAGCGGGTCCACGTCGCGGACGACCGGCAGCGGCGCGGACATGGGCGGCCGCAGCCAGCTAGTGTTGCGCGCCAGGGTGAAGAGTTCGGGGGCACTTTCCTCTGCTATGGTGAACACCGCCTCACCTGTAATGCAGTATGGGATTTTAAATGGAATTGTAATTATATCAAGAAACTATCTGATTATAGCTTAATAGTAAACATGAAGAATGGCTCAGTTTCGTGCTTTTCGCAGAACTTTGATGTCGATTTTTATACACACAAAATATTTATCTATCTCTATCTTGTTTAACACAAATTATCTCTTTTCAATTTGACTTTCTTTTAAATTTTGACACATCTTACATTTTTCTCAAATCCCATCACAAACGGATTCTCGCAAAAAAAAAACCTGACTTCTCTGGCTTGTATACAGGCCATAGAAGAAGTCTAGAGGAGGAAGTACTATAGTTTTAATTCACTTTAAACGGTTTTTCGGATAAGGAGATCAAGTAGGAGCATTGTGTGTATAGATATCTTCTCAAGAGCTTACTAAAAACAGGAAACAGGCGATTCTTCTTCTATAATACCTCTCTCTTTGGTCGATCCTTCATGACTAAAGATAGCGGTCACCAAACTTCACCCAGCGGTTCGTTAGGCTCTTCCATTTATTGCGATCGGCAGTCGTGATTATGACATGGGTTGTATTCAAAAAAAAGAGCGTTTATGTCTTTTAAAAGCCAACAATGCATCTGCGAAGCCTCTGGCGTTGCGGATGTCTATGGGCGGCGGTGATCGCTTACCACCAGGTGACCGGCATGCTCGTTTGCCTGTTCTGCCATAAAAAATAGGTCCACTTCAACGACACACGAAACTGGAGGTTTTGTTCTGTTTCAGTTGGTCGGACCATCTCATCGGCGATCTACCCCCCTCTATAAAATAAGTGTTGGTAAACTACCATGGTCCCGTGTAGTGATGTGCGAGTAGTGAGCAAGCAGGCCGTCGAGAGCGGGCTGGTCGCTGGTGTGGTGGTGACGCCAGTACACGTGCTGCGTGTGCACGGCGCCGGGCGCGCTGCCCGTGCCCGTGCGGGGCACGTCCTCGGGTAGCGTTGAGTTCACCAACAGTTGTCTCGCTTTCAGCAGCCTGTCAACGTATTATGATTTGCAACTAAGCTCAATAGTTAAATATACAGATATCTAACTGAACGGCTAGATTCTTTAAAACTGCTGAGGGATCTTTCATCGTGTTCTAACTATATAACAATGTTCCGAAGAATTGTTAAAAGTAATTCCGGCCTCTGAATTTCATAACCGCACAACTCGCCACAAGGAAAAGTGGATACTTTACTTACTGACTCCTTTAACTGGAGACTTTGTTGATACATTTTTTTTAATCAAATAACTAAGAAAATTGAATTAAAACATATTGTTTATTAATTTTGCTATGTATGTATGTGTTTTATTTTTTGGCTGTGACAGTGATTGGTTGTTGAAATTAACTTGCTTAAATACTAACCTGATTCCATGTGCGCCTGAATCCATCCACAGCTTTATAACTTTGTCGAACTGTCGCACCACCTCAGGGTTGGTGAAGTTTAGGTCAGGCTGGTCCTCTCCATACTGATGGAGGTAAAACTCCTGTCTTAGCTTGCTATACGACCAGGCCGGAGCGTTAAGGGTAGATACCTAAAAATTTAATTTCATCATTAAAAAATCCTTAATAACTTTTGGTAAATTAAAAAACATTTTACACTAGTTTGCTGTAAAAAAATTATAAATAAATACTAAAATCGTATTTCAAATAAAATTAAAATAAAATAGAATACTACATACCCAGTTGTTGGGTGGTTTGGGGTTACCAGCATCATCAAACTCCTTGCTCTTTGCCCAAATGAAGTAGCTGTCGTATTCAGCAGAGCGGTTCTCACTCAGAGCAAACCAAGCGTGGCTCTTCGACACAAAGTTGGCAGTTAGGTCTACAATCACCCTGAAATTAAACCGTTTGTTATAAACAACGATTGTCTTTTATATTATTGCTATTTATAAATATATATCAATATAATGACCTGTTTTCCATATTACCTAGACTGATTATTTAATAATTTGGACTCAAAAAATTGGAAGTTTGTTCATTTTTTGAGGACCATTTATTATTTTTCTCAAAATTCATTGTTGCCTATCATTTTTGGGAACTTAATAAACTCTACTCCAATTACAATAAAAATATACAAGTTATTACATTCAATACATTGATTGACCAATGATTAATCAATCAATGTATTGAATGTATTTTTGATATAAAAATATGACGTCTAAATTTATATAACTTTAGGTAAATTTAAATTTTAATAAGTTTTAAATGGTTTTATAATACGTTTTTTACAATTTGCATAGAAAATTCTTTATATAAAACATTTGAAAGTAATTAACACAGACATTTAAAAAGAAGTTTCGTAAAAAATAGTTTTGTATAAAATATTATTTATGTTTAGGTCAAGGCGTCTCACAGCTAAAATCAAAAAGTATTTGATTTCTTTTCTTTCAAAGACACTAGAATTGCTCCGAATGATTACAATAAAGTTAATTCTAAAAAAATCCTTTTCAAAACGAAAACTTCATTTCCCAAAAATATTAGTACAATTCCATAAAAGTGAGTATTCATTAGTTTTATATTAATTTACATAACAACATTTAACTTACTTAATGCTGTACTTCTTGGCCTTTTGGACAAACTTCTTAAAGTCCTGGATGCAGCTGGAAGAGGTACTATCCAGCACTTCATATGTGTCCTTGCAGACGTATGTGAAAACACCCTGTACATCGGCGCTCTTCATCAAAGGTAACTCAGACTCTATCTCATCATAATTATCAACTGATGACATGTCCACTAGGGGGCCTTTCTCGTACCTAAAAAGAAACGGAATGTTAAAAAGATAGTATCGTTACCATCATCATTTACAGTTGAACACTATTGAACATTTTTTTATAGAAGAGCAGGCAAACGAGTTGTAAACAACTGGTGGTAAATGATCACCGCCGCCCATAGACATCCGCCGCCCATAGACATCCGCAGCCCATAGACATCCGCAGCGCTAGAGGAATCTCAGCGTTGCCGGCCTTTAGCGAACTCATACGCTCGTCTTTGGAATGCCCCTATGTCGTAATCACGTGTTTGTGGTTAAAAAGTGCGACTAAATCGGACGGTGGTGGACGGCCAGCCATCCAGGTGATGGAAACTTATTTCTTGGTGGAACTGTACTCCACATCCACAATACTGGGTACTTAACAAATACGTATCTGGTCTTGCGTGATGACACACACGTTTCTTGAATAGCCCGCTCCTCCCCCAAGTTGTATGCGTTGAACGTACGAACAGTTGCACCGTTCATGGTTGAAAACTTCGACTAAATTGCGTTGGTCTTCCTTAATATTGAGTGGTACGTCCGTAATCCCCACTTATGACAGGCGGATTGGGGATCACAGATTATTTTACACAAACGCTGCTATCTTTTTACTATTTTACCCGAAGTTTTTTATTCAACTCGTCGTCTGAACAAATTCAAATCATTGCCCATAGTTTTTTTTCGGTTTTTTCACATTTTAGGCGTTGAGAACGCCTCGTCTTTTGTGTCATCCAGAAGTTAAACTTATACATTTTTACATAATTTTTATTTTTTATGGAGTAGGAAGGCAAATGAGCAAGTGTGTCACCTGATGGAACCTGATGGAATGGAGGGAGAGGGGAAGGGGGAGTGAGAGGGAGTAGGAGGGGGCGGGTGTTGGGCCCCCCGGAACTCAGGCCGCTCACCGTACGAAACGCAGTAGTTAAGCTACCACTCAGACGCCGGGTTTCTACGGGAGCGTGATACTTCCCGGGCGAGCCGACCCATTCTGCTACAGACAAATAATATGCAAAGTATTCGTCTACAGCGTGGCTCTACCACTAATAAATGATTATGTAAAAACTTATAATGTTGATTTCCAGGTTACTTATAAGGTTCCTCACCAGGTTTTGGGTGGTGGTGGTGCGCACTTAGGTGCGCTCACTATGATGGCTATAGCTCCCGCCAGCATGCAAAGCCACAGCAACCAAAACAGCACGAACATGAACCAGCGCAAACGCACCCAGAATGGATCGTCAGCGTACTTCATTAGCTCCTCCTTGGTCAGACCGGAGAATTGCTGTATAACATACAAAGAGATTTATGTAATATGAAAAAAATACGAAGATGGAAAATTCAAAAATGGTCAAGTTCGACTTGATAACAATTTATAGCAAGGATAGCCAAACTTTTCGCCAACAAGGTCCCAATTAAACATTTGCCTGAATGTTGCGGTCGCAATAATTTATTCTTTGTATTTTATTTTATTGTTAAAGTTATTTTTTTACAATGTTTATTTTTTTTAACTCTTATACTTATTAATCATCTTTTTTAATTATTATACTTATTAATCATCATCAAAAGCCAGAGCCAATCCACTATTCAACATAGGCTTCCCCCAAGAAGCGCCACCTAGCCCAATTTTTGACTTTACGTATCCAGTCTCGGCTAGCCATCCCTACGCAGATCGTCGCACTTGCTTTCTTAATATTTCATTTTCAATTATTAATTTTGATTTCAATATTTAATTTTGATTTTTTGTAATTAATTATTAATAATATAAGTTATTGTTTTAACCTGTAAAAAAAATAACTTTATTTATCAGAAATCGTGCAGTAAGCGAATAATAAATCGCTTACGAACGCACTTAGGCTATTTTCTTACTTAGTAAAAATACGTTTCTTTTGTTAAGAGCCTGTATGGTTATTTATTCATTTTTGGAGGTAAGGACATACAAATATTGTCTTATATTTTTTCGTTTATTATAAAGACTTAACTTATATTTATATATACTTATATTTTTTGTTATGGCTATTAACTTTGTTTATTAATACATTTTTTCCACCACCCTGACGATAATGTATCACCAAAATACATCTTTAACATTGTGTCCATCTTACGCTTGGAAGAAATCGCTACTAGCGATAAGACCGCCATCGGAATATATTACAATGAATAATTGTATAACATTCTTATGATGTAAAATAAAGCATATATATGTATCTTTATATCCAACCCATCACGGTTGTCCAAGACTGATTAACATATATCCTATCCTACTTCCTACTAATATTATACATGCGAAACTTTGTGAATATGGATGTATGTTTGTTACTCTTTCACGAAAAAACTACTGGATGGATTTGGATGAAACTTTACAGTAATATAGGTTATACATCGGAATAACATATAGGCTACAATTTGTAATGATTTTATGTAATTTTGGTCGTAATATAACGATACATGTCAATTAAGTCGGAAAAAATCTGGCCTCTGAGAGCTATCTTGGCGTACGCTGCCTAAACCATTGAAGTTACACAAAGATGATGTAGCGTAGGATTGTTTGTCTTGAATAGTTCTAAATAAAATTCCGCGACAGCATATATCTATCTACCTTTTATGTGGAAGCCACTATGACCAAAATTGTGAACCATAATATAAGTAAAAAAATATATATATTTATTTAAAATGATCTGTCACGAAACTTAATATGGCAGACCAAAAGGCAAAAGCTTATCATATATGAATAATATTTTTTGGTGGCTGTTAATTTAAGAGAATTATATTTATTAATGGAGTCAGGCGTTACTTTGCGGAAATCCATCACTTTTTCGGTTGTCTTCTGTAGAGTCTACTATACCTGAAGATGCCTCGTGTTGGGGCGAAACACGTGTCGTGTACAAGATGGAAAAGTGATAGTGTGTGTTTGGCGTTGTGTATAGTGGTTGGTGGGTGGAGAGTTGATGGCCGATTTTCGGTAAGTTTTTGGTTTAAAGTTCCAAATAATCCACTAAACCCAACGGAAAAACACACATTATTAATTTTCTGTTATTGTTTTGCTTCTCGCGGATCTTAGCTAAGTAAAACTTTTGACTATATAGTAATATAGAATTATATTTAATAATTCCTATAAAAAATTTACAATACAGTAAACTAGTGGAAGTATATCTTACTCGTTTATTGGCATCAAGTTCAATTTTGGCGTCACCATTCCTGTGGTCACCAACAACATACTTCGCGTCCGCCATATCCACGCGTGTCGTGATTTTGGCGTCGTCCTCCTTCTGCAGCAGTTTCTCCTCAGCCTCGTCTGCCGCAACCTTTTCCTTAGACTTGGAGAGACTCGACTTGGACGTACGGAAATCTGCCAGATAGAAATTTTGGATTGAATGAAGAATTTTTAAATATAATATTGCTGGAAGAAAACTCAATTTTGAGTTAAGCTCGCCTTTGTACATCTTCTTTCCTTTTAATTCTTGTATGTCGTGTTTCATGTGTACAATAAAGTATTAAATAAAATAAATAAAAGAATGTGGAAGAAAGTCACACGCACGCACGCGCACACAACCATGAAGAGTCGAATCATCGCGTAGATGACTTGATATGTTTTTGTTGTTGATGAGACGTTTATATAAAAGTACAGACAGATTAAAAATTCCAAATTCCAATAATTTATAAAATCAAAAGAAAATTATAAGATGTACGAAACATCTACGCAAGCATCTTAAAAATCATGTACGCAAGATGAACATAAAATAAACGAAAATTGTATTTGTTAAATGTTATATTTAATATATTTGAAGAAGCAATATCTCAGTTGTAAACAATGCACTGACGATATGAAGTCGTTAGTTCATATCCATATTTATTAGTACGAGCACTTTTACCTAATTATTATAATACAAGGGCTCTATTCTAGTAATTTTAAAAAAAATCTAGACTACTTTTTAAAACGAAGAAATGTACATTATAGCTTTTCATGCCTGAAACGTTGAAAAACTGCATATTCATAAAATTAATTGTAAAACAAATGCTGCAGTGAAAATATCCATTACCCTCGGATAAAGAAAGGCTATTGAAGAATTTCACCTACACTTTATATTAAATTAATATACACTGAATAGAGCAAGCGCATCTTTGGTCCTGTGTTGGAAAATGAGCGATGGCGTACACTTTACAACCACGAGCTATATGAGCTATACAATGAGCCCAATGTCATCAAAACCATTAAGATTGGACGCCTTCGTTGGGCTGGGCACGTGGACGAGGCTAGAGTACCCAAACGCCTACTCGACGGCAAACCAGATGGTCGTAGAAGCCGCGGAAAGCTTAAACTCAGATGGCTAGATGGAGTCGAGGACGATTTAAAGGCAATCGGTGTGAAGGACTGGATGGAAAAAGCTAAATGAAGATCCGACTGGAAAAATTTACTGGACCAGGCTAAGGCCCAACCGCGGCTATAATACCTGATGATGATGATTGTAGAATTTCACCTACACTTTATATTAAATAAAAATACACTGAATAGAGCAATCGCATTTTAATCAAATAGGAATATTTTATGATATTCCTGAGATATTTCCCGAGATGAATCTAAAGCAGTGAAAACTTTGCGTACCTATGTATGCGTGATTGCGCACGTCCGTATTCCGCGTATCCGCGCATAACACTGAACTAGCTGGGCTAAGTTCAGTACCGGTACGTTGCACTAATGCGCACGCTAAGGCCACGTGCACATGAATACGTCCGCCGTTTTGTTAATATAGAAGCATTAAAGTTCTATTGACTCTTAAAGACTTGAAGTACAATAGCAGATGCGACTTTACTGTTGTAAAGTGTGTAAGAGATCGGAACGTATTTTACCAATCAAGTTTTTGACCTTTGAAAAAGAATTGACATGGCATCGATTAATAAAGTCTGTCCAGTGGCAGAACTTTTTTCAACCTTAACTCCTACTTAGAAACAAGAAATATTCGACCGTATTTATATTATGTTGCAGGTCGAATATTCCTTGATAGAAAGTAGTAGTTAAGGGTTAAATCCTAATTATTTCATCGGACACCCATTGGACTCACACCCAAGGACAAACCTCGAGTTGACGCACAGTTTACCCAAGTTCCTCTCCACAAGGAAGACTTACAACTTTACCCCAACGATAAAAGTTCCCGATAGACGACATGATCAGCACCTTAGGGCTTTAGAGAAATGTGTACTAACCCACCACGCTTTACAAAGATGGATTATGGGGGCTTTAATTAAAATACTCCTAATCTTTACTATAAAAGCTATATGAAAAAGAAATACCAAAATGAATACACAGCTTTATAAGCAGCAAAGTCAAGACATCACGCCGGGGTATAATGAATCCCTCCGTTCCAGGAAATTGCCGGGAATGCGCCCGGACAAGGTACCGCGAGTGGAATATTCGCGAAACTCAAACTCAAAAAAAAAAGAAGTAAAACTTGCTTTCAATGATTTCTTCTGGAGTTCCTCATATAGAAAACCGTAGGCGGATTGATTCAGCCGATAGCAACTTGATTAATAATTCTATGCGTTTTAAGAAACATTTTCCAAAAAAAAAGAGAAGCGTCACAGGACCCTTGGCAGATGTGAAACATTGACGACGGCTCGGTCCCTGCCATATGCTCACGGCCCCATGTAAATGACCCTGTATAGAGTCAAGTGGAGGGAAGCGTAGGCTAAATCGAGACGACGTCTCGGTTTACTTGACTACCATGCCTTATTTCACTACCATGCCTTACGCCGCGATAAGATATTTCACATCAAAATACCTTATATTAAAGTCTGCTATGGGAAAGCCACAGAAACTACCATTATAAGGAACAGAATGGGTTCCTCCATGCTTCCCTGCGTGTCATAAGAGGCGACTATAGAAATAGATACCAGTGGCGTATACCTAAGTACTAAAAACCAACCTTCGATCCCAATTCGCCCTAATATGAGTAGAATTTACGGCAAAAACTGTCACTTACATGGGAAACCTATGTCCAACACTGGGCTGTTACGGGTGTATAGAAAAACAATCTAAACCCGCTGTAAGTGATAAACAATCTAAAACCGGTGAAAGGAAGCGGGGTATCGGGACAAAATGTTTGATTCTACGTTTGCCAATCAACTAGCCTAGTACAGCAGCACGTGAAGTCGTGTACCAGTACAGCCCAGTACAGAGCGTGTGTGGACACACGCTCGTCTCCTGAACCTCCTGATGGGGGTACCCATGTCGTATTTGTTACAAATAACTACCCGAAGTATATCTCATTATATTATTTAATTTTTGTATGTAAAAAAGGTGAAACAATTATTATGTATATTAAAAGCAGGAATTCCTAAAGCGGTCTAATATCGACCTTTTGGGGTCGAAACTCACTATTAACCGCAAAGTATTTTGGTAAAACTAGAGATAGAATTTAAAAGTAATTTGGCAATGGGGGTCTGAGGTATCAGTTGATTTTGGAAAAGGGGTCTCTTGCTCAAAATAGTATGGGAATCCCTGATTTAAAGACACATCTTAATAAATACACTTTAAAAGCATGTGATGAATGTATGTCCTCAAAAATTCTAATGCATTTGTTGTCTCGATAATGCGTTCGCCTATTAAGTATGCTCCATTCCTGACGATACCCAATCGTTGTTGTCCCAGATAAAAATAACAATGTCATTATTCTATTAAGATAGGCCACGGTAATTTAACGGGAACAATAGGGGCGACTTGAGACGACAACGGGCGTGGAAAACGAACTAAAGTAATCCCACACGCACACAGATGTAAATAGACACGGAAAAGTGTCAGCGAATGAATGCTCTAAAAACAATAAGTCTGCCCTGCATCCGCAGTTGCAGACGGCAGTTGGCAAGTTCGCCAGTGGAAATTCAAGCGCAATTCATTTAATTATTTATTTATTTATTTTATCAATCTCGAAATCTATCAACTTTAACCTCTTAACATACAAATAAAATAGAATTTGATCTTGCCGAAAAATAATATTTATAAATACATGCATATACAAATACCGACGAAATAATCAGCCTAGATGGAGTATTTGGTAGGCATCGGACAAGAATTGGAAAGTTCTGGAGAAGACCTATACCCGAAGAAGGGGCGTTAATCAAATAATATTATTTAAAAATATTTAAATATTTTTTTCAAATTTATTCAAAAATAATGTTGGTTAAGGAAATAAAGGCTTATTATTATTATATAAATGCAATAACAATGGGAAAGAAATACTTAATACTTAACGGCGTCTGTTCGAAACGGTTATGTACGTCTAGAAGACGTCAGTCTCCAATTTCATGTGAAACAATCGACGTCTCTCACACGTCATTGTATTTGAAGAGGTTAACTATGCCGATCTCACACTCCACCGTGCGTACAATGTTATTAAAAAGGGGAACAAAGTTTTTTCTTCACGTATCAATAAGTACAGAGGCCGTCAAAAAAATTATCATTTGTGTTTACAAATTTTTTATCGTGATTATATAATGCTTTAACTTAAAACTGATGTTTATTAAATTTTTAGTATTACTTCTGTCTTACTCTTCTTATATAAATATATGTATATATTTATATATATTGTTCAAATGTTCAATCGCTAATAAAACACTTTTATTCATCCACTCAAGTTCAAATACATTTTTTTTAAACTTGTAGAAGATGACACTTGATGTTAATACAATTTCTTCAAATATTAATTAAATTTATATTACATTATTCTTTTTCTCATCATATAAAACAAAAATTAATTTAACTCATAATAATTAATTTCAGTTTTATATTTGACTTAGTGATTTTGTTTATATTACTTGTTATTCTATAACTAGGGTAGTGAAAAACACTGAGATACGTGCAACTGTGTAAGTGGGTACTTTACTACTAGTTCATTTATTTTTTCATAAACTAACGTTTGTTGAGATTTGTTAAGTGACAATTTCCGTGAAATTTTACGCATAAAAATGGATGAATGGATTGAAGTAGAAGCTGCTGAGATCGAGGCTCAATACGCGAGACCCTACGTCAGAGAAGCGTAGCAAGAAGATTAAACCATAAGTCGATCAGCTGTATAAGGAGTTTATCAACGTTACCTAGAGATGGGGGAATACAGGCGAAAACCTGCTTTCGGTCGGCGTGTAACAGATTCATGAAACAACCCCTTCATTTTATTTTATGGAATAGGGAGCAAGCCTCGCCTGATGGAAAGCAATCAACGCCTCCCATAGACATCTGCGACACCATAGGCATTGCAAACGCGTTGCCGGCCTTTGAGATAGGAGTAGTCTTGTTTGAAATACCGCTGAAGGAGGCTGATTCCATAGTGGTGTGTGGAATGAAGTAAGTCATTATCTTGTCGTAGAAAAATCGACATATTTTTGCTGTTGACCCACGGCATCTTCTGCAATACTGTCTATTAATGACAGTACAGTAAGAAGGCTTAGAGAGGAAAAGTTGAAGCCACATACCCTGCCACAGGCCTCAAACTTACCGTAACTGGCAAGGTAGACTGCAATTCGCTACACATTATCTATATTGGACTTTAAGACACTATCCACGTGACACTAATTGGCTAAGAGGGTCGTAATCAGTTGTTCGTAACGTCATACAAACGAGAGAAGCAAAACGATTAGGCAGCAAAAGATTCAATGTTTCATTCGTAAAACAATAAGATTCGGTGGGACTTTTCCCGACAACTTACATTAGTGACGTTGTGTTTTTATTTTATTTTTATAATCTTATATTATTATCAATTATTTTGTTTAATTGTCGTGGCGTATTATACAATATAGTTCGATTAAGGCGTATAAGTAAAGTGATATGAAATAAATGCGTGTATCGTGACCTTTTAATTTGACTGAAAAAGTTCATAGTCGAAAAGTCCATGTTTTGGTAGAATACCCATCATTTTATAAAGACGTAACGTGACAAGCTGACTAGTTACATTTTCAAAAGATTTGATATTATTTTATTTTACTTGACACTGGTATAGTATAACTGTATGTATACTGTATAGTATAACTAATTGCCATCAAAGAAAAAAGATTCGGTGTCGGACGGTATATTTTGAGGTAAACAAAAACATATCTTTGACAAGACGTACCGACCTGGTTTCATTTTATAATCGCACAGTTAACGCTTAAAAATAGATGACGGACATCCTGAATCCCCTTTGCTGGCTCCATTGGATATAACGTATTGAATGTGTAAGAATCGGTACGCTAGTTAACCCAAAAAGGATGTCCCAACAAACACATACATATAACATACTTTTGTCCAATTTTGATACATTATTTTTTTAATTCACATATTAAGTTGAAACAAATATAATACATATAATACATAATCAATTTAAAAAAAATACATATTAAGAATCACAATTACTTATGAACTAAAAAATAATAATTATGAGACAATTAAATTCCTATTATATATGTTTACAAAAGACGTATGATTCTAATAAGAGTATCTTTGTTTTATATAAATATAATAATTTATTATTATTACTATGTTACCGTATATGTAAATTCTTTTCCCATATCTTAGCTAAGTAAAATTCTTATATATTTAATATATTACATAATAATAGATTTCCGCAAAGTAACGCCTGACACCATTAATCGTATATTATCTTCGATAAAATCATTTAAATTTGATACAGAACCATCTGAAAGCTTCAACCGATGAATTTGCCAGTTTATGAACACAAAAATATGTTAAAAAGATTTAAAAAATATATTACTAATAAACAATACG
This sequence comes from Baronia brevicornis, assembly GCA_031353405.1. NCBI lineage: Eukaryota > Metazoa > Arthropoda > Insecta > Lepidoptera > Papilionidae > Baronia > Baronia brevicornis. Next base: position 9,481 of record JASFAT010003055.1, on the reverse strand, counting down.
CGTCAGTTTATTAAGAGGAAAAAACACTTGCTTTATTTGCCGTTATAAAATGTTGCACTGTGTTCTCACTTCTCACAACGTAGATTTAACGTAAAATATATTTTCTCGATAACAAGAAATAGGTTCAAAATATATCGTCACGATCGCGTCTTCTCCGTACGAACTTCAATTACTATGAGTTAACCAAGGCTGCAACAATTTTTATTCAAATCCTTGATTTTTACTCCTACTATAAGAGACCAAACATCCATCTTCAATTACACATTGTTTAAAAGGTTATTGTTTAAAAAAAAACTTTTGTTGTGCTAAAATTATACATCAAAACGTCTATATTTTATTGGTTATTTTTAAAAACAAGATTACAATCTTGTTTCACTAACTGCCGAACTAGAGTAACCCTTATACTACTCTACACAGTCCATATCACAATATATGGTACTGAACTACATATAAATTTTATTTAAAGAACATTTGACAAAGTTTCGATATTCTCGTTATCCATTCTGACTAAGCGAATATAGTGCCAGGGGTAGCATCGAAACTAAGACATCATATCGTAAGTGTAACCCTTACCGATTGAGTTGTTGGTACTTTATTTATTTATTTTTACAACATGGAGAATGGACTGCATTTAACAATTAATTATGAATATATATAATACTTAATTAAAAAAATAAACGCCCAAAATATGAGCACAGATGGGGGTGACCAGTACGGTGCGCTTTTTCTGAAACTTCTTTCCACAACCCTGTGGTCCCAGCTATCCCATAGAAAAACGGAAGTACTCAGGTGTATGTTACTACCCTTTCACTTCGTGAGACGATCATGGGACAAAATTGTTTGTCCATATTCTACAAAACCACATCTGCAAAACTAAGAGCACTGCAGATGTGTAGTCTATTTTACGATAATGATTAGAATAATAGAAGCGGACGAAAGAAGTAAGAAGTAGCTAAAAACGATTTAATGAGAGGGAGAAAGTGAAGTAATGAGAAAGAAGAAACTGAAGTAATGGGAGATAAAGAAGGAAATAAGGTGATGAGTCCGAAAAATGCTATCTGTTTATGCTATCACTTATCGACGATATTGCGTGTGAAATCCCTTCACCTGTATTTTTTATTATTTCTTTTTTCCATCATAAGTTGTTAGTATACATGATACTTGTAGGGAAGTTTTCGAATTATATTATTTACTATCTCATTTAATTTATATTTCCTTATGACCGTGACAACTCTAGGCACCTCGACGATATTAATTATTCAGTCACATCAATGTCATCATGAAATAACAATATATAACAGGTTATGTAATGCAATTTTTTGTTAGGAAAATAATTATGTTCCTTTCTTTCCATTTTTGCATTGAGTCGAAGTATCCAATTTCGATGTTTATGTATTGTTATTGCATCCGGGATATGACCTCCCTAATGTATATGTATTGCAAATTGTAAATTTGAAACGCGACAAGATCGGTTAGTGAATTTCAATTCATCTGAAAATTATATGTGCAGCCTTCACTATAATGTTCCAAAGACTCATTTCTTATATCTACAGTACTTCGTAGGTAAAGCAATATGTAGAAAACATGGAGATAAATGAAAATAATTATTACCTTGTGTGATATAAAAATGTATGGTGTAGGTATGTCATTAAACAAACAACAGGAATTAATAAAATAAATCTTTGTTCACAGAGCAAAACATCATAGTTCTATTCATAGATCAATCCTTATAAGAAATAGAAGACAATCCATATCATATAGGCATGATATTTATTCTTTTTATATAAAAATCTATATAGATCTATCCTCTCCACAAACTCAGTCACTCAGAGAGCTATAGAAAGAACTTTGCTTGGAGTTTCTCTAGTGGTTATAATTCAGAAGGATGAAATCAGTAGAAGAAACATTATTACTGATATAAGCTTTCAAATAAGCAAACTGAAATAGTAAACCTTATACTAATAAACATTCTCTCATAGTCAACATTTATCAAAACAGAAAAGTATTAGAGGTGGTAGTTGTAAATTTTCTATAAGCAGAAAAATGAATATGCCCAAAATAGATAGTTTTATTTAATAGTATTTACAGTGATAAATAATCATAATGAATTCAGCCTTTATTCACGCAATCACACATTAGAAAGAATGACATAATCACATTATAATAACAAAATGTCATATTTCAAAATTGTATCAACATCCTCCTTGTGATTGATTTAATTTTTCTAGGAACTCTTGAAATAATTTATTACGTTCTCTTTGGATACTATTTGATTCCTCAACAATATTTATTAACCTATCTAACTTTTCTTCAACAACTCTCTGTCTATCTCTGATTTCTAAAGTTGCTTTCCTGAATTCCGCATTTCGTTTCCTAGTAACTCTTCTTCTCACTTCATCATTCTGTACTCCAGATGTTTCCCCATTTTCATGGCTATCTTCAAATTTTGTTGTGTTTATGGAAAGTAGAGCTTTTGCAATACTCTCACTAGAGTTTTCTTGTAACTTTTGTTGTATTTCTGGTTGATATTCACCATCTACACTAAATATCTCTTCAAATACATCAAAATATGGCCACTTAACACTAGCCAAACCATTCCTATTTTTCTTTTTAAGTAATCTAATATATGTTTGTTTCAAATTTCTAAACTTTTTATCACAACTATCAGGTCCTTTACCGACTGCATTTGATATGTCAATCCAGACATTCTTTTTTCTAATCTTTGGATTTCTAAATCTATCAATATTTTGTACATATTGGTTCAGCATTATTCTTATGCTACTATGATCCCAGTGGTCATCAGCATCGTCTGCTACTTCTCCTTCCATCACATCTGTTTGGTTCAATTGCATGTATTCAGCGTCAGTCTCAATGTATTCAATTTCATGCACTGGAAATAAAATCCTCAGTCATGATCTTCTAATTATCTATATTATTTCCACTGATAATGCCAGGCTGTGCTATTGGAATGCTATTTAGATCAATTATTCTTTGATTTAAATGTATAAAAAGTGAGCCGTGATAAAACCAAGATTCCTTTACACTTAAAAGATTAAAACACTAAATTATAATCAGCTCCAAAAAGTAAATTAAAGATATGATTTTTATTTGGATTTCCAGTTAATTCTTCATGTTGAAACTTTGTCCATTTCGTCATCTTCATATTTACGTTTGGTTATTCAATAAAATTCATATTGTGAATAATGACGATAAGACAGATTTTATTTAAAACGCTTTGCAAACAAAACCGTGAATTGCATCAGTCAGCGATCAAGTAACAAAATGGCGCTGTCTAAAGCCGCGCTCGTCCAATAAAAGCGCTTTATAAGCCGACTAATTTTAGAAGGTACATAATATACAACAATAACAGAATGCTGTAGTGATAGATACAAGTTAGCTAGGTAGGTACAAATTATAATTTCTTGTACAAAATAATAGTACAGATCAATGATAACATAATTCAATTTAAAAGTAAAGATAAGTCAAATTAAGATCTTTTTCAACAAGACGTATAAACATTGACATACGTTTCATTTGCCAGAATGGTATGTCAACGGTCAATTTGATAAGGAGAGTGATAACTGATAACGGTAGTTTTATTTATTTTAAATAATAACTAACATAACAAAAGGAAAAGTATAAAGAAACGTCATGAAATGAGAGCGCACAGTTACAACGAAATTTCAAGGATTTTTCAGTATTAATTATACAAAACTTTTTATGGTATTCTAATTATTTACAACTTAAATACTAAAGATTAGACAACAGAATGTCTGGATTGACATATCAAATGCAGTCGGTAAAGGACCTGATAGTTGTGATAAAAAGTTTAGAAATTTGAAACAAACATATATTAGATTACTTAAAAAGAAAAATAGGAATGGTTTGGCTAGTGTTAAGTGGCCATATTTTGATGTATTTGAAGAGATATTTAGTGTAGATGGTGAATATCAACCAGAAATACAACAAAAGTTACAAGAAAACTCTAGTGAGAGTATTGCAAAAGCTCTACTTTCCATAAACACAACAAAATTTGAAGATAGCCATGAAAATGGGGAAACATCTGGAGTACAGAATGATGAAGTGAGAAGAAGAGTTACTAGGAAACGAAATGCGGAATTCAGGAAAGCAACTTTAGAAATCAGAGATAGACAGAGAGTTGTTGAAGAAAAGTTAGATAGGTTAATAAATATTGTTGAGGAATCAAATAGTATCCAAAGAGAACGTAATAAATTATTTCAAGAGTTCCTAGAAAAATTAAATCAATCACAAGGAGGATGTTGATACAATTTTGAAATATGACATTTTGTTATTATAATGTGATTATGTCATTCTTTCTAATGTGTGATTGCGTGAATAAAGGCTGAATTCATTATGATTATTTATCACTGTAAATACTATTAAATAAAACTATCTATTTTGGGCATATTCATTTTTCTGCTTATAGAAAATTTACAACTACCACCTCTAATACTTTTCTGTTTTGATAAATGTTGACTATGAGAGAATGTTTATTAGTATAAGGTTTACTATTTCAGTTTGCTTATTTGAAAGCTTATATCAGTAATAATGTTTCTTCTACTGATTTCATCCTTCTGAATTATAACCACTAGAGAAACTCCAAGCAAAGTTCTTTCTATAGCTCTCTGAGTGACTGAGTTTGTGGAGAGGATAGATCTATATAGATTTTTATATAAAAAGAATAAATATCATGCCTATATGATATGGATTGTCTTCTATTTCTTATAAGGATTGATCTATGAATAGAACTATGATGTTTTGCTCTGTGAACAAAGATTTATTTTATTAATTCCTGTTGTTTGTTTAATGACATACCTACACCATACATTTTTATATCACACAAGGTAATAATTATTTTCATTTATCTCCATGTTTTCTACATATTGCTTTACCTACGAAGTACTGTAGATATAAGAAATGAGTCTTTGGAACATTATAGTGAAGGCTGCACATATAATTTTCAGATGAATTGAAATTCACTAACCGATCTTGTCGCGTTTCAAATTTACAATTTGCAATACATATACATTAGGGAGGTCATATCCCGGATGCAATAACAATACATAAACATCGAAATTGGATACTTCGACTCAATGCAAAAATGGAAAGAAAGGAACATAATTATTTTCCTAACAAAAAATTGCATTACATAACCTGTTATATATTGTTATTTCATGATGACATTGATGTGACTGAATAATTAATATCGTCGAGGTGCCTAGAGTTGTCACGGTCATAAGGAAATATAAATTAAATGAGATAGTAAATAATATAATTCGAAAACTTCCCTACAAGTATCATGTATACTAACAACTTATGATGGAAAAAAGAAATAATAAAAAATACAGGTGAAGGGATTTCACACGCAATATCGTCGATAAGTGATAGCATAAACAGATAGCATTTTTCGGACTCATCACCTTATTTCCTTCTTTATCTCCCATTACTTCAGTTTCTTCTTTCTCATTACTTCACTTTCTCCCTCTCATTAAATCGTTTTTAGCTACTTCTTACTTCTTTCGTCCGCTTCTATTATTCTAATCATTATCGTAAAATAGACTACACATCTGCAGTGCTCTTAGTTTTGCAGATGTGGTTTTGTAGAATATGGACAAACAATTTTGTCCCATGATCGTCTCACGAAGTGAAAGGGTAGTAACATACACCTGAGTACTTCCGTTTTTCTATGGGATAGCTGGGACCACAGGGTTGTGGAAAGAAGTTTCAGAAAAAGCGCACCGTACTGGTCACCCCCATCTGTGCTCATATTTTGGGCGTTTATTTTTTTAATTAAGTATTATATATATTCATAATTAATTGTTAAATGCAGTCCATTCTCCATGTTGTAAAAATAAATAAATAAAGTACCAACAACTCAATCGGTAAGGGTTACACTTACGATATGATGTCTTAGTTTCGATGCTACCCCTGGCACTATATTCGCTTAGTCAGAATGGATAACGAGAATATCGAAACTTTGTCAAATGTTCTTTAAATAAAATTTATATGTAGTTCAGTACCATATATTGTGATATGGACTGTGTAGAGTAGTATAAGGGTTACTCTAGTTCGGCAGTTAGTGAAACAAGATTGTAATCTTGTTTTTAAAAATAACCAATAAAATATAGACGTTTTGATGTATAATTTTAGCACAACAAAAGTTTTTTTTAAACAATAACCTTTTAAACAATGTGTAATTGAAGATGGATGTTTGGTCTCTTATAGTAGGAGTAAAAATCAAGGATTTGAATAAAAATTGTTGCAGCCTTGGTTAACTCATAGTAATTGAAGTTCGTACGGAGAAGACGCGATCGTGACGATATATTTTGAACCTATTTCTTGTTATCGAGAAAATATATTTTACGTTAAATCTACGTTGTGAGAAGTGAGAACACAGTGCAACATTTTATAACGGCAAATAAAGCAAGTGTTTTTTCCTCTTAATAAACTGACGCGTATTGTTTATTAGTAATATATTTTTTAAATCTTTTTAACATATTTTTGTGTTCATAAACTGGCAAATTCATCGGTTGAAGCTTTCAGATGGTTCTGTATCAAATTTAAATGATTTTATCGAAGATAATATACGATTAATGGTGTCAGGCGTTACTTTGCGGAAATCTATTATTATGTAATATATTAAATATATAAGAATTTTACTTAGCTAAGATATGGGAAAAGAATTTACATATACGGTAACATAGTAATAATAATAAATTATTATATTTATATAAAACAAAGATACTCTTATTAGAATCATACGTCTTTTGTAAACATATATAATAGGAATTTAATTGTCTCATAATTATTATTTTTTAGTTCATAAGTAATTGTGATTCTTAATATGTATTTTTTTTAAATTGATTATGTATTATATGTATTATATTTGTTTCAACTTAATATGTGAATTAAAAAAATAATGTATCAAAATTGGACAAAAGTATGTTATATGTATGTGTTTGTTGGGACATCCTTTTTGGGTTAACTAGCGTACCGATTCTTACACATTCAATACGTTATATCCAATGGAGCCAGCAAAGGGGATTCAGGATGTCCGTCATCTATTTTTAAGCGTTAACTGTGCGATTATAAAATGAAACCAGGTCGGTACGTCTTGTCAAAGATATGTTTTTGTTTACCTCAAAATATACCGTCCGACACCGAATCTTTTTTCTTTGATGGCAATTAGTTATACTATACAGTATACATACAGTTATACTATACCAGTGTCAAGTAAAATAAAATAATATCAAATCTTTTGAAAATGTAACTAGTCAGCTTGTCACGTTACGTCTTTATAAAATGATGGGTATTCTACCAAAACATGGACTTTTCGACTATGAACTTTTTCAGTCAAATTAAAAGGTCACGATACACGCATTTATTTCATATCACTTTACTTATACGCCTTAATCGAACTATATTGTATAATACGCCACGACAATTAAACAAAATAATTGATAATAATATAAGATTATAAAAATAAAATAAAAACACAACGTCACTAATGTAAGTTGTCGGGAAAAGTCCCACCGAATCTTATTGTTTTACGAATGAAACATTGAATCTTTTGCTGCCTAATCGTTTTGCTTCTCTCGTTTGTATGACGTTACGAACAACTGATTACGACCCTCTTAGCCAATTAGTGTCACGTGGATAGTGTCTTAAAGTCCAATATAGATAATGTGTAGCGAATTGCAGTCTACCTTGCCAGTTACGGTAAGTTTGAGGCCTGTGGCAGGGTATGTGGCTTCAACTTTTCCTCTCTAAGCCTTCTTACTGTACTGTCATTAATAGACAGTATTGCAGAAGATGCCGTGGGTCAACAGCAAAAATATGTCGATTTTTCTACGACAAGATAATGACTTACTTCATTCCACACACCACTATGGAATCAGCCTCCTTCAGCGGTATTTCAAACAAGACTACTCCTATCTCAAAGGCCGGCAACGCGTTTGCAATGCCTATGGTGTCGCAGATGTCTATGGGAGGCGTTGATTGCTTTCCATCAGGCGAGGCTTGCTCCCTATTCCATAAAATAAAATGAAGGGGTTGTTTCATGAATCTGTTACACGCCGACCGAAAGCAGGTTTTCGCCTGTATTCCCCCATCTCTAGGTAACGTTGATAAACTCCTTATACAGCTGATCGACTTATGGTTTAATCTTCTTGCTACGCTTCTCTGACGTAGGGTCTCGCGTATTGAGCCTCGATCTCAGCAGCTTCTACTTCAATCCATTCATCCATTTTTATGCGTAAAATTTCACGGAAATTGTCACTTAACAAATCTCAACAAACGTTAGTTTATGAAAAAATAAATGAACTAGTAGTAAAGTACCCACTTACACAGTTGCACGTATCTCAGTGTTTTTCACTACCCTAGTTATAGAATAACAAGTAATATAAACAAAATCACTAAGTCAAATATAAAACTGAAATTAATTATTATGAGTTAAATTAATTTTTGTTTTATATGATGAGAAAAAGAATAATGTAATATAAATTTAATTAATATTTGAAGAAATTGTATTAACATCAAGTGTCATCTTCTACAAGTTTAAAAAAAATGTATTTGAACTTGAGTGGATGAATAAAAGTGTTTTATTAGCGATTGAACATTTGAACAATATATATAAATATATACATATATTTATATAAGAAGAGTAAGACAGAAGTAATACTAAAAATTTAATAAACATCAGTTTTAAGTTAAAGCATTATATAATCACGATAAAAAATTTGTAAACACAAATGATAATTTTTTTGACGGCCTCTGTACTTATTGATACGTGAAGAAAAAACTTTGTTCCCCTTTTTAATAACATTGTACGCACGGTGGAGTGTGAGATCGGCATAGTTAACCTCTTCAAATACAATGACGTGTGAGAGACGTCGATTGTTTCACATGAAATTGGAGACTGACGTCTTCTAGACGTACATAACCGTTTCGAACAGACGCCGTTAAGTATTAAGTATTTCTTTCCCATTGTTATTGCATTTATATAATAATAATAAGCCTTTATTTCCTTAACCAACATTATTTTTGAATAAATTTGAAAAAAATATTTAAATATTTTTAAATAATATTATTTGATTAACGCCCCTTCTTCGGGTATAGGTCTTCTCCAGAACTTTCCAATTCTTGTCCGATGCCTACCAAATACTCCATCTAGGCTGATTATTTCGTCGGTATTTGTATATGCATGTATTTATAAATATTATTTTTCGGCAAGATCAAATTCTATTTTATTTGTATGTTAAGAGGTTAAAGTTGATAGATTTCGAGATTGATAAAATAAATAAATAAATAATTAAATGAATTGCGCTTGAATTTCCACTGGCGAACTTGCCAACTGCCGTCTGCAACTGCGGATGCAGGGCAGACTTATTGTTTTTAGAGCATTCATTCGCTGACACTTTTCCGTGTCTATTTACATCTGTGTGCGTGTGGGATTACTTTA